>JAAALK010000085.1:26449212-26854294 GCA_019279435.1 Zizania palustris | reverse complement strand
ATGGTCGCTTCGGATGGGTTGCCGTACCAGGGGCCAGATCAATCCTAAACTCAATTTCCCTCTTTGGGGGCATACCAGGTAGATATTTTGGGAAAATATCTGGGTAATCCTTCACCACCGAAATGGTTTCCAAACTAGCTTGGGTTAGAGTGATGACTTTTGGTGAGGTTTCCAAACATTGAAATTCTACTTCCTGTCCATATCCTCCCCGTAGTATAATGGTTCTACGAGCACAATCTATCATTCCCCCGATGGGCGACAACCAGTCCATTCCGAAGATCACATCTAGATCCTGGGATTCTATCAATACCAAATTGGCTAGGAACGGAACCCCTTGAATAATTATTTCGACCGATGGACAAAATTATTTGGTAGACATTTGGTTTCCTGGGTTGTTTACCAACATAGGGTTGACTTAAGTGTTCTACCCTCACCCCATGTATCCTAACAAACATGCTAGATATGAAAGAATGTGTTGCCCCAGAATCAAATAGAGTAATTGCTGGAATTGAGTTAACTAGAAACGTACCCAAAACCACTTCTGGAGCATTGATGGCCTCTTGTGCTGAGACATGATTCACCCGAGCCTTGACCACATTGTTAGGTCCAACATTGGGGGTATCCACCCGCTGTCCTTGTGGGCGCTTTGGCTTGGGACACTTGTTGGCGAAGTGTCCAGGCTCCTTGCAGTTGAAGCACACAACTAGTTTACCATCTTTAGTGAGTGGAACATTCTGAACAGGTGCTGCTGTTGGACGAGGGATGAGGTTGGTGTTGCCTCCATTGTTGGGGTAGCGGTTTGGAGGGTTGTTTAAAGGCTTCATGACACGAGGGGCTGTGGAAGAAGACCCAACATGAGGAGGTGGCATGACACGCAGCCTCTGGGGATGTCCTTGAGGAGCATGAAAGGTAGCCATCCTCTTCCTCCTATGATCGATATTGTTTTGCTTATCCTCCTAACGAATTACCTTGTCCACCAGTTTCTGGAAATCAGCATAATCGCTAGAGATGAGCTTGACTGCGAGCTCATCATCCAGCCACTCTAGGAACTTCTCTTGTTTATCTTCATCACTACGCACATCCTCCGGTGCATAACGTGCCAAACGGTTGAATTCATGAAGATACTCTGTCACAGTGCGATTTCCTTGCCTCAGCGAGCGGAACTCCTTCTTCTTCAGGGCCACCACTCCAGATGGCACGTGGGCCCTCCGAAATGCCTTGGAGAACTCGGCCCATGAGGTAACATGACCTTCAGGTCTAGCCTCACAAAAGTTGTCCCACCATTCGCCAACAGGGCCTTGGAGTTGAAGGGTAGCGAAAGCCACCCTCTCTTGATCTGAGCATTGCACCAGATCTAACTTCTTTTCCATATCTTTTAACCAATCATTGGCTTCCATTGGATTAGTGGTGCTGGCAAAATTGGGAGGGCGAACCCTAAGGAACTCAGATAACTTGGATTGCCGAGGGCCTGCTTGATGGACGGACACGACTGCTTGAGGTGCCCGGTTGTTCTGGTTCTGGAGTTGCCGGAGAAGAGCAATGATCAACTGATTTTGATTGTTCACAACTT
This sequence comes from Zizania palustris, assembly GCA_019279435.1. Classification (NCBI taxonomy): domain Eukaryota; kingdom Viridiplantae; phylum Streptophyta; class Magnoliopsida; order Poales; family Poaceae; genus Zizania; species Zizania palustris. Next base: position 26,852,724 of record JAAALK010000085.1, on the reverse strand, counting down.
GGGCCAAAGTCGGATCGACTGCTGGTGGTGGGGGCAAACCCTAGTTAGGCACTGCACTAGATCCATCCATGGCGTCACCTTGTTCTGCGCTACCATCATTGTTGATGTAGCATCCGTTGCGTGTGTAGACCATCTTGCTGAAAGAAGGGAGGGGTTTTAGAATGGGTGGCGCCATTGTTCTAGCAATGTAACTCATTTCATACATTTAGTGATGTGAACAAACACTCAGGTTAAGCAAACATTCATTCATTAAGCAAATGACAAACTAAACATTCAAGCAACATAGTCTGAATTTTTGAAACCTAAACAACATCAAGCAAATCTAAATGAAGTCGTACACCAAGTAGATCAGTACAAACTTCACACCTATGATAAACTAATGAAACATCTAAGCAAAATGAACAGGTAAACATGAGGGTGGGTCAATCTATGGCGCGGGGGTGTAGCCTATAAGGGGCCTCTCGGTGCGGGACTCCTCAAAGAACTCCTCCTCTGTGGGCTCCTCGCTGTCCTCGCCCATGGGCTGATCCCCCTGAGGTGCCAAAGCTGGAACAGGAGCGGGTGCGACAGCTGCACACTCCCCTGTCCCCTCCGGGATCTCCACGGCAAACCTCTGCTGCTCCTGCGAAAAAGGCACACTCCTGCGTGCGGTAACCCTGGTCCTCCTCCTAGGCTAATCCTGGGACTGAAGGTGGAGGATCCTCCGCTGCTGCTCCGCAACCTGTCTCTGGCTAGCTTCAAGCTCTCTCTCCAAGCATCGGAGCTTCTCTCCCTGGGCCTCGATCTCCTTCCTGCTCTCACGCCCCTGCAGAGTATACATGTCGTCCATCGACTCCATCATACGTGCCATGTGGACGATGGTGGTGTCCTCCTCGTGCTCTGTGTTGTAGAAAAGGAAGAAGCACTCCCCCTCCTGTCGAGCAGGGTGACAACGGAACGCAGTGGTCCGCAGCTTCTCATCATGGGCATGGCGGAGGTCCAACAATGCCCAGAAAGAAGCCACCTGCACTGTGACACGGAAATCGGCGCCTTCCCCCCATACTCTAGAGTGGGAAGGTCAGTCCGACCTCCGGGGATCAACACTGTCACCCTCCAACGACGATCTGCGCCAACCGCAAACTCGAGCCCCTCGAACTCCGGCTGTAACAGGTAACCGATCTTCCGCATCATGGCCCGAAGCTCCACCACAAAACCTCCAGCTCGAATGCACCTCGAGGTTACCAACTCCATCTACACACATATTTGAAGAAAAAGACACAAAAACAAAATCAGTAACCCTTTTTTGAATAGTGAGGGTAAGTAAACACAACCACCAAAAGACACATTTTGGGAATAATATTTTTTTCAAAATAACCTTAGACGAACATCCTAGGGGCTTAACCGTGTGGCATAACCTACAGTCGAGGTGGCTCTGGTACCAACTTGTCAAGCCCAGGAATAATACTTTCCCGAACTCTTTGTGCATTAAGTCCCTGTCCCAGGAAAAGGCAGGGTACACAATAATAGGTAGATACAACAGAGTTCCACGTGAATTAAAAGTAATTACACATAGTCGTATACATGGCCTAAATGGCCTAAACAGAGATTACTAAGAAAAACACAAGCAGCGGATAACGGCCTTTTCCCACAAGTGCTCGGGTGCGGCCAAGCCTCACGCCTCCTCTTTGTCTTCATCGGTGTAGAACCCTTCAACTTCTGGATAGGTTTGAAATAGTTGGCTGAGTACATTGGTACTCAACAAGCCACCCGAAATGATGCAAATAATGCAAGGGAATAACAAGGATGGCAAAATAGGGTTCATTTGCGTAAAGCTGATTTTCAGTTAAAACAATTGTAAAACATCTACAAGTAATAAAGCAGGTGCTAAGAATAAGTTACAATCCAGACAGTGCACCTGCACTGGCAGGTTACCACCACCTGCAGGATCCTTAGATCCCATCCCAACCATCATACCAGAATTAAAGTGGAATGTTATTCTAACTGTAAAAACATCACTTTTCCCGGCCTTGACCGTGGGCTCGACTATTCGAATAGATTTTAACTCTGATCAGAGGTGTACAACTTTACCCACAAGGCATGGTCTCGGTTAACATCAGGATACAATCATAGTACCCTGACCCAATCCCATGCCAAGGCCTATCGTATGCCATACAAACATACAAACACCCGCTAAGGTTTTGCTTCCCGTAGGGTCAACCCTAGTCGAGTCAACCCCTCAGGCCTGGGGGTGCGACCCACCACAAACCGTCACCCATCATACCACTGGTGTTGTAAGCATGTACAGTTAATACTCTAAGCCAGGTCATACCCATTAGACTTGTGGTAGTACGAAAATGCATTGCAACAGTAGCCACGGACTGGTCCTTAATCGCCCTGGGTGCGACATCCCAAAATTCTAGCATGCACCCACGATCAGCCCTTTCAATATTTTAATTGGTCAAGTTTTAATCCAACCCACTAACAGTAGTAACCCTACCGTAGGGTACAATTAAATCATCAAGTAAGATACCACATTTTTCATTAAAGAGATGAATAATTCCCCATTTAAAGAGTCTAGGTAAACTAAGCATGGCTAAGCAGTATTTCTTATCTCGATCAACCCAACCCTTATTAAGGTATGAGCTGAACCAAACTTTAACTAAGTTGACAAAGGCATGGTATTAATTGCACGGGGCCATAATTAACACAATGGGTATAGCTACACAATGGTAATTGCATAATATAGTCCTAATAATCATGCATTAAGTTAAAATCAAAATAACTTAGGAAAAGTGGGATTTCAATATGTTCAACTATTCAGGTAGCTTGCCTTGGTCGGCGAAGGCTTGATCTTCAATTGAGCAGGCCTCCGGCGGTACGAAATCGGTGGCGTCTACGCGATCACATACATAATTAATGCAAAACAGTACTTCAATACACATGAACAATACAAAATAAATGCATAGTTAGATTCTTTGCAATTTTATGAAAACATAGCAATTTGAATCACTCCAAACGGAGCTAGTATGAATTAGTTATGTATTTTAGAAGTTTTAGTTGTATTTTTAGCAAAAACAGTACTACTGTGCGGGGCGGAAAATAATTATACAAAACAGAGGGGTTAGAACGCTAAAGTGCCAAAACAGGATTTAAATACTCTAAAACAGAGGGGATAAATCACAAAACAGAAAAAATGGGGTTTTTGGCTAGGTCCGGCCGGCGCGGCCAGCGCACGTGCGGGCGGCGCGGCCAGGCGGGCGGTGGCCGGCGCGGGCGCACGACGACGACGGCCACCGCGACGCGACGACGACGGCGACAACGACAAGTTTAAGGGGAGAAATGAGCTTGGGAGGAGTTCTCACCGGGGGAAATGACGATGACGACGCGGCTACGGCGAGGAAGGAGAGCTCGGAGGGGATAAATAGTGAAGAGTGGGAGAAAACGGAATGGGGAAAAGAAGAACGGCTCAATAAAACGGTGCGCGAGGGGGATGGCGGTTCCGGTGTCATGTGCGTGGAGTGGGCGACGAGGGAAGCGGAACGGCCGGCAGTTGCCATGGGGAGAGGAAGGTGCGTGCATGGTGAAAGTGGGAGAGAGAGAAAAGAGTGGAGGCTAGGAGGAAGGTGATGACAAGTGGGTCCCACGTGTAAGTGAGAGAGAAAATCTATAGAGAGAAATACAATTTTTTTTAAAAAAGAAAAACGGGTCTAAAATTTCTGGAAAAAATAACTTTTCATAGTTTTGAATTATTTTATAAATATCCAAAGTATTAGTTTAATTATTATTATTATTATTTTATTAATGTGGGCGTTACACACATGAAACATGCAAGAATAGAATAACAGGAACAAAATAAAGCATCATAGGCAATCATATTAACTATGACTTAGCATGGCCTTCTTCTCATGGCGATCTCCATCTCCAAGGCTCCCGTCATTGAGTGCGTGCTCTCGGCCTCCAAGAATTGTACTAGTCTATCTCGCATAGCATATACTCATTACATGGGCCGAAGCACAACGGAAACAACATGCAAGTCGTAATAAATTTTACATCAGCCTTGGGCTCTAAATAACCCTGGCAAGCATACCATATTTAATTTACATTCATTGCATGCATCTCATACATCACATTTATCTAAGGCCATGCCAGCCACATCATTCTTTGCAAAACAAAGTTAGGCGAGTGTTGGGGGAAAATACTCCATCCTTAGGGTTATTGCAGTAACAAGACAAAGACAGATAATGAATTCGAAGGTTTCCAACTTGCATCTTCGGAGATGCCTTGAGTCAAGCTCGAAGTATGAAGATGGACCTTAGTTCGGAGTATACCTCCGAATATAGACTCTTCCGAGATCTTTTCTGCCAGCTAAGATGGAAGACTTATCTTCTTTCTCATTAGATTAGTCTTTTACCATTTTAGCCCTATTAAGGGTACCGAATAGTTTCCACTATGTCGGTTGTAATAGAGGGGTAAATAGGTCTTTTCCTTAATGTTTGGGCCTATAAATACCCCCCGTTTCACCCTGTAATAGGGACCGAATACAAGTTATTCAATACACATATTCGAACTATTCTAAGTTGTTATCCTTTCGGAGGCTTAGAACAGTTCACTTCGCAAACACTTCGTTTGTTAGTTTCTAATCTTCAGAAACCTGTTAGCGTAATCTTTTACGCCAACAGTTGGCACCGTCCGTGGGGAACCTAGTCCAAGAAACTTCGTTCTCTACCAACCTCTTACATCATGCCTCCTAAGCGGAGCGCACCTCGTAACCCTGTTCGGAGGTCCCCTCGGACCTCCGAAGAGGTACCTTCCGACACTGTTGAGGTCGGAGGACCTTCGACGTTTCCTCCACCTCAAACTCCGGAAGTAGTTCCCATTCCTCGAGCATACGGAGTCCCTCCGCCAACTCCATCTATACTTCGACCGCCCGGAGTTCCTCTTCCACCCCAAGTTCCACTCCGAACTGATCCTCTCAGTTCTCAAGACCCGGAAGATCCTTCCGGAGGAGATGAAGACAATCTTGGTGATATGGCCGCTCAAATGGCCAGTCTCCAAGCCAAAGTAGCGAGATGGCGGCAAGAAGCTGCAAATAGGCTTCGTTCTCAAGCCATCCCAGTTATTCCAGAAGTGCCTGAAGACGACGAACCCATCTATCCTGAAGCCCTGGAGAACACCTCCTTTGATACTGAATCTCCACTGCATCCTGAGCTGCAAAAAGTTCGCTTCGACCCGAAGTTTAAGACTTCAAAGCTCTGTAAGTATGCCGGAGATGAAGATCTTAGAGAATTTGTTCGTTCTTATGCCCTAGCAATTGAAGCTAGTGGAGGAGTTCGAGATACCATGGCAAAATGCTTCCCCTTAGCTCTTCAAGGAGTGGCATTAAGGTGGTTCTGGTCTTTGAAGCCAGGATCGATTAATTCATGGGGGCAGCTGAAGAAGAAGTTCGTAAGCAATTTTCAAGGCACCTTCGTGCCTCCAATGTCGACGGGAAGTCTTTTCCAGGTGAAGCAGCTCCCTGGAGAGACATTGAGGCAATATTTTAAGTGCTTCGCTCATACGAAGTCGCAGATCCGAGGGATGTCTACATCTTCGGTAGTTGACGCAGCTCGGGAAGGTGTCATTCATCAAGGCCTCCTTGATAAACTTCACCGAAAAAGCATATCTTCTGTTTCTCAGTTAATGTCATACTTTGAAGAATATGCGAGGTCGGAAGAAGGTTGGCTTCGAAGGACTGCAGCTACTCCATCAATACTGCAGGAAGTAAAAGTGGAAGTAAAAACTTCGGCACAGCCAAGGAAACCAGTCTTCGAAGCTCAGCATGATAGGAGAAGGGGACAAAAGCATCCCCGTTCTGAAGTCCTGAATATTGCACCCCCGCAAAAATTCACGTAGAGAGCTCCACAACCTTCGGGGAACAAGGTCAGCGGCTGGAGGCCGCCAGGGAAAACGGCTGGTAAAGGCCAGACCCTTTTCTGCTGTATTCATGGTGAAAACCGAAGCCACGCAACTGATACTTGCAAGGCTATACTTACTCTGAGAGGAGAATATCTAGAAAGAATTCGTGTCGAGGTACTACTGACCGAGTTCCAGCTGAAGTGCGCCCGGAGCCTGTCCAGGCAGTGGCACGGATAGAAAACTTCGAAGCTGCAAGACGCCCTCCGGTGGCCAATGTTATGCCACCTCCGAAGCAAGAAGAAGGGCAAGACCGAGGAAAAAGAGTAGTCCTCCCCATCTCCGGAGAAGGTACCCTCGGAAGCATGTCAAAAAGGCAGAGAAGAGAGTATGTCAGAGAGGTGGGCCACATTGGGACTTCGTCATCTGCAGCTGCTATGCCGGAATGGTCTCATGTACCAATATCTTTTTCTGCGGAGGATGCAGCTAGCATTAAATTTCCACATGTAGACCCACTTGTTATTACTGCTGATATTGCAGGAACTGAGGTTCGAAGAGTGTTGATTGACGGAGGCAGTTCGACAGACATTATTTTTGTTCAAGCCTTCGATCAATTGTGCATCTCCAGAAAGCACCTTCTTCCAGCGGCTCGTCCTTTGCAAGGCTTCGCAGGACCTCCGCTTGATGCACTCGGCCAAATAGGCCTAGAAGTTACCTTCGGAGAAGGACTGTTAGCCAGGACAGAGGAAGTAATCTTCGATGTTGTAGATGCCCCATATGCCTACAACGTCATCTTCGGAAGAGGCATGCTAAACCAGTTCGGAGCTGTGGCACATCACAATTATTTGTGTATGAAGATGCCCACGCAAGCAGGAGTCCTTACTATCTTCGGGGATCAAGCTACCGCCCGAAGAGCAGAATATGGTGATGGCCCCCCTCTTGATCCAAGACAAGTAAATAGCGTGCAAGATGATCAAGAAAATTTTTCAGCTCCTTCTGCGTCTTCGAAGAAATCCTTCCCAAGACCAAGTCCTGAAGGAGAGATTGCAGCGAAGGTTATTGTTAAAGATGGTAAACAATATACATTTCAATTTGGTAAAAATTTACCTCCAGAAGTTGCAACCTCCTTGGAAAAGGTGGTGGAAGAGAATTTAGATGTCTTCGCTTGGTCTGACGAAGATATCACCGGAGTCGATCGGGATATCATTGAACATAGTTTGCTTGTAAACCCGAAGGCCCGGCCTGTTCGGCAAGGACTCCGAAAAATGTCTGCAGAAAGAGCTGTTCTGGCGAAGGACGAAGTTGAAAAATTGTTGAAGGCTGGGATTATCAGAGAAGTGGCTCCCACAGAATGGTTAGCCAACCCAGTCTTCGTCAAAAAGAAATCTTCCAGAAAGTGGCGCATGTGCATTGATTTCACATCCCTGAATAAAGCATGCCCTCGTGACACCTACCCCATGCCCCGAATTGATCAATTGGTCGACTCCACCGCAGGTTCGGAGTTATTAAGCTTCCTTGACGCGTATTCTGGTTATCATCAAATATGGTTGAAGCGCGAAGATGAGATCAAGACAAGCTTCGTAACTCCCTCAGGAGTCTTTTGTTATGTAAGAATGCCTTTTGGCTTAAGAAATGCCGGGGCTACTTTTTCGAGGTTAGTTGCTAAGGCTCTAGGTCATCAATTAGGTCGCAATGTGGAGGCCTATATGGATGATATTGTAATAAAGAGTGTTTTAAAGCACCAACATAGCCTAGACTTAGCAGAAACATTTAATAGCCTTCGGGCATGTGGGATCCGTCTTAACCCCGAAAAATGTATCTTCGGAGCTAAGGCTGGGAAGTTGTTAGGGTATTTAGTTTCAAGCAGGGGGATTGAAGCTAGCCCTACTCAAATAACTGCGCTACAAAAGATGGCTCCTCCACAAAATTTAAAGCAAGTGCAAAAGCTGACTGGACGTTTGGCAGCACTTAGCAGGTTTTTAGCAAGGTCTGCGGAGAGAAGCTTGCCTATATTTAAAGCACTGAAAGGGTCCGAAGATTTTGCATGGACACCGGAGTGTCAGAAATGCTTCGAAGATATTAAAGAGTATCTCAGTAATCTCGCTACACTCACGGTGCCTACTGCAGACGAAACCCTACTCCTTTACCTTGCAGCTATAGGTTCTGTTGTTAGTGCAGTCCTTGTCAGAGAAATGGATTTCAATGGGAAGTTGGTGCAAAATCCTGTTTATTTTGTGTCCGAAGCATTATCAGGAGCGAAGACAAGGTACTAAAACTCGAAAAGTTCGTTTATGCTCTCATAATGGCTTCGAGGAAATTAAGACATTATTTTTTGGCTCACAATGTAATTGTACTAACTTCGTATCCTTTGGGAGATATGCTCCGAAGTAAGGATTCCACTGGAAGGATTGGGAAGTGGGAAGTTGAGCTAGCACCCTTCGGCATATCTTTTTTGGCAAGGACAGCAATCAAATCGCAAGTCTTAGCAGATTTTGTAGCAGAATGGACTCCACCCGCAACTTTGGTTCCGGAGAAGTCAAGTGACGGAGTTTGGACTGTTTATTCCGATGGAGCTTTCCAAGCATCCGGAGCAGGCATTGGAGCAGTGTTAATTTCGCCTTCAGGGCAAAGAGCAATGTACTCCGCAAGACTCAACTTTAAGTCTACCAATAATATAGCGGAGTATGAAGGGATTTTACTTGGACTCCGAAAAGCACGTGCTCTACGGGCTACAAGAGTTGTTATAAAGACAGATTCTCAAATAGTAGCAGGGCACGTGGATAAAAGTTTTCAAGTTCGGCATCCACAGCTTGCAAAGTACTTAGAAGAAATCCGTAAGATCGAAGCACACTTCAAGGGTATTTCCATTCGGAGTATACCAAGAGCAGAAAATGTGCAAGCGGACATCTTAGCAAAAGCTGCAGCTGGAGCTGTGCATGTACCAGAAGAAGCTTTCTATGAGGAGCTCAGTATACCTTCGGTGCCACAAATTCCCTTTGCAGATATTCTTTGCATTCCAAGTGCAGATTGGAAAAATTCAATTATGGAACTTTTGCAAGGAGGAACAAATTTGCCTGAAGAGCCACAGCTTTCAAGATTGAAACTCAGGGCTAGAAATTATCAAATAATCAACAGTATTTTATACAAGGCCGGAGTATGTTCCCCTCTACTCCGATGTATATCTCAAGCCGGAGGTCAAGAAATTCTTCGAGAAATCCATGAAGGACTTTGCGGTAGCCATTTAGCTCCTCGAGCTTTGGCAGGGAAAGCACTTCGCCAGGGGCATTATTGGCCTACAATAACAGCTGATGCGGAGAGCTTGGTCCGCACTTGTCAAAGATGTCAGTGGATGGGTCGGCGGAGTCATCGCCCACCAACAGCTCTTCAAGTTATTGCTCCGGTATGGCCTATGGCCAGATGGGGTATGGATTTAATTGGTCCCTTTCCAGTAGCTAAGGGAAATCTAAAGTTTGCAGTGGTAGCTACTGAATATTTTTCTAAGTGGGTAGAAGCAGAGCCCTTAACAGCTATCACTTCGAACAATGTACAGAAATTCTTTTGGAAAAATATCATTTGCTGGTTCGGAGTGCCTAGACAACTCATAGTTGATAATGGAACACAGTTTGATGCAGAACCTTTCAGGAAGTTTTGCGAAGATCTAGGCATCCAGTTATGTTTTGCTGCAGTGAGGCATCCTCAGTCTAATGGAGCTGTAGAAAGAGCCAATGGAAATATTTTGTCAGGGCTAAATCGAAGGATAGTAGGATTAGCAAAAGGACTGTGGACCGAAGAACTTCCGAAGATTTTGTGGTACATTCGGACTACGCAAACAAGGTCCACAGGTTTTACTCCATTCAGATTACTATTCGGAGATGAAGCTATGACTCCAACGGAGCTCAAAGGAGGATCACTTCGCAGCACCGAACCGGAGATTGAAGAAGAAAGACAAGCTTCGCTAGATTTATCAGAGGAAACAAGACTTTGAGCTGTGGCCAATTTATCAAAATATCACCAGCAGACGAAGGCTTGGTTTGACCCAAAGGTTAAGATCAATGAGCTTAGACCGGGTCATCTTGTTCTGCGAAGCATTATAGCGCCAGGGAAATTAGGAAATAAATGGGAAGGTCCATATTTAATTGTTCGTTCAGGACGCTCTGGCTCTTTTAAATTAGCTAATTTAGAAGGTGAAGAATTAGCACATACTTGGCATGCGGAGCACCTAAAGCGATACTTCGCATAAGGGCTCCTTGTAAACCACTTGTAATCATCTTCTGAATTAATAAAGCATATGGTCCAGATAGTGCCTTCCCCTCATAAACCTCCAGCTTCCGAGTGGACGCACTGGAACCGCGGGGTTGACCGAGAGGGAAGTGTCATAAAACTGAATCATATTTTCGGACTTCGAATCATTGGTTCGAAGTTTCCGACGTGGGGGCTGACATAATCCGGAGTCCAAGCCACCAGCTTGTAGGCATCCGTAAAAGAGCCCAAAACCACATCATACGGAGTCCAAGCCATTGGCTGGTAGACATCCGTAAAAAGAGCCGAAGGTGGCCAAAATATGCGGATGTTCAAGCCATTGGCTGGTAGACATCTGTAAAAAGAGCCGAAGGGGGCCAAAATATGCGGAGTCCAAGCCACTGGCTGGTAGACATCCGTAAAAAGAGCCGAAGGTGGCCAAAATATCCGGAGCCCAAGCCATTGGCTTGTAGGCATTCGTAAAAAGAGTCCAAAGAGACCATTGCAAACTCCGAACCACTGGTTTGACAGAGTTCGCAAAAAAGAGCCGAAGGTGGCCAAAACAAAACAGAGTTTGAGCCATGAGCTTCGAATGTCTGTTAACATAGTCCAAAGTGACAAATTATTTAAGACACTAAAGTGTCCTAGAAGTTATCTCAAGTGATTTCTTTCAAAAAACAAAGGATACTAAGTTGCCTTTCTTCAGACTACAAATAGTCGAAGACATTTTATAAGATTTTAAAAGATCTTTAAATTGCAGAGGGGCTCTGAACCCCAAAAAATTGTACTCCAAGGTTTTTTCTTTGCGCATAACCATCTTTGAATACAGTTCAAAGTTGCTTATACCCAAAGAGGGGCTAGTAAATAGAGAGACAATTTTAAATCGATATTTATTATTTGAATGAATATGATTACAGATTACATCATGAAAAATTGGTATCTATACCAAGAAGGAATCGAAGACCTCTTTGATCTCTAGAGCTAGGGTTGGAACGACTAGTTCCAGTGCCGGGAGTTCTAACAAATTTGCGTTTAACTCTCTTGCCTCCATTCGAAGCTCTAAAATCCTTCTGTTCTTGTTGAAGCTCGACCCAAGTTCAAAGCCGTTCGGAGCTCCTTTCCCAGCTTCCAAGTTCCTCAGGTTTTTTATTTCGAGCCTCATCTTCGTCTTCGGACCATTTAACGTCTTCAGAAGACGAAGTTTCCAAGTTAACCTCTTTTTCTTCCTCTTTAATATAAGATAGTATATCTTTGCTTACTTCGGGCATAATTACACCGGAGCTATCTCGAGGAACTAAAATTCGAGGGCGCTTGTAAACTTTTAAAAGATCGAAGGTTGCCCATAATGAGCGAAGTTCGTCGTTAATGTCTAACACTTCGATATCTTCCATATGAGGCAAAGCCTAAAAACATGATAAACAAATTTTCATTGATAAATGTACATAAGCACAAAGCTTTACATAGTCAAAAATCCTAAGACATATCTAAACCTGCTGGTTCGGAAGAGGCTGACTGCTCGAAGCTTGGATCCGATCTTGCTTCTAGCGTTGTCCTTCGTCGATCCAGGCCTTGATCGCAGAGCGACCTTCGGCTCTCCACGAAGTTTGGAAGGCTTGCCAGGCAGCGGCCACACCTTCAGAAGGAGTCAGAAGCTGCTCGTCGTCAAAGGTAATTGGGCCCTCTCCTGTGTTCGGAGTTATTGATCGACCCAGATCCTCATAGTAATGAAGTAGGCCAACAGCAGCCACTTGTCCGGAGAGTTCTCCGTAACGAATGCCTGCTGTCTTCATCTGCTTCGCCACTCCTTGAATCCTTTTCAACCGGCGCAGAACAGAAATGTTGTCATCAGAAGGAAGCGTCCCGGTAGTACCGAAGTACTCCAGAACGCCTAGCAGTTGATCCATAACCTCCGCAGCTACCTTCTCGGACTTCAGCTTATCTTCGATCAGCACATCCTTCTCCGAAGTTAGCTCTCTCAGAACTCCGGAAAGTCTAGCAGCCTCCGTAGTTAAGGAATTCTTTTGATTCAAAAGCTGGCTAGCTTCCTCTCAGAGCCTGACAAGCTCGGTCCCCGTAGTAGCGTGCTCCGCCCGCATTCTTTCAACTTCCGCTCAAAGCACAATTCTTTCTGCTTCGAGCTCCTTGTTCGCAGCCTCCAAGCCTTGTCTGGCCCTGCGCTCCGTTGACAACATATTGTCCATATGAACCACTCTGCCTTCGGAGATAGTGAGATTCCGTTGAAGAGTTACGTTTTCCTCTCGAAGGCGAGCGATTTCTCGTTCATTTGATATATTCGCAGCTCGGGCCAAGACTGTTTGCTGCGAAAAGAAAAAGCCAAGGTAAGAAATTATTTGTATGTATATTTGATGTTATTTCATAGATGCTTCGTACCTGGTAGGCTGCGCATTCCATAGCAGCGTTAAGCTCCGAGCTCTCTGCCTCGCTTAGAATGGCCACCATGTTCGTCTCCCCAATGTCGCGACTAGCTCGGTCCAAAGGCTCGAGCAAAGTCCAAAGACCAGTTATTCGCTCTAAGAAAGGAGCTAGAAGGGGAGCATACTTATCGCTTGTTGGTCATCTTCGTTTCACGAAGGGCCGGAATGTTGGCCTGTAGTCTTCGGAGCCCCCAGAGACTGGCCCCCCTCGGTAGATTGGCTCTCGTTCGTTGACTCAGACGGAGTTGATCCGGAGCTCACAGCAGGGAGGGAGTCCATTTTTCTTTTGCCTCTTCCAGGCCCCATTTGAGTGGCTCCTGGGATTGGCTCCGAAGTCGTCGAAGGTCCAGGGATTGTATCTTCCGGACGTACCTCTTCCACAGAAGTGGACTCTGTAAAAACAAAGGTATTATACATCATATAAATATGCAAAATAAACATAAAAGAATTATTCAAAGTATACCTTCGACATTCTGGCGACGGGTAATCATTGGACTGCTTGGCGGATCGAAGGCGAGATCTTCGTCCGAGTCAGCCGTCAAATCTTCGACTGCAGGAACATTTTCCTGAACAGTCCTTGTTGCTTCGTCAGGAATCGAAGCCATAGTGACTTCAACTCCACTCTCATCCACAGGAACTTCGTCCTGAGGTAAATCCTCTTGAACTGCCGAAGTCCTTGTTTGCTCAAGGTTCTCTTGAGACTCCGGCACGTTCGCAGGTACTTCAGTTTGTGCAGTCCTTTGGTATGCATCTTCGTCGATCAGCTGCACAAGCAACCTGCCTTCGTCCTCTTGGGAATCAGAGACTGAAGCCCTTGGACTCGAAGGTGCAGGGTTCTTTGGCTTTCGAGCCACCTTCTTGATCGGAGTCTTGGCAGAGCTCGAAGTCCCAGCTTCGTCTTTCCTCTTCCTGGGTCCTTTCTTCGAAGGCACCCAATCCATCAAAGGAGGCGGAACGATTTCCAGCATTCCCCAAACTCTGTTAAATCTTTCCCAACTCCCGACCAACTTGATTCTCCATTCCTTTTCGGTCAGAGTTGGAGCGCCCAAAATCTTCTCCGAAGCCCGTATGATTTGCTCTGAAGTTATAGGGGCTGAAGAAGCTAAAAAATGAGTTAAGTTAGTTACTCCTTCGAATGAATATGCATAATATATGTTGTTTTCGAAGTTACCTGCAGGGCTCGAAGTTGAAGTAATTTTTCGGAGACCGCCTTCCGAATCCTCTTCGAAGATGATAGGCCAGTTGGCCATCAACGGAGGGATTTGGAGCCCGAGAAACTCTTCGGCTAAGTCTCGCATGCTTAACCTTCGACTGATCTTCTGAAGTAAGCTGAGACGAGCTTCGAGCTGACCTTGGTCTGGATGCTCAAGGGCTTCCTTTTCGGAAGTTGATGTCTTTCAGAGGTCCGGCTAGACGGTTGCTCGCCCCAACTTCGGCATAAAACCATCTCATGATCCAGTCGGTATACCATCTTGCATTGATGGCCTTAGCAGGAAACTGAAGGGCGTATTCATCGCGAAGCCTGAAGTTAATACTTCCGAAGGCTACTACCATTTTTTCACCTCCGGGGCCTACGAAGGTTTTTGGCTGGCACGAAGCTCTGTGCAGCGCAGCGAAGATCTCTGCCCTCCCCTCACAACCTTCGGCTCTCAACGCCCATTCGAAGATAGCTAAACGAGCTACTGCGTTCGGAGAAAGTTGGGGGAGAGTAACATGGAATAGATCTAATACCTCAGCCAAGAAATCCACTGCTGGAAGACCTAAGCCAGCTTTGAAAAAGGCTTCGAAGATGACCACTTCTCCGGGTCTTGGTGATGGGATAACCTCCTTTCCAGGTTTGCAGATCATAACTCCCACACTAATTTTCCCTTCTACTGTGGCTGCCAGTGATTATCTTTTGCAGGTTGAAGGCCCCAGTTGGAAGGAATGATCCAGGTATTTTGCTGATGCCGGGCAGAGACCTTGATCATCAACATTTTGGGGATTTCTTCCTCCCGCCGCCATGGTTGTTGCTGCGGGTGTTGGGGCTGTCATCACCAATGACGCAGCCGCTGCTGCAGCAGCAGCCTGCTGCCGGGCCAAGGCTGAAGGTGCTCCAGAACCTTTGGTTTTTTCCATTGGAGCTACTGAGTTGCTTTGGAAGAAGAATGGAGGCTAGAGCTCAAGGAAGTGGCTTGTTTGCAAGAAAGCGGTGGAAAGGTACTCAGGAAAGTTCTAGGCCCTCTATTTATAGCCTAGACGTTACATTTTTTACCGTTAGTCCATGCCGTTTCGCATTCTTGCCCGTTACTTTTTTCCGAAATTAACGCACTGCGTAACTTCCGTTAGAAGAAAGAAGCCAACAGATATTTCTTCTAAGTCTAAAAAGGCTTTCGGACTTCCTGAGTTAGTTCTAAGATAGTTCGAAAGTAATTGTCTTAAAACTAATTCGAAGTTTTATATCTCCATACATTTCGGAGATAAATTAAAATCTAATAACCCTTACGCATGGTTATTTTTTCTTCCGTATACTGCTCTCCTAACATTACAGGTTTAACGGAGAAGCGTATTCGAGGGGCTACTGTTGGGGGAAAATACTCCATCCTTAGGGTTATTGCAGTAACAAGACAAAGACAGATAATGAATTCGAAGGTTTCCAACTTGCATCTTCGGAGATGCCTTGAGTCAAGCTCGAAGTATGAAGATGGACCTTAGTTCGGAGTATACCTCCGAATATAGACTCTTCCGAGATCTTTTCTGCCAGCTAAGATGGAAGACTTATCTTCTTTCTCATTAGATTAGTCTTTTACCATTTTAGCCCTATTAAGGGTACCGAATAGTTTCCACTATGTCGGTTGTAATAGAGGGGTAAATAGGTCTTTTCCTTAATGTTTGGGCCTATAAATACCCCCTGTTTCACCCTGTAATAGGGACCGAATACAAGTTATTCAATACACATATTCGAACTATTCTACGTTCTTATCCTTTCGGAGGCTTAGAACAGTTCACTTCGCAAACACTTCATTTGTTAGTTTCTAATCTTCAGAAACCTGTTAGCGTAATCTTTTACGCCAACAACGAGCAATCTACAAGTGACTGGATTCTGGATCTGAAAAACCCGGCTCAATAGGCTCGGAATTTTAAATTTGGTTGGATCGGAACTTCTGATCCGCCATCGGAACTTCCGATCATTATCAGAACTTTCGATCTACCGCGGATAGAAACATATCTAATCTATGATTCTACCATGTATCTCCAT
Organism: Zizania palustris; assembly: GCA_019279435.1. Classification (NCBI taxonomy): domain Eukaryota; kingdom Viridiplantae; phylum Streptophyta; class Magnoliopsida; order Poales; family Poaceae; genus Zizania; species Zizania palustris. The sequence goes on along the minus strand of JAAALK010000085.1, from coordinate 26,836,941 downwards.
ACATGAGGGATCCAGATCGAACACTATGCACGTAGGCTCTGATACCACTATTGGGGAATAGGGGACCTACGCTAGACGCCAAATTCAAAATTTACGCCCTAAGCCTAAGACTCATGCACGTGCGACATCATTGATCGGTACCTTTTAGCACGGTATGCTCTAGGTGCAGCGGAAAAAGATGTCAGAGTAGCGCTTCAAGCCTATCCTCACTTCGTCCTTGCCGTCCTTCATCGATCCAATTGTTGAAGATGGCATAGTGGTTCACATGTAGATGTCCACGAGCGTCACTATTAGAGAAATGCCTCCATGGAGTCCACACGTACAGGGATGGAGAACCTCCGATGGCAGCGTGCTAGCGACGCACGTGAGAGACGGGGATTGTTGATATCAGCAATTGAGATCAAGAAAGGAAGTAGATGAGTCTTCGGTGGCTAGGTCTAATCTAGGCTTATTCCCTGTTCCAAGACATCCTCCTCCTCTCCTTTTATAGGGCTGAGAGCACCCTAGTCGTGCTCATCTCGAAACCCTCAAAACTGTAATAGATCCAATCTGTTTGCCCATGTCGGAACTTCCGACAGTGTATTTTAGGTCTCCCGATACAGTATGACACGCAATAGATCCAATCTGTTATCTCCCACCTTGGAATTACCGATACCATATTAGAACTTCTGATCAGTACAAAATTCCCTGATTCTGAATCGGAACTTTTGGCTTGTCGGAACTTCCAATAACATATTGGAACTTCTAAAGCAACATTTGCTCTCCGTATCGAGATCAGATAATAATCAGAACTTCCGATCTACTGAATTTTCTTGGGCATATCCTTCACTTCTTGCATGGCATTTATCTAATTTTCATTAGATAAAATGTGAGAAACATCTCTAGGATCCAAGGTGGCAACAATAGTAGTCTCAGCAAACACAACAAGAGAAACTGTTTGAGAACGCAAAGATCTCATAGTGAGATCACCGATGATGAGCTCTGAGGGATGATCCTGCTGAACTCATGTATCAACAAGCTGCTAGGAGTCAAGGTTCCAGACTCAGAAGCCTCGAGAATTCAAAGCATAACAAAGAAAGACTCCATCCCACCAACGAGACTCAAACTTGTCCAAATGCCCTCCCTTCTTGAGCACAAAGCACTTGTAGCCAAATGCTCGCAACTGGCTCACCTTGGGTTGTCTGTGAAACAGCAACTCATATGAAGTCTTACCTAAGTAAGCTTTAAGAAAAATATGGTTGGCCAGATAGCAAGTTGTATTCATAGCTTCAGCCCAAAAACACCTAGGAGTCCTATGCTTATCTAGCATCGTCCTAGCCATATCGACCACCGTGTGGTTCTTTTGTTCCACAATGTCGTTCTGTGGGGGAGTGTAAGTTGCAGAAAACTAGTGCTCATGACCCTGATCACTACAAAAGCTAACGAACTAAGAATTCTTGAACTCAGAACAGTTGTCAGAGCGAATTGCTCGCATCCGACCATTGTTCTCATTATTCAGCTTCAGAATCAGGTCATGAACAAAGTGAAAAGCCTCATCCCTAGACCCCAAAATGAAAACCCACGAAAATCAAGAGAAGTCGTCAACAATAACTATCGCAGTGATAGGTAGGCTTCTTGGGATGTGGTTGAATCTTGGGTTTCTTGGGCTTGGTGGTGTTGGGTGTTGGCTCTTTGTTGTGAGAGGGTCCAAGTAGAGAGTCAAGAGAACTAAGAAGGCTCTTAGGCTTGGGGATCCAGACAGGTTTCTTAGTTGGATCTTTGGGTTGTTCTTTGAACACTCCATATTTAGGCTAACCGGCCTGAAAAGACTCAGTGGAGTGAGTCTTGGGATATCTCTGCTATAGAGTCATCTTACTCAACTACACTGCACAGATTAGGACACTCTCAAAGTCAGCCTTGGTGTAGGTGTAAACTACTCCAAACCCATCATGTCTCTTGAATTACGGGGTCATCATGCCGAGTTGAGGCTCTTTGGCTCTCACCCAACTCAGGATCTGACGGAGATAAGAATTCTATTTCTTAGCATCAGCTAGCTCCTATCTCAAGTAAGGTAGCACCTCCACTTGAGATAAACATATCTCAAACTCTCCATCATTCTGAAAAGACTTCTCAACTTTCATCTTGATCAACTCCATCCTCAAAGACAATCAGTTCTGATAGACAATGGGTGGAACTGACAAGGTCTCAAGCTCAAGCTTGATATGCTCCAACTCAGCTCTAACTCTCTCAAGCTCGCTCGACTGCTCACCACCATTCGCTCCCAGCTCGTCTAGGTCAGCTAAATGGGCTGGACAATCTCTACAGCTCCAGCTGAGGCATGAGAATCTTTCAGCTCCAGCTGAGCGCTTTCAAGCTTAGTGGCCAAAGCATCTCTCTCATCCACCCTCTCGGTGTACCTGGACTTCAGAGAAGTCAGGTCACATAGCAACTCCTCATAGTTAAGGCACTCACTACTCCCACCAAACCAAGGGAAAGATGATAGACTCTCAATATTGCTATTGGCCATAGCAAGCTCACTCTATAGCTCATCTACCCTCTTCTTAACCCTCCTGAGCAGTTTCTCTCGATAATTCAACTCCTGGCGATTTTCTTCAAGTAATTCAACTACTTCAAGTTCATTAGAAGATACCTTCTCATCGTCATCGTGTGAGTTGTCGAATGAGCCCTTATCTTCTTTAACCCCAAGAGCCATTGAGAAGTAGCTCTTGTGGGACCTTCGACTGCGATGTGGGCGAGTCTTCAGCTTATCCTCAAAAGCTTTGAAGCAGAGGCCAGCCAGATTATCCTTGTCCTTCTCCTTCCCATTCTTGATCATGACCTCCTCATCACTTGAGCTCGATTAAGAGGAATAAGAGGATGATCGCTTAGAGTAGATTCTCTCCATCTCAACAAAGAAGTCCTTGTCCCACTTCTTGTTCTCGTGCCAGTAGTCCTTTAGGGCCATTCGGAAGAATTTCGTATTGGGCTAGCCCTTGGTGAAGGTGTACTTTTCGGAGCCATTGTGCTTGTTGGTGTCGTAGGATTCACCGCTGGTGCCCTTCTTATGAGTGTTCCACTTGGGGCAGTCGACGATGAAATGATCTGGATCACCACACTCAAAACAACTAGATTTTGTGCCATGACGTTTAAGCACGCGTCTATCATAGACATGATTAACCTGACTATTGAACAGATATAGGTCATCATCTCCTAAAAGATCTAAGTGGTCCTCGGTGATAGACATCAAGGAGGACAAAACACAACTCAAAGAAGCATCAGCAGAAGGTGTCGCAAGGGCTAGGGTTTTGGAACCAGAACCAGTGAGATTTGATCTCAACTGGATATCAACCTCTGGAGCCTTGAGCTTACTGAAAAGCTCTACGGTAGTCAAGGTATGATAAGAAGCACTCTCAACAATAGATGATACCTTGATCTCTCAGATCTTAGGGTCCAAGTTATGAAGAACCTTGAGTGCCTGTTCATGGTTTGAGACGAGCTGATCTCTATCGAACTTGTTGTCCCAAAGCTTGTTAATGATCAATTGAAAGCGAACAAACAAAGCCTCGATAGTCTCACCCAGCTTCAGTGATAAATTTTCATATTCTCGCTAGTAGGTCTGATAGAGCCTATCCTTGACCTGAGTTGTCCCCTCATGGTGTGCCTGGAGGGTAGCCTAGATCTCTCGAGCAATGTCGAGATGGCTAACGTGCTCAATCTCACTGGGACCTAAACCAGAAAATAGAATGTTCACTGCCTTGTTGTTCAGGTTATGCTGAGCGACTATCTCAGGGGTAGTATGCTCAGCAGCCGGAAGCACAATGAAACTGGCATGAAGACACATGTCCCATATTCCTGAGCTCTGGCTCTATAGATAGGCTTGAAGAATATGCCCAAGAAAATTCTATGGATCAGAAGTTCCGATAGGTAGTATCAAAAGTTTCAATTATGAGAAACCAAGTTGAAATGTGCCTTGGTTTCAAGTCTGTGATGTGTGATTGACAAGTTCTCTTCTGAGCGAAGGGGTCCCTCCAAAGGGGTTCGGAGGTGTTTACTGAAGGGTTCGGTGTTTGCTAACTGCAACTATGCAGCGAAGTGTGTCTGTCAGAGGGGTCCGGCAGAGCACGATGACTTGGTAGTACCGAACGGATCAGTACTGTGGTTGGTACACCGGAGTGTGTATCGAAGGTTGTTTATTGGAGAGGTCTTCGGGGTACTAGAAACACTTGTATGCTTGTCGGTGGTGCGCATGTGGCTTCAGAGGCGACAGACGGTTCGTAGCAAGTGAACCTAGGTCAAGCGGGAGGCTTGATGCCAGGTGAGCGGGGATCTCGGCCACGAAGGCTGCATGGGGTTGAGGTCGGTCCTCGGGTCAAGGTGATCCAGGCGAAGGCAGAAAGTGCGGAGGGTGACTACAGCTGAAGCTACCCCGATGCGAAGTCCTCAGATGCGAGGCACTTCGAAGGGTTATCCGGACAGAGTGACTTTGATGTATGGTGGACAAAGTCCTCAGCATTGAGGCAAGGCGTTCGAAGTGTGCTCTGGATGGAGACACTCGAAGGGACACTTGACGAAGGTCTCGAAAGTCAAGGTGCATCGAAGGCATGGTCCGAATAAGGGTCTTCGTAGAGTGTGCTCGGGGTGACACGCTGCGAAGGGGTTCTTATGGATATGCTTCATGCGAAGGCCTTTGACGGAGTGACTTAGAAAGGTGGCGAAGGTACTGTGATGGTGGGGCTTTGGAGTATGGCTGACTTGAGATACTTTGACCATGCAAGGCTTCGATACACGGACTAACGGAGTTCAAGCTAGGAGTAGCTGCGAAACCGTGGTGGTCCACTCCGGAGGTGATGGTGCGAAGGCTCAAGAGCTTTGACGGCTTCAACTCAAAACCGTCACTGTATCGAAGGCTGACTTCGCGTGCAAAGTGTGTGTTGTTTAGTGTGATTTCTCTCTGTGTAAACTGAGGCAACCCCTCTCTGTTACAAGTGAAGCACTATGTAGTGTGTGCTCGAAGCCTGCTTTCTTCCCACAACAAAATCAGTTATGTTTATGTTTATGCCTTTGAAATACGAAGCCTAGTACCAGTTGCTAGTGCGGAGTATCTGGTCAAAGTCCTTAGAGGGAAGCCTTCTTCTGCGAAGTGTGTAGTGTGAAGCCTGCTCGACGGCACCTAGTGTGCGGAGCCTACGCTATCCTAGAAGAGTTGTGTTTTTAGGCTTGTGAGTGTGAGCAAAGTCTTCTTGACTTCGAACTTTTGCTCTTTCCGAAGCCTGATTTCAGAGCCTTAAAATACCTCCAATCAGATCTCTGAAGGGTGTGTTCAATGCCTGTTCCGTAGGACACTGTTTTAAAATAGAAGGCTAGTATAGCCAGAAATTTTAAAAGCTCCCATTCACCCCTCCCACCTCTGGTTGCCCTTTTTGGTCCTACAATTGGTATCAGAGCGGGTTAAGATAACCAGTTGACTATAACCTATTTTGTGATCTTTTGGTGACATGGACAGAGTTAGTAAAATACCTCTGTTCGATGGAAATGATTTTGCATACTAGAAGGTTTGCATGGAGGCTTACTTGCTAAGGCAAGGAAATTCAATTTGGGAGATTGTGGACTCATAATACTCCATCTCTGAAACCCACACCACTCAGATAGAAAAAGATCAGTATAATTCTAACTCCAAAGCTACAAATATACTGTTTATTGGTTTGAGTCGGAGTTAGTTTGATCGGGTTCAGCACCTAAGGATAGCTAGGGAGATTTGGACTACACTCACTATTTTTCATGAGGGCTCTATACAGATTAAGGCTAGGCACCAAAGCACATACAATCAATAGTATCAGCTGTTTGTGCAAGTGCCTAGTGAATCTATAGATGCCATATGTTCTCGCTTTGACACAATAGTGAGTAACTTGCAGTACAACGAGACACTTGCTTACAATGACCATGACAAGGCTATCAAGCTTCTCTATTCTCTTGATCGTAGCATATGGGAAGTGAAGATATACAACATTGAGGAGTCCGCGGGTTATGAAACATTGACCTGTGATGAGCTCTTCATCAAGCTAAAGTCCACATAGATTGCCAAGGCATCTCTTGCAGTGCACAGAAACTCTTTGCCACAGTCATTGGCACTAGTTTCTGGCTCTAGCCGTGACACCACTTCAGAACCAAGCACATCTAGGACTTGTGTTCTTGTAGGTGGTTTTTCTTTGTCCTCCCTGGTCTTCTGTCACTAAGGAGCGGGTGGATACTCTGGATGATGAAGAGCTTGCTCTTATTGCCAGAAGGTTCACCTGTTTTCATAATGAGTGACGGGATCAGAGGAGAAGTAGATTTAGTGGTTGTTTTGAGTGTGGTGACACTTCTCACATCAAGGCCAATTGTCCTAAGATCAAGAGGAGAGATGAGAGTGAGCGCCCTAAATACCACAAGAAGGAGAGGAAACCCTTTGTAAAGGGTAAATACGGCAAGGTGGCTAAGAGGGTAGCCAAGGCCGCTTCTAGAGCTTTTGTTGCTGCACTCAGCGACATCAACACTTCCTCAACTGAGGAGTCGAGCTCTAATGAGGAGAAAGAGTCCCCAAGAAAGAGGAGAAGGAGAAGAAGGCAAGGGATTTCACCGGCCTTTCCTTCATGGCCGACAGCAGTCAAAGCGGTGATGAGCTTGACTCATCTGAGGTACCTCTATCCTATGACCAACTTTCAATTAAGGTAGATGAACTGAATGAAGTAGTTCTTGGTTAGGATAGATTACTTGTTCAAGCTTCTAGAGATAGAAAAGACCTTAGACTTAGGCTAGAATCTGTTTCTACTAATTATGCCATGTTTAAGTCTAAAATTGATGATGTTGAATGTGAATCTGGCACTATTGTCATTGGTGAGCTTGGTCGGTTGCGTTCTGTACATGCTCAAACTGTTGATGAACTTGAGACTGCATAGAAGCAGCTTTTGGTGGTGGAGTCTAGACCTATTGATTTTGATGCTTGTTCAAATTGTCCATTATTAATTGATACCATTAATTTAAGATATGAGCATGTTAGGAAGTTAGAGGCTAGATTGGAGAGTGCTGAGTGTTCTAAGGATGTGCAGCCTGCTTGTCCCACCTGCATCACCCTTAAGGACCAACTTAGTTTTGCTAGAGGGCAAGCTGAAAACCTTATGACCGAAAATGAATACCTTCTTTCTGTGGTTAACAAATGCACTGAGGGAAAGGGTAGGATGAATTTGCTATTATCCAAGACCAAGATGTGTGCTGATAGGGCAGGGTTAGCTCTAGGATTGGGTTTTAAGAGGATTCCTTCAAACAGTGAGAACAAAACTATTTTTACCTCGCCCACTACCTTAGAGAAAGAAAGATCCCAGTTAGACACTTCATTAGGCAAAAAGCCTACCCATGCTCCAAGGAAAACTATCCCTCCTGCCAATAAACTTCCTCCCAAGAAGAACTCTTTGATAAAACCCAAGGAGCCTATAAGGATTGCTTTTATGACCCATGAGAGTGCCCATAGTAGAGTGTTTCATTGTTCTTACTTTCACCGGGCGAGTCATTTGGTTGGGTTTTTCTTTCGTCGCATCAAGGATGAGCAACACTCTCAGGCATTGAGATTCCAGGACATGCATTACCCACCTCTAGGTATGCATGAGTCTGAGTTTTACTCATGTCCTATTTATGAGGATCCTCAATCTTCTCAAAGAGGTTTTGCCCTCGTGGTGTTGACCATGTTTCATATGGTGCTAGACCTCGTGTTAGTGGCTTTATGCCTCGCCGGGTTGGGAGATCTCATCATGCATTTGGGTCACATCATGTAGGTAGACCTCGCACCTCACGTAGACAATCTACTTTTACTGTGCCTATTGTTCGTATCACTCAGTACTAGATGCCTCGTCATGCTTTCACTCACCGCATCACTGAGCGATCGAGGTTTTCTCATTTCATGTAGGCATCAGACTAAGGCTTGGAGGGCACATGGATCATGGACTCCGGTTGTTCGTGCCATATGAACAGAAATGCAACATGGTTCTCTAGCCTCACCACAACCAAGAAAAAGGAACAAATTACCTTCGGCAACAACCAAAGAAGTAGAGTGAAAGGTAAAGGTGTGGTAAGAATCAACTCGAACTTCACTCTCAAAGATGTTGCTTTGGTTGAAAATTTGGGATACAATTTGCTTTATGTATCTCCATTGCTTGATGAGGGCTTTGAAGTGCGATTCCATCGTGATACTTCGGAAGTACTCAATTTTGATGGCGATGTGGTCTGTAAGATCTTTAGTGATGGAAGAGTTTTTGGAGCTAATTTTTCTGAGTCATCTGGTTCTTCTCACTTCCTTGTTGCACATTTGACTTCTGAGCTTTGGAAGTGGCATAGGAGACTAGGGCAAATGAGCTTTGAGTTGATCTCTCGTTTGAGTGCCTTAGGTCTGATCCAAGTATTGCCCAATCTCAAATTTGAGAAGAATTTAGTTTGCACTCCTTGTCGACATGGAAAAATGATTGCTGCTTTGCACTCGCTAGTCACCGTGGTGATGAATGAACAACCCGGAGAACATCTCCATATGGACATTGTAGGTCCTTCTCGGGTTAGTTCTTTAGGTGGCAAGTGGTATGTGTTAGTCATTGTCGATGACTTCTCTCGCTACTCTTGGGTCTTCTTTCTAGCCAGCAAGGATGAAGTGTTTTCACACTTTCGGAGCTTGGCTTTGAGACTTTTCACTGAACTCCCTGGTGCATTAAAATTCATTCGAAGTGATAATGGCATTGAGTTCAAGAAAAGTCTCTTTGTTGATTTTTGCATGGAGCATGACATAGAACATCAATTCTCTGCTCCGCGGGTTCCTTAATAGAATGGTGTTGTTGAGAGAAAAAACACACTTTGGTTGAGATGGCTAGGACGATGCTCGATGAGCATAGGACTCCTAGAAAATTCTGGGTTGAGGCCATGAACACTGCTGGCTACATCTAAAACCGAATTTTCTTGCGCTCAATTTTGAACCTGACTTCTTATGAGCTGCGTTTTGGGAGACAGTGAGAAACCATGTTGAAGAATATGGTTTTGATACTACAGATGTGATGAGTGATTATCAACGGAAGTCAAAGGAAGAGAGAAAGGAAGACGTGCCAAGTCTGAGGTGCGTGTGACTCAGGTACACGGGCAGCGAGCGACGCCCGGGTAGAGGAGCCACGGAGTCGGGCTGGCCCAATCCGGGTACATGGGCTAGGAGCGGCAGATGATCCACCGGTCTATTGACTAGGTTTGACTCAGGTACACGGGCGGCGAGCGATTGCCGGGCTGAGGAAGCTGTGGGGTCAGGTCGGCCCAATCAAGGTACCCGGTGCGAAGACGGTGGACGCTTTGTCAATTTCGGCGCAAAACTGACAACTTATGATTATTTTGTTTTTAGGGTATTAATATTTAGTTTTTAAGTTTAGAATATTTTTAGTTGAGTCAGGTGATTTTTCTAAGAATATTTTAGTAATTTTCAGAATTTATTTTAGAGTCAGTGTTAATTTACCCTAGGGGTAAATTAGTCTTTTCATATATTAGGAGTCGCCTATAAATAGGCCCCTATTGCCCTTGGGGACAGTTGATTGTTTTCCTTTTCCCTAAGATCAATCTACAGTCCAACTTTTCATGTTCGTTTTTTTCATCTTCTTCGCCGGCGTCTATTTATTTCTGCGATAGTGCGTCCAGCCATTGTTTCTCCGTGCACACCATATAGAGATTCCTTGCACATGGAATCTCGACGTGGTGGTGTTCCATCAGCAGCCGCGCGTGTCATCCGTGACGAAAAGCTGCACAAAATCCAGCATCCACGGCGACGGCATTGGCTTGCAACTGCAACAAGCTGCACGGGAAACGGCGCAAATCTTTTAGCCGGCAGCAGCATTCAGTCCTAGTGCATAGGCTTGCAGGCCTGAGGATTAGCCACCGCAGGCTTTTGCTGTCGTCACGCAAACCGAGACACGCAGGCTTGCACCCCGTGCGGTTTTCAGCCGAGGAGCAGCCGGCAGGCTACGTCACATGAGGCCCATGGTGGCAGCAGAAGCATAGCCGCTCATGTCGGCGTGGAGATGGAGGGAAAAAGCTCCCAGACGCTTCTTTCTCGGTTCACTACTGGCGCCCGTACGAACGACGCGAGCATGGCATCGTTGGCTCCACAACTCTGGCGCGGCGACCGAGACGGCATGAATACATGCAGGTTAGTTTTCTTTAATCTCCTATCTTTTAGTTGTTTAATTAAATCAGTGATTATCTAGTTTTTAAATAGCAAGAGATAATTATCTCGTAGTTAGTTTTATCTGGTAAAATTTTATTTATCTTAGCATATTTTTTAGTTTTATTCAGTTCGTATAAAAAAATATTATTATTAGACACAGTAATATTTTTATCCTAAGATTTACGTGAAATATTTTAGGTTTAATTCTGATTTAATTTCTGGATGATTCATATTTTATTCAATTAATTAGTATTTTTTACTGCAATCAGAATATTGTATTAAGATATTTAGGTATTTTGATTACGTCGCTAAATATTTCTAGTACGTATTCTTACTTACTGTAGTGATTTTATTTAGTTTAGTTCATTTTATTTTTGAATATCATTTTAATTAGAATACCAGTTATTTTTTACGCTAGACAACTTTAATTCTAAAAATTTGCCTTGCTAATATTATTTGTCTGGTTAAATTCATTTGGGTGTTGGGATTAGGTCATAGTTTAGCAAGAAATTTTTAGGCGCCCATTCACCCCCTCTCTGGTCGCTACTTTCGGTCCTACAAGTGGTATCAGAGCGAGGATATGGTTTTCTAATATCTTAACCGATTCTAAACCTAGGTAGTGACCATGACGTCTTTTGGTAAAATCCCGCCCCTAGAAGGTTTTGGCTACACTTATTGGAAGACTCGCATGCGAGCATACCTTATGAGCCAGAGCTCGGACATATGGGAGATTTGTGTTCATCCTACTTTCACCATAAGGACTATTGCTGCGGATACTGCTGCAGATGTAGTTAAACAACATCTAAATAATAGTAAAGCAGTGAACATTTTATTTTCTGGTCTAGGTCCTAGTGAGTTTGAGCATGTTAGCCATCTCACCACTGCTCGAGAGATCTGGGCTAGCCTCCAGGCACACCATGAGGGGACAGCTCAAGTCAAGGCTAGGTTCTACCAGACCTACCGGCGTGAGTATGAAAATTTCTCACAGAAGCCGGGTGAGACTGTTGAGGCTTTGTTTGGTCGTTTTCAATCAATCATTAGAAAGCTTCGCGTTAACAAGGCCGAGGGTGATCAGCCGGTCTCAGATCATGAACATGCGCTTAAGGTACTCCATACCTTGGACCCTAAGATCTAGGAGATCAAGGTCTCTTCTATTGTTGAGAGCACGTCTTATGATACCTTGACCATCGCAGAGCTTTTTAGTAAGCTCAAGGCCTCAGAGGTCGATATCCAGTTGAGATCAAATCTTACTGGTTCTGGGTCAAAGACTCTGGCGGTTGCGACACCATCTACTAATCCTAATGGCATGAGTTGTACTGCTTTTTCCTTGATGTCTATCTCCGAGGAACAACTTGATACTCTAGGAGATGATGATTTGTGCTTGTTTAACAACTAGGTGCGACATGTCTATGATAAGCGAATGTTTAAGAGACACGGCACGAAATCCGGATGCTTGGAGTGTGGTGATATAGGTCATTTCATTGCCGACTGCCCCGAGCGGAAGAATTACAAGAAGGGAACCGGCGGCAACTCCGACAAGTACGACAACTCTACAAAGGGCAAGCCCAAGATGAGATTCTTTCGAAAGGCTTTGAAGGACTACAGGCGTGAGAACAAGAAACGAGACAAGGCTTTCTTCACCGAGATGGAGAAAAGCTACTACAAGAGATCCTCGTCTTCCTCCTCATCTTCGAGCTCAAGTGATGAAGAGATTGTGATCAGGAAGGGGAAGGAGAGGGATGATCCGGTGGGCCTCTGTTTCATGGCCTTCGGGGACAAGCCGAAGCGACGCTCACATGACAGCCGAAGACCCCACAAGAGCTTCTTCTCAATGGCTCTTGGGGAGAAGAAAGAAAATGACTCCTCCGACGACTCCGACGACAACAACGATGAGAAGGTATCATCCTATGAACAAGAAGTTGTTAATTTACTAGAACATAACTGTCAGGAGTTGAAGTATAGGGAGAAACTTCTTAGAGGTGCTAAGAAGAGGATAGGTGAGCTTGAGAGTGAGCTCGCCACGGCAAATGGCAAGATTGAGAGTCTGTCTTCTTCCCCTTGCTTGGGTGATAGTGGTGAGTGCCCTAACTGTGAGGTGTTGTTGTGTGACCTGACGACTCTTATGTCCAGGTACATAGAGAGAGTAGATGAGAGAGACGCATTGGCCACTGAGCTTGAGAGCGCTAAGCAGGAGCTAAAAGGTGCTCATGCCACTGTCGTCGTACCTTGTGTAGACTGCCCATCCCATTTAGCTAGTATAGCTGAGATGAGAGCCAAGAGTGATGAGCAGTTGAGCGAGTTAGCTGGAGTGAGAGCTGAGTTGGAGCAGACTAAGCTAGAGCTTGAGACCTGGTCAGTTCCACCCACTGTTTGTGAGAACTGCTTATCCATTAGAATGGAGTTGATCAAGCTAAAAGCAGAGAAGTCTGTCGAAGTTGATAAAGAGTGTGAGATCTGCTTGTCTTAGGTGGAGGTGTTAGCTTCCTTGAGAGAGGAGCTAGTTGATGTTCAGAACGAGAACTTTTACCTCCGTCAGATCCTGAGTTTGATTAGTGCCAGAGAGCCACATATCGGCATGATGATCCAGCAGTTCAAGAGACAGGATGGGTTTTGCGTAGGTTACACATATACCAAGGCTGATTTTGAGAGTGCCATTAGCCGTGCAGTGGAGTGGAGTAAGATGACTCCCGAACAGAGATATCCCAAGAGTCACTCCACTGAGTCCTTTAAGGATAGTCAACCCAAGGATGGAGTGATCCAAGAACAACCTAAAGCTCCACACTTCTCTTGATTCTTTACCTGGACCCTCTCACACCAAAGATGCTACACCCAACACCACCAAGCCTAAGAATCCAAAGCCACAACAACATCCCAAGAAGCCTACCTATCACTATGAGTTTTGTCAGAGAGACGAGCATCTTGAGGAGTTTTGCTTCAGGAGGAAGCTGGTTGAGCGAGCAGAGAGAGCTCGAAGTGGGAAGGAGCAGTTCTACCAACAGGATGGTAGACAGAGAGTCCCTCGACGTAGAGAGAGGCTAGAGGCTAGGCCACGTCGTGTAGGTGGTGGTAGAGGAGACGGTTTTTATGATCGTTCTCCGGAGGGTGGTTTCCATTCCGGCAGAGTTCCAGATCATTATGGATACGGTTTTGGACCTCGTGACCGTGATTTTAGGCAGAATAGGTGTCCGCGTTTTGAGCCACGTTTTGGTCCAGACTCATATGATTCCTTTTGCTTTCCTACTTATGAGCATATGGCTCGACACTGGTTTATTACTTTTGCTAGACCTAGTGGTCGACCATTTGCTCCCACTCATGACCATTGATCTTGCAGGATCAAGGACTGGAGGACGTATGGATCATGGATTCAGGATGTTCTCGCCATATGACGGGACACCGTAGATGGTTCTCCAGCCTCACTCCCCCGAGCTCCAAGAAATACATCACTTTCGGGAACAGTGGTCAAGGGAAGGTACAAGATATTGGGTCGATTCGTATTTATGATTATTTCTCTTTGAAGAATGTTTCTTTAGTTGGGAATCTGAACTTTAATCTAATTTCTATTTCGCAACTGCTTGAGGATGGTTTAGAAGTGTGTTTTAAGAAGGGCATGTCTTCTGTTGTTGATTCTAGAGGATCTTTAGTTTGCCGGATCTTAACTTTTGGTAAGGTTTTTCGTAATGATTTCTCTAGTTCTTCTAGCCTTCTCGCTGTCTGATGGCCGGATCCTCCTCTGAGCTATGGAAGTGGCATATAAGGTTAGGCCATTTGAGCTTTGATCTGCTTGTCAGATTGAGTTCTATGGATCTTATCTGAGGATGGACTAAGCTTAAGATGGAGAAGGATCTAGTGTGTCATCCATGTCTTCATGGGAAAATGGTTGCCGCTTGTAACGCACCTGTGACTCAGGTGATGACTTCTTACCCGGGAGAGCTGTTGCACATGGACACAGTAGGTCCAGCTTGAGTACGCTCAGTCGGTGGGAAGTGGTACGCCCTTGTGATAGTTGACGATTTTTCTCATTTTTCGTGGGTTTACTTTCTAGAGTCTAAGGATGAGACTTTTCAGTATGTTCATGACCTAATTTTGAATCTGAAGAACGAGAACAATGGTCTGATGCGAGCAATTCGTTCGGACAACGGCTCTGAGTTTAAGAACTCTCAGTTCATCAGCTTCTGTAGTGAACAGGTTCTTGATCATCAGTTCTCTGCTCCTTACACTCCCCCATAGAACGACGTTATGGAGGGAAAGAACCGCACGCTTGTCGAGATGGCCAGGACGATGCTTGATGAGCATAGGACTCATAGGCGTTTTTGGGCTGAAGCAATGAACACATCTTGCTATCTTGCCAACCACATTTTTCTTAGAGCTTACTTAGGTAAAACATCATATGAGTTGCGTTTAGGTAGACAGCCCAAGGTGAGTCACTTGCGAGCCTTTGGATGCAAGTGCTTTGTGCTTATGAAGGGAGGGCATTTGGACAAGTTTGAGTCTCGTTGCTGGGATGGAGTTTTTCTAGGTTATGCTTTGCATTCACGAGGCTTTCGTGTTTGGAACCTAGACTCCCAGATGCTTGTTGAGACTTGTGAGGTTTCCTTTGATGAGTCTTTGCCCTCGCCGAGTCCTTCTTTTGAGCTTTCTGGAGATGATGAGCTTGGAGAGTCCATCTTCGAGGAAGATGATGACCCTCCTGCTGATGATGAGGGTGGGCCCTCTGCACTACCTGCAGACCCCACACATTCTGAGACTTCGACTGAGGATGAGGACGGACCTCTGATTACTCCTTCTACTTCGATCGAGCCTCCTCAGCTGAGTCCAGAGGTGCCAGGTGTTGACTCCAGTGAGATGACTTCTCAGCCGAGTCCAGAGGAGCCAGTTGCTGACTTTGGTGAGGTGACTTCAGATCACCTAGGATCCTGATCAGTTCAGCGTGATCACCCTTCAGAGCTCATCATCGGTGATCTTACTAAGAGATCTTTACGTTCATCAGCTGGTTCTCTTGCTATGTTTGCTGAGTCTGCTTTTGTTGCTAGTTTTGAGCCCCGAGATGTTTCTCATGCTCTTTCTGATTCAAATTGGATAAACGCCATGCAAGAAGAGCTTGAAAATTTTGTTCGCAATCAGGTTTGGACACTAGTTGAGCTACAAACTGGATGCAACACCATAGACACTAAGTGGGTGTTTAAGAACAAACAAGGAGAAGATGGTGTTGTGGTGCGCAACAAAGCTCGATTAGTGGCACAGGGCTTTTTTCAAAAAGAAGGCATTGATTTTGAAGAGACCTTCGCCCCTGTTGCTCGCCTTGAGTCCATTCGTATTCTTATGGCCTTTGTTGCTTCTAAAGGTTTTAAGCTTCATCAAATGGATGTCAAGAGTGCTTTTCTAAACGGGTATATAGAAGAGGAGGTCTATGTTAAGCAACCCCCCAGTTTCGAGAACCCTAAATTTCCACGACATGTTTACAAGTTGCAGAAGGCTTTATACGGTCTGAAGCAGGCTCCTAGGGCTTGGTATGATCGCCTGAAGCAGTTCTTGTTGCAGAAAGGTTTTGTGATGGGTTCTGTGGACAAGAGGTCGGACAAGGGATCGGACAAGAGATCGGACAAGCAGTAGCTGCCAATGCCTGCCTCAGATCGGACAAGAGTTCGGACAAGAGTTCGAACAAGAGATCGGACAAGCAACAAACAGGACCGCTTCTCCTTTTTTTTATATTTTTTTTTCTCCTTTTTTTCACTCTATTTTTTTTTGAACAAGGATGACAAGAGATACAACCACAAAAATTGACACCTGCAACTGAGGTGGGATGTGGCTCACAGAAATTCAACAAGTTCGCTGAACGGCGAGCAAAAACTTTGTCCAATTTTTTTCATTATCTTCCTGATTTTTTTGGCGATTCTGGTGAGGGCTAACAGGGGAACCGAGTTATGGTACCCCCCAAATTGGGTCAGGAACACGCTCAAAAAATTTCATATTTTTCTGCCAAACGAGCGAAAAGTTATGCATGTTTTACTGAAGGGGGGTCATAAAGACTCGATGTGGAAAAATGAGTAGGGTTCTGGAGGGGGGGGTTTCGGGTGGGATTTTTTTTTTGAGACACAAAAACAACTCCTACTCAAACGACACAGAGGGATGACTAAACCAGCAACAAGACTCGACCAAGAACACAAACTCAACAAGGTTAAAAACTGAAATTAAAATCGCAAGGCACAAAGGGGTTCTCGGTGGGGATTTTTTTTTGGTGCGGTTTTTCTGGACTCTAGGTAAAATAAAAGCAGATCGAGATTACCTAACGGGAAACCTTTGCTCTGATACCAACTGATGGGGGATTGGTCTCGATCTTCCGCTAGGTAAAGGATAAACTTGGGTTGGTGGAGAATCTCGACGTTGGCGATCCAAGGCTCCGGTCCGGCGGATCAAAACCTTGCAATCGTTACACCACTGTCTCCGTTGGTTATCAACCACGCAGGACGCGATTGACCTCGCCACTAAGGCTAATTCCTGCAAGCGAACCCAAGAACACAAGCAAGAACAGGAAGGATACAAATCGAATGGCAAATCACAGACAAACGAAGATAAGGTGAGGTTTCACAAACGCCAATGCAGCAGCCAATCGGTCCGGTGCAAGAGGCGGGATCTAAACACAACAGTGTAGATGCAAACAAAGCAAAACCTCACCCTAGCGGCGGCTGGCGTGAGAATATATAGGGAGGCGGCATGTGGAAGGCGAACAGACACAGGCTGTGGGCTAGAAGACGTACAGACTCAGACTATGGGCCAACACGGCCCAGTTCTGTCACGCAGGACTGTTTTAAATACACAGGACGACTCGAGACTTCAAATGAGGTGAAACCAATGGCAAACGATCCGTCTTCTCCTCAGCTTTCCAAAAAGTCAAAGAACGCGCCAATCGGACTTCGTATGAGGAAGTTATGCCCATTTTGGTGCATGGTGGTTGATGTAGTCCGAACCAGCGAATTCTTGACTTCAAATCATCCGTGCGACTCCGTCTTCAACTCCAATTCTTCTATTCCATCTCCCATGTTCCTAAGCAACAAAATATCGCTAGTATTCAGTAGCATCCCGTCCAAACAAATATTAACATAGTTGCTAAGGAAAGAATTAACCTCATGGTTCAAGCGACGGGCACGGGCGCGTGTGATTGGTCCTTGTAGTTGAATTGTAGGTGGAGGCTCCATGTGTGTATCATGTGAAGTGATGTCCTCATCAGGTTCTGTGGATAAGACTCTTTTCTTGCTTAGAGATGGCGCAAACTTATTGGTTGCTCAGATTTATGTTAATGATATTATATTTGGTGGTTCTACTAATGAGCTTGTATCAAAGTTTTCTGAGCAGATGCATAGTGAGTTTGAGATGAGTCTCATGGGAGAACTCAAGTACTTTTTAGGGCTCCAGATCAAGCAGACCAAGGACGACATTTTCATCCACCAGGGTAAGTATACACGAGACATGCTAAAGAAATTTGACTTCGGTGGAGAGCTAAAGCCACAGATGACCCCAATGGGTACATTTGGAGGTCTGGACAAGGACGAGAACGGCGTCAAGGTAAACGAGAGAGAGTATCGAGGGATGATCGATTCACTACTATACTTGACTGTGACGAGACCGGACATTCAGTTTGTCGTGGGTGTGTGTGCGCGCTTTCAGTCTTCACCACACACATCTCACCGGCAGGTTGTGAAGCATATTTTCAGGTATCTTACATATGCTCCTGATTTAGGTCTTTATTATTCTGCATCATCGTCTCTTGATTTAGCTCATTCTTTGGACGCTGATTTTGGTGCGTGCCGGCTGGATCGCAAGTCTAGTTCCGGTACTTGCCAGCTTCTTGGTTCTTCACTTGTTTATTGGTCCTCTAGAAAACAATCTGGAGTTGCGCTTTCTACTACTGAGGCTGAGTATGTAGCTGCTGCTAGCTGCTGTTCTCAGTTGGTTTGGATGATTTCTACTTTGCGGGATTTTGGGTTGTTCTTCCCTTCACGAGTTCCTTTGTTTTGTGATACCACCAGTGCAATTAGTGTAGGGAAAAACCCATGTCTTCATTCAAAAACCAAACATATTGATGTGCGCTTTCACTTTCTGAGGGATCAATATGAAAAAGGGGTCATTGATCTTATTCATGTTGATACCCATCAGCAGTTGGCTCATATTTTTACTAAACCCCTAGATTAGTCTACTTTTGAGCGTTTACGAGGGGATTTGGGAGTTTTGTATTCTTTCTAGGATACTTTGAGTCAGTTTTTCTTTTCTTCTTTATTTTTATTGAGTCTTTTTGTGTGCGTTCATCTCATGCATAATCATCAATCACATTTTGAGCTTTCTTCTGTTATATGATCAATTTGCTTTACTTTCTCTAGCTAGTATATGTTTTTGATTACTTGTCGATGATCATGTTTTGTTTCAGTTCACATGATATATCTGATATTTGTCATATGCATGGCTTTTATGTTTTAAAATTGAAAACTGATCACCATTGCTTCTGGTAACTAGCATGTGTAGGCTGAATGCGTTCGCTATCTTTTACCTGCCTTGTAGCTAGATCCTTACTTAGATGCAGATATGCAACTTGGACATCTATATGCTTTAAATATGAAAAATGTGCTATAAAAATGATAAAAATTAAGAAAAAGGAAAAATTTACGCATTTTTATGATTATTAGAAAAGATCCAGGTGGGTTTGCTTTGTCGCATTGCATTGTTTTGGACTACTTACCATAGCACTTTGGTATGAACTAGGATGGTGTAATGTATGCCAAGACCAATGTCTTAAGCTTCTGATGGTCCAGTTCTGGCCTAGGCTTGACTTGGTCGGTTAGCATAAGGTTTGACATGCAAATAACCCCTAGTAGAAATGAAAAATAAAAAGAATAAGAAAAAGATTGAAAAAGTTAAAAAGATGACAAGTTCGCTGAAGCACTTTGTTTTGGACAATGCTTATCTTGGTAGATATCAGTTAGCTTTTGCATCTCATGTTTTACCTTGCTTGTCAACTAGAAAATGTGGTGATGCTTTTGTTTGCAGAAATTGAAAAATGCATGCTAATGACTCTCTTTAGATATCATCTGTTGCACTGATTATGTCATGTATCTTAGATAATATATCTTTTGCTATACATGTTAGACGTTGTAATTGCAGTCAATCATATCTAAGAAGCATGCTTTTCACACTCCACCTGCACCCCATTTACATTCATGGCATATTTTGAGGGGGAGCTGCATTTCAGGGGGAGTTTGTGTCTATGTATCTTTAGAGTGCATTTAGTCTCACTTGATGAGTCCAATTGTCAACAAGGGGGAGAAATTTTGGAGTATATTTTTTTAACTTTCTCTGGGATTTATTTCACGGGGAGTTCCTTGTTGGTAATTTTGAGATTGCACTTGTTTTTGAGTCTTTATTTTTGGCTAACCATAATAACCATTTTTTTCTTGCTTCTGTTTGGCTTTTGGTCATTAGGGTTAAACTTTTATTTTCTTTCTTCTATTTTCTTTTGTCTTTGTTTTCCTGTTTCCACATGTTTTGCAGGTTCTGGAGATGAGCTGAAGAGGGTGTTGACAATGCACTCATCAAGGGGGAGATTGAGAAACCATGTTGAAGAATATGGTTTTGATACTCCAGATGTGATGAGTGATTCTCAACGGAAGTCAAGCAACAGAGAAAGGAAGACCTGCCGAGTCTGAGGCGCGTGTGACTCAGGTACACGGGCAGCGAGCGATGGCCGGGCAGAGGAGCCACGGAGTCGGGCTGGCCCAATCCGGGTATATGGGCTAGGAGCGGCAGATGATCCACCGGTCTGTTGAATGGGTTTGACTAAGGTACACGGGCGGCGAGCGATTGCCGGGCTGAGGAAGCTGTGGGGTCGGGTCGGCCCAATGCGGGTACCCGGTGCGAAGACGGTGGACGCTTTGTCAGTTTCGGCGCAAAACTGACAACCTATGATTATTTTGTTTTTAGGGTATTAATATTTAGTTTTTAAGTTTAGAATATTTTTAGTTGAGTGAGCTGATTTTTCTAAGAATATTTTAGTAAATTTCGGAATTTATTTTGGAGTCAGTGTTAATTTACCCTAGGGGTAAATTAGTCTTTTCATGTATTAGGAGTCGCCTATAAATAGGCCCCTATCCCCCTGAGGATAGTTGACTGTTTTCCTTTTCCCTTAGTTCAATCTGCAGCCCAACTTTTCCTGTTCGGTTTTTTTTTCATCCTCTTTGCTGGCATCTGTTTATTTATGCGATAGTGCGTCCGGCCATTGTTTCTCCGTGCACACCATACAGAGATTTCTTGCACATGGCATCTCGACGTGGTGGTGTTCCATCAGCAGCCGCGCGTGTCATCCGTGATGAAAAGCTGCCGCAGAATCCAGCATCCACGGCGACGGCATTGGCTTGCAACTGCAACAAGCTGGACGGGAAATGGCACAAATCTTTTAGCCGGCAGCAGCATTCAGTCCTAGTGCATAGGCTTGCAGGCCTAAGGATTAGCCACCGCAGGCTTTTGCTGTCATCACGCAAACCGAGACACACAGGCTTGCACGCCGTGCGGTTTTCAGCCGAGGAGCAGCCGGCAGGCTACGTCCGGTGGGGCCCATGGTGGCAGTAGAAGCACAGGTGCTCACGCCGGCGTGGAGACGGAGGGAAAAAGCTCCCAGGCGCTTCTTTCTCGGTTCACTGCTGGCGCCCGTACGAATGACGCGAGCACAACATCGTTTGATCCACAACTCCGGCGCGGCGACCGAGACGGCAGTAATCCATGCAGGTTAGTTTTCTTTAATCTCCTATCTTTTAGTTGTTTAATTAAATCAGTGATTATCTAGTTTTTAAATAGCAAGCAGATAATTATCTCATAGTTAGTTTTATCTGGTAAAATTTTATTTATGTTAACATATTTTTTTTAGTTTTATTCAGTTCGTATAAAAAAATATTATTATTAGACACAGTAATATTTTTATCCTAAGATTTACGTGAAATATTTTAGTTTTAATTCTGATTTAATTTCTGGATGATTCATATTTTATTCAGTTAATTAGTAATTTTTTTTACTGCAATCTGAATATTGTATTAAGATATTTAGGTATTTTGATTACGTCGCTAAATATTTCTAGTACGTATTCTTACTTACTGCAGTGATTTTATTTAGTTTAGTTCATTTTATTTTTGAATATCATTTTAATTAGAATACCAGTTATTTTTTAAGCTAGACAACTTTAATTATAAAAATTGGCCTTGCTAATATTATTTGTGTGGTTAAGTTCATTTGGGTGTTGGGATTAGGTCATAGTTTAGCAAGAAATTTTTAGGCGCCCATTCACCCCCCCTCTGGTCGCTACTTTCGGTCCTACAGACATCCCAAAGCTACTCATCTTCGAGTATTTGGATGTCGATGCTTTATCCTAAAATGTGGAAATTTGGACAAATTTGAGTCGCGATCTCCTAACGGGATTTTCTTGGGTTACACTACTCACGGTCATTCTTATCGTGTTTTCAATTTAGAAACTAACACTGTCATCGAGATATGTGATGTGACTTTTGATGAATCAACCGCCTGTGTTAGATCTACTTTTGAACAGGCCAATGAACACGATTTGGAGCAGACCATCTTCGAATACGAAGATCCCATAGATTCCAGGGATGAACCCCTACTACCCACCGCATCGACCCCTGAAGCTAACCCCGCTTCGATCACTTTAGCAAGAGGCCCCGAAGCTATAACCTTAACATCGGTCATCTTCGACCATTCACCGACACAAGTTGACGGGGAGACTGCATCCTGCCGCGAGGCTCCTCATCATATTCAAAGGATGCATCCTCCCGAACAGATCATTGGTGAGCTTGATCAAAGGGTAACACGTTCTCATGCTCATTTCATTGATTATGCTTTTGTTCCTTCTTTTAAGCCCTTAGATGTGAGTCATGCTTTATCTGATTCTAGTTGGATCAATGCCATGCATGAAGAACTTGAACATTGGAGAAAAACCAAGTCTGGACTTTTGTATATCCTCCACCTAATGTTCACTTTATTGGAACTAAATGGATTTTCAAAAACAAATAAGGGGAGGATGGGATTGTAGATAGAAACAAAGTTAGACTTGTGGCTAAGGGTTATTCTCAGTTAGAAGGGATTGATTTTACTAAAACTTTTGCACCTGTTGCTTGTCTTGAGGCCATTAGGATTTTACTTGCATTTGCGGCATCCCGAGGTTTCAAACTTTATCAAATGGATGTTAAAAGTGCTTTTCTTAATGGCTTCATAGGCGAAGATGTTTATATAACACAACCCCCTGGTTTTAAAAACCCCAAATACCCAGATAAAGTCCTTAAACTCCATAAGACTCTTTTTGGACTCAAGCAGGCCCCTCGGGCTTGGTATGACAGACCTATGTCTTTTCTACTTGAGCGAGGGTATTCGATGGGATCTGTCGATAAAATCATGTTCACTCTCAAACATGGCAAAGATTTCCTTCTAGTTCAGATTTACATTGACGATATCATCTTTGGTGGCTCTTCTCATGCTTTGGTTGCTGAGTTTGCATATACCATAAGCAAGGAGTTCGAAATGTCCATGATGGGCGAACTCACATTTTTTCTTGGTTTGCAAATCAAGCAAAGAAAACAAGGTACCTTCGTTCACCAGACGAAGTACACCAAGGACCTGCTCAAAACGTTCGACATGGTTAATGTGAAGCCACTCACCATTCCAATGGCTACATCAGTAGCATTGGATCCTGATGAGGATGGAGAAGCCATAGATCAGAAGGAGTTCCGAAGCATGATCGACTCCCTCCTCTACTTAACTACTACGACGCTAGACATACACTTCACAGTGTGTCTATGTGATCATTTTCAGGCTTCGCCACGTGCTTTGCACCGCCAAGCGGTAAAGAGAATTCTCAGGTATCTCAAACATACCATCAATTTTGGCATTTGGTATTCTGCATCTTCCTCTTTGTGTCTTCGTGGATATTCAGATGCGGATTTTACTGGATGTAGAATTGATAGGAAGAGTATCTCTGGTACTTGTCATTTTCAAGGTCCTTCTGTTGTGTGCTGGTCTTCCCACAAATAGTCTAGCATTGCGCAATCCACGGCTGAGGCCGAATATGTTGCTACAACTAGCTTTATCTATCTTTTATCTCCCTGGTAGCTAGAATCCTTTACTATAGATGAAAAATTGAAACTTGAGAATAATATTGCTACTCATGGAATCATACAACAAATGTTAAACAAGAAAAATCAAATATGCATGATTTATGTGCTAAAAATGAAAAGATGCAGGCATGTTTTCTTGTCGCACTTTTTTATTCTAGACTGCTTACCATTGCACTTTAGTATGAACTGGGATAACTTACTTTCTGCCAAAATCACTGCCTTAAGCTTCTAATGGTATTTCTTGACCTAGGCTTGGCTTGGTTGGAAAGCATAAGGCAGACAAGCAAATAACCCATGGCAATAAAAAAGAATAGCAAAGTCTGAATCACTTGCTAATCAAGCTTTCTAAATGCACCATGACTATTGGAATTGCTTTCCTAGGTAGAAATTGTTTTGCTTTTGCAATTTTTATTTTCACGTGTCTAGATGACTAGTCTAAGTGGTGATGTTTTTATTTTTAATAATTTGAAAATCTCATGCATCAAACATTGAACTTGGACTATATTACCTTGAGCTGAGCATCTGAACCTGACACTATGATTTGGCATATTTTTGCACCATATGTTTTCACACTTTTCATCATCTCAAAGCCTTGCATCGTTTCTTGCTCCTTGATTATTGCATTGCCAAAGGGGGAGAAAAATGCTTACCAAAGGGGGAGAACAAGTGATGAAACTCAAAGGGAACCAAAGGGGGAGAAAATCTTTTGCTGCCAAAAAGAAGGAATTATTGCCAAAATGGCCTTTCATGACTCAAGTTGATAGAAATGAATTTATCAAGGGACATGTTTTGGCTCTTTTTTTAGTTTTTATTGTCACTTGTGTGCTGAAAATTTTCAAATTTTCCTGAACTTGAATTTGGTTGTCAATGCACTCATCAAGGGGGAGATTGAGCAACCAAGTTGAAATGTGTCATGGTTTCAAGTCTGTGATGAATGATTGACAAGTTCTCTTCTGAGCGAAGGGGTCCCTCGAAAGGGGTTCGGAGGTGTTTACTAAAGGGTTCGGTGTTTGCTGACTGCAACTGTGCAGCGGAGTGTGTCTGTCGGAGGGGTCCGGTAGAGCACAATGACTTGGTAGTACCAAAGGTATCGGTACTATGGGTGGTACACCGGAGTGTGTACCGAATGTTGTTTATCAAAGAGGTCTCCAGGGTACTGGAAACACTTGTCTGCTTGTCGGTGGTGCGCAGGTGGCTTCGAAGGCGACGGACGGTTCACAGCAAGTGAACCTGGGTCAAGTGGGAGGCTTGATGCCACGAGAGCGGGGAGCTCGGTCACGAAGGCTGCGTGGGGTTGAGGTCAGTCATCGGGTCAAGGTGCGCCAAGCGAAGCTAGAAAGTGTAGAGGGTGGCTCCGGCTGAAGGTACCCCAAGGCAAAGTCCTCGGAGGCGAGGCACTTCAAAGGGTGCTCCGGACGGAGTGACTTCAAAGTATGGTGGACAAAGTCCTCAGCATTGAGGCAAGGCGTTCGATGTGTGCTCCAGATGGAGACACTCGAAGGGACACGTGACGAAGGTCTCGGAAGTCAAGGTGCATTGAAGGCATGGTCCAGATAAGGGTCTCCATAGAGTGTGCTCGGGGCTAAGAAACTGCGAAGGGGTTCTTATGGATATGCTTCATGCGAAGGCCTTGGATGGAGGGACTTCGAAAGGTGGCGAAGGTACTCTGAAGGTGGGGCTTCGGAGTATGGCTGACTTGAGATACTTCGGCCATGCATGGCTTCGGTACACGGACTGACGGAGTTTGAGCTGGGAGTAGCTGCGAAGCCATGGTGGTCCACTCCGGAGGTGATGGTGCGAAGGCTCAAGAGCTTTGACGGCTTCGGCTCAAAACCGTCACTGTATCGAAGGCTGACTTCTGTGAAGCGAAGGCCTATGGGGTAAAGCGTGTCACCGAAGCTACCACACACCTCTACGAAGCTGACAAAAGAAGCCTATAGAAAAGTAGACTACAATCTTTACCCCCCTGTCTTGCTGAGACAAAAATAGTGTAAATCCTAAGGGTAGAGTAGTCTATTCATAGGGCTGAATAGTGCCTATAAATAGTGAAGGCTGGCTAGGTCTAGGCAACACTTTGGGCAGCCATTTCTAGAACTCCAGAGCTAACCGCCATTTCCATGAACTCAGTCCTGTGAGTTTTTGTGTTCCCTGTTCATGCAATCAAAGTTTCATTATGTTCTTCATTTATTGCTTGAACTTGTATCTCTGTTTTGCACAACATGTGTTCATTTCTCTGTGATACACTTCATTCTGTTCTGACTTGAGTTTGTGCACTGTTTCTTCTCTAGAGAAGGGTTTTAGCATTCAATGCGTGCGAAGTGTGTGCTGTTCAGTGAGTTTTCTCTGTGTAAACTGAGGCAACCCCTCTCTATTACAAGCGAAGCACTATGTAGAGTGTGCTCGAAACCTTCTTTCTTCCCGGAGCAAAATCGGTTCTGTTTGTGTTTAGGCCTTTGAAATACAAAGCCTAGTACCAGTTGCTAGTGCTGAGTATCTGCTCAAAGTACTCAGAGGGAAACATTCTTCTACGAAGTGTGTAGTGTGAAGCCTGCTCGAAGGAACCCAGTGTGCGGAGCCAGCGCTATCATAGTAGAGTTGTGTTTTAGGCTTGTGAGTGCGAGCAAAGTCTTCTTGACTTCGAACTTTTGCTCTTTGTGAAGCCTAATTTTGGAGCCTTAAAATACCTCCGAATTGGATCTCCGAAGGGTGTGTTCGAAGCCTGTTCCACAGGAGACTATTTTAAAACAAAGGCTAGTTATAGCCAGAAATTTTAAAAGATCTCATTCACCCCCCTCTGGTCGCCCTTTTCGGTCCAACAAATTATTATCTGGTCTCAGGTCATAGAGCAAAAGTTGCTTCAGAAGTTTCGATATGGTATCGGATGTTTCGATGAGCCAGAAGTTCCGATTTGGAATCGGAGAGAGTTGTACTAATCGAAAGTTCTGTTATGTGTATTGGATGTTCGGAGGTGGCGAAAACAGATTGGATCTGTTGTGTGTCGTACTGAATCAGGAGACTTAAAATATTCTGTCTGAAATTCTGATCCAAGATCGGAAGTTCCAACATGGGCAAACAGATTGGATCTGTTACGAACATGAATTGGTTGTAACTAGTTTGTGGGTTTTGAGATGTGCACGACCAGGGGCTCTCAGCCCTATATAAAGAGAGGAGGAGGTCTTGGAGACAAGCAATAAGCATAGATTATACCTAGCCACCATAGACTCCTCTCCTCCCTTTCTTGAGGTCGAGGATTCTCCATCTCTCATGTGTGGTGCTAGCACGCTGTCATGGGAGGAACTCCATCCCTATACATGTGGATACAATGGAGGCGTTGGTCCAAAAGCGACGCTCGTGGACTTCTTCACGTGAAAAACTATGTCATATTCATAGATCGGATTAGCGAGGTACATCTAGGACAAAGCGAGGATAGGCTTGACACGCTATTCCAACATCTTCTTTCGTTGCACGTAGTGTGTCTCGTGCTAGAAGGTAACAATCTATGATCTCACACTCGTATGGATCTTGGGCTTAGGGAGGAAATTTCGAATTTGCTGGCTAGCGTAGCTCCCCTATTCTCCAATAGTTGTATCAGAGCCTACGTGCGTAGTGTTCGATCTGGATCCCTCATGTATGGAGATACATGGTGGAAAATAGATTAGATCTGTTTTTGTCCGCATTAAATCGAAAGTTCCGATATTGATCGGATGTTTTGATGGCTGATGAGAAGTTCTGATAGTGATCGGATAATAATTCGATACATAAAGCAATTGGTGTTTTCCAGGATTCTAATATTGAATGAATATTCCTACGGATCAGAAGATTCGATGCCTGATCAGAAGTTCTGACCTAGGCGAATTTGAAATTTTGAGCCTCTTGAGCCGAGTTTTTCAGATCTAGAATCGAGTCACTTGTAGATTGCTCGGCCAACTTTGTTTTGCTGAGAATGATGTGACTGGCATGGCCTTGGATGAAAGTGATGTGTGAGATGCATGCGATGAATGTAAATTAAAATATGGCCTGCGTGTCATGGTTATTGTTGGGGGAAAATACTTCATCCTCATGATCCTCCAAGATTCCAAGCAAATGCATTATGCAACCAAGATAAAGGCAAGTCTTAATCTTGAAGCCCAAGACTTGTCTCTGGATTAAATGGCTTGAAGCCAAAGGGTCTGTATAGGCTCTGGTCCGAAGAGACCCTTCGAAAGGCTTCCCCTCTGGAGTGGAAAACAACCAGAATGATGGGACGTCTACCTTATCAACATCCTTCGAGCATGTTTTACCACATTAAACCTATAAGGGATATCGAAATAGTATCCACTATGTTGGTTGTAATTGAGGGGTAAAAAGGTCTTTTCTCAAGAGATTTTACTTATAATTATCCCCCTTCTCACCATGTAAGAGGCATCAAATATTCTGATATTCAATACACACTTCGAACTATTCCGAGCTATTATCCTTTTCAGAGGCTTGAGATAGTCCGCATTCACAAACACTTAGTTTGTCAGTTCTTGGTCTTATAGAACCTGTAAGCTTAATCCATTGCGCCAACAGTTGGCGCCGTCCATGGGGAACTTAGTACTAAAAGCTAGTTCTCTGCCACTGCCTGTACTTGGATGTACGTTTGCGGAGGGAGTTTCAGAGTCCTAGGATTCCGTGCACCCTTCGGCAAGGGGCTTTAAGTACAGTTTGAAGGACTTTCTCGCCTTCCATCACCGTTCGAAGTTCTTGGTCCCTGGACCCTGCTTTGCTTCATAAGTCATGCCTCCCAAGTAGAGTATAGCCACCGGCCCCCTCCGAAGGTCCTCTCGGAACTCCAGAGCAGAACCTTCCGACATTCCCCAAACTCCTGAAGTAGTCAATAAACCCCAAGCATCCAGAGCTCCTAGGACAGCTCCGTCCGTGCTCCGAACTGACTATGTTAGTTCTCGAGACCCAGTGGACCCCTCTATAGAAAGTGAGAACCCACCCAAAGATGTGGTTGCTCAGATGGCCTGACTTCAGGCGGAGGTGGAAAGATGGAGGCAGGATGCCGTGGACAAGCTTTGTCCTCAGGCCTACTGCTTCGGAGATGCATCAAGATGACCACCCCGATTATTATACCGAAGCCCCCCAAGTCGAAGAGAGCGTCGAGAATGCCTCCTTCGACGACGAATCTCTGTTGCATCCGGACTTGCAGAAGGTGCGCTTCAATCCCAGGTTCCGAGCCTCGAAGCTGCACAAATACTCCAGAGAGGCTGACCCTGGGGAATTCTCTTGCTCTTACGCTCTTGCAATAGAAGCTAGCGGAGGGGTCCGAAATACGATGGCAAAGTATTTCCCCCTTGCGTTAGAAGGTGTAGCCCATCGTTGGTTCTGGTCTCTAAAGCCAGGATCAATTAATTCTTGGGAGCAGTTGAAGAAGAAATTCGTGAGTAACTTCTAGGGGACCTTCGTATCCCCGATTTCTACTGGAAGCCTTTTTCAGGTGAAACAGCAGGTGGGAGAAACTCTTTGGGAATACTTCACGTGCTTCACCCACACCAAGTCCTAGATCAAGGGGCTATCCACGTTATCTGTTGTGGACGCGGCGCGTGAAGGCGTATTGAATCTCGACCTCCTCAGCAAACTTCACCGAAAGCCGATGTCTTCAGTAGCACAATTGATGGCATACTTCGAGTAGTATGCCAAATCAGAAGAAGGGTGTCTCCGGAGGACTGCTTCATCCACACCAACCCTCCCCCAAGAAGTCAAGATAGAGCCAGGGGCTCCGAGTCCTCCGTATGCCCTCTTCGATAATCATTCTCACGATCAAAGAAGAGGAAGGAAGCACCCTCGCTCCGATGTATTGAATATTGCCCCCTCCGCTCCAAAGATGCCTTCCAACTATCAACAGGCTCAGGGCAATAAAGCTAGTGGCTCGAAGCTTCCAGATAAACCAGCAGGCCGAAGCCAAACTCTTTTTTGTTGTGTGCATGGCGAAAAGAGAAGCCATGTCACCAAAGATTGCAAGTCCATACTCTCTCTCCCGGACGAGTATCTTGTGAGAAACTTAGGTCGAGGCACTATAGACTGAGCTCCTCCAACAGCATGGCCAGAGCCCGTGCAAGATGTTGGACGTGTAGCCAATCTCGAAGCTCCTATGCAACCTCCGGTGGCTAACATTATGCCACCACCAAAGCAAGAAGACCCTCAAGATTGTGGCAAACGAGTAGTCCTACCTATCTCCGGAGGGGGGACCCTCGGTAATATATCGAAGCATCAATAGAGGGATTACGTTCAGGAAGTAGGACATATAGGGACTTCAAATTCAGCTGCAGAAATGCCCGAGTGGTCCCATGTGCACATATCATTCTCTGCCAATGATGTTGTAGGGGTGAAATTCCCCCATACTTACCCACATTTCATTTCAGCTGATGTTGTAGGGGTGGAAATTTGAAGGGTACTGGTCGACGATGGAAGCTCCACTGACATACTCTTCGTTCAAGCCTTTGATCAAATGTACATCCCCCGAAGACATATACTTCTAGCAGCTCGCCCACTCCAAGGCTTCGCAGGCCCTCCTCTTGATGCCCTCGACCAAATAGTCCTCGAGGTTACTTTCGGCGAGGGGCCCCTGGCTAGAGTCGAAGAGGTCATCTTTGATATTGTCGATGCCACGTACGCCTACAATGCAATCTTTGGAAGGGGGATGCTGAATCAATTTGTAGTCATGGCGCATCACAATTATTTGTGTCTCAAAATGCCCATGCAAGGTGGAGTCCTTACGATCCTAGGAGATCAACCTACAGCTCAGAGAGCAGAGTACAGCCATGGCCCACCTCTCGATCCTTGGCAAGTAAACATTGTGCAAGAACACTCAGAGGAGGCTTCGGGGTCCCTGGACCCTCTAAAGAACCCTTCCCTCAAGCCAAGCCCAGAAGGTGATGTAGACATGAGGATCATTGTTAAAGAAGGCAGGGAATACCCCATTCAGTTTGGCAAGGGGTTGCCTTCGAAGATCGCCACTTCGCTATAAGAAGTGGTTCGATAAAATCTAGATGTATTTGCCTGGTTAGATGAAGATATCACCAGAGTTGACCGTAGCATTATCGAGCATATCTTGCTCATTAACCCTAAGGTTTGACCTATTTGCTAGGAGCTCCGCAAGCTATCAACTGAAAGAGCAGACCTCGCTAAAGAAGAGGTAGAAAAAGTTCTAAGAGCCGGAATTATTCGGGAGGTGGCCCACACGGAGTGGTTGGCTAACCCTGTCTTCATCAAGAGAAAGGGCTCCGACAAATGGCGCATGTGCTTTGACTTCACATCTCGAAATAAAGCATGCCCACAAGATCCCTACCCCATGCCCCGCATTGATCAAATTGTTGACTCTACGACTGACTCTGAGCTGTTGAGTTTCCATGATGCATACTCCGGTTACCATTAAATCTAGCTGAAACGCGAAGATGAAGCGAAGACGAGCTTTATAACCCCTTCCGGAGTATTCAGTTTTGTTCGAATGCCCTTCGGCTTGAGAAATGTCGGGGCAACTTTTTCACGTCTCATTGTTAAAGCTCTAGGTCACTAGATAGGCCGAAATGTTGAAGCTTATATGGATGACATTGTAATAAAGAGTGCTTTAAAGCACCAGCATAGTCTAGACTTAACAGAAACATTTGAGAGCCTTCGAGCCTGTGGAGTTTGCCTCAATCCTGAAAAATGTATTTTTGGAGCTCAAGCAGGAAAATTGCTAGGGTATTTAGTTTCGAGCAAAGGAATCAAAGCTAGGTCGATGCTGATAAGTGCACTGCAAAGGATGGCTCCGCCTGAAAATTTGAAGCATGTCCAGAAGCTGGTTGGACGCCTCGCAGCTCTCAGCAGATTCCGGGCAAGATCAGCGGAGCGAAGCCTCCCAATTTTCAAAGCCTTAAAAGGGTCTGAAAGTTTCAAGTGGACGTCAGAGCGCCAGAAAAGCTTCGACAAAATCAAGGACTACCTCGGGAATTTATCAACGCTTACAGTGCCCCTTGCAGAGGAAACTCTCCTCCTTTATCTTGTAGCAACAGGCTCCGCAGTTAGTGCAGTGCTTATTAGAGAGATAGAGCTCAATGGAAAACTGGTGCAGAACCTAGTATACTTCATTTCAGAAGCCTTGTCCGGAGCAAAAACACGGTACTCCAATCTCGAGAAATTTGCATATGCTTTGGTAATGGCCTCGCAGAAGATAAGGCATTACTTTTTAGCACACAATATAATTTCCACACAGCTAGGAAAGGCTTTCAGTACTTTATCACTTTTACGAACGACTTTAGTAGATATGGCTATGCCTACTTGATGAGGCATAAGTGGGAATCCTTTGAAAAGTTCAAGGAGTTCCAAAATGAAGTAAAAAATAATACAGGAAAGACAATTAAATTTCTACAATCTGATCGTGGGGTGAATATTTGAGCCATGAGTTTAGTGATCATTTGAGGCAAGGTGGAATTGTTCCATAGCTGAGTCAACCCGGCACGCCCCAATGGAATGGGGTGTGTGAGCGGAGAAACCGCACTTTATTTGATATGGTGTGATCCATGATGAGTCACACTAATCTTCCATTATCCTTTTGGTGTCACGCTCTAGAAACCATAACTTTCACAATTAATAGAGTTCCATCTAAGTTAGTAGAGAAGATGCCATATGAGATGTGGTCTGGAGGCTTCCTAGTTTGTCTTTTCTAAAGATTTGGGGATTTGAGGCGTATGTCACACGTATGACGTCTGACAAGCTCAGTCCTAAGTCTAACAAGTGCTTCTTTGTGGAGTATGCTAGGGAAACCAAAGGATACTATTTCTACAATAAAGAGGAGGGCAAAGTGTTTGTTGCTCGGAATGGTGTGTTCCTTGAGAAAGAGTTTCTCTCAAAAGGAGTTAGTGGGAGGACGATGCATCTCGAAGAGGTCCGAGAGCTGCTGGAAAGTGTTCCGGATCCCACTGAACAACAACATAATGATCAAAGTGTTGCAGAACCTGTTTGTACATGTGCCAGCCCCATGAAGGTCTAGAGAGTAGTCCATGCACCAGAGAGGTACAAGTTTCTTGACCAATGGGCATCACGACGTGTTGTTGTTGGATAACGATGAGCCCAATACCTATGCGGAAGCAGTGATGGGACTAGACACTGAGAAATGACATGGAGCCATTGGATCCGAGTTGGAATCCATGCGAAAGAACCAAGTTTGGAACTCGGTTGATCCACCCGATGGTGTAAAAACTATTGAGTGTAAATGGATCTTCAAGAAAAAGATAGACGTTGATGGAAATGTTCACATCTATAAGGCACGACTAGTGGCGAAAGGTTTCAGAAAGATTCAAGGTGTTGATTATGATGAAAAATTTTCGCCTGTTGCCATGCTTAAGTATATTCAGAACATCCTAGCTATTGCTGCATTTTATGATTATGAGATATGGCAAATGGATGTCAAGATGGCTTTCCTAAATGGAAATCTAAGTGACGATGTGTACGTGACACAGCGTGAAGGTCTTAATGGTCTGGGAAATGCTAGGAAGGTTTTCTAGTTGCTAAAGTCCATTTATGGATTGAAGAAATCTTCTCGGAGTTGAAATCTTCACTTTGATGATTTAGTTTAAGGGTTTGGCTTTATCAAGAATGAAGAGCCTTGGGTTTAGAAGAAGGCTAGTGGGAGTTCACTCGTATTTCAAGTCTTATATGTGGATGACATATTGTTGATCGAAAATGACATTCCTCTGTTCAATGTTTTCAAGACTTCATTGAAAAGCAATTTCTCAATGAAAGATCTTATAGAGGCAGCATACATTCTAGGCATAAAGATCTATAGAGATATATTGAAACGGTTAATTGTATTAAGCCAAAGTATGTACATTGACAAGGTTTTGAAACAGTTCAAAATGCAGAATTCTAAGAAGGGTTTTCTGCTAGTGTCACATGGTTTTTCTCTTAGTAAGACTCAGTGTGTTGTGACACCTGATGAGCTAGAGAAGATGAGTGTGATCACATATGCCTCTGCAATTGGATCCATCATGTATGCCATGCTATGTACACGCCTAAATGTGTCATATGTTCTAAGTGTTACGAGCAGGTACCAATCGAACCCAGATGAAAGTCACTGGGCTGTAGTAAAGAGTATCCTCAACTACTTGAGAAGGACTGAGGAAATGTTCCTAGTGTACGGTGGTGAAGAGGAGCTCAATGTAGGTCGTTACACGGATGCTAGCATTCAGATCGATAAAGATGATTCTCGATCGCAATCTAGCTTTGTGTTCTGCCTCAACGGAAGCGTAGTGAGTTGGAAAGGTTCCAAGCAATAGGTAGTGGCTGATTTTAAAATAGTAGCTAAGTATATTGCAGCTTTGGAAGTTGCAAAGGAGGTTGTTTGGATCAAAAAGTTTGTTTCTGAGCTTAGTGTTGTTCCTAGTGCATCCAGTCCAGTGGACCTCTATTATGGTAATAGTGGTGCCATTGCGTAAGCGAGGATAGGCTTGACGCACTACTCCGACATCTTATTCCACTACACCTAGCTCGTCTCTTGCTAGAAGGTAACGATCCATGATCTCACACGCGCATGAGTCGTGGGCCCTGGGCGAAAATTTTGAATTTACCGGTGTAGGACCGAAAGTAGCGACGAGAGGGGGGGTGAATGGACGCCTAAAAATTCTTTCGAATCAATGGCCTGCTCCCAATCCCCAACGCACCTCTAAAGACTAAACAACAGAAAATGAACAGATAGCCTAAGTCTAAAGGTATCTAGCCTAGGTCTAAAGGTATCTAGCCTAGAAGCAACTGATGTTAAACAGAGAACTACCAAAGCAGTGCCACTAGGCAGATAAACAAAGTATACTAGACATGTCAGGCCAAACTTCTCAATGAAATGATCCAAGTATATATAAAGTGAGATGAGAAGTTACTGTTCAGATTTGTCTCCTGTTCGGAACTCGGCGAAGCCTGCTCCACTGTGTCAAAGCCTGCTTCGCTGTGTCAAAGCCTGCTTCATAGGTCAGTGATGAAGCCTGCTTCGGAGGTCAGTGTCGAAGCCTGTCGAAGGCTGTTGTGAAAATGCCGAAGGTGTGTTTGGTCTAGCCTAGTTCGAAGTGGCAGGGAGCGAAGTATGCTTCGAAGCGAAGTATGAGAGTATCGAAGCTTGCTTCGAACAAAGTACTTCGAAGCCTAGACTTCGGACAGAGGTTCGAACAGGCTCACAGAAAAGCAACCTTCGAAGGAAAAGCGAAGGCTGACACGCGACAGAGAACCAAAATCGAAGCCTACGTTCTACCTTCGAACAAACACATCAAGACCTTCGGAACAGACAGCTGCAAACACTGAGCGAAGTCTATCAGTGATAATAGCTTCGAAGCTAACTTCGAAGCCTGTCGAATTATAGACTTCGAATATCTCAAATCGGAGTACCTTCGCACGGTCGTTCGAAGTATGTCACACTGTCCATACAAAAACATACTTCAAAGCTAGCAGCACAGAGTGAAGTCAAAGACGAAGCCCTCAAGACTGTCAGATCGAAGCCTGCCTCATGGAGTTGAGGGGCTTCGAACAGAGAAGGGATCCTCCGCAAGAAAATAGCCAGAAAAGTGATACAGCTCTGTCTACTTCGATCAAAAAGTTGAGCAGTAAAAGCAAAAAGCTGGTACTAGTGTACTGTTGCAACCATGTAGTAGTACTACTTGCAACAGCAAGAACTAGTACTACTTGCGTGAAGAACACACGCAATAGAAGCAACCGAAGCCCTCAAAACCAGGAATAAAATCGTTGTGAGCAAACCGAAAACTGCAAAGCCATTAAATGGGATGCTACACACGAAACAGAAGGAATAGAATCATCCAACAGCAGGGAAAAAAATAGATGAACAGCAACAATTAGCCTGGCGGCGCACACATGAACAGGAAAGGAAAGAGAAGGTGCAAGAGACAAAATGACCCAAAGGAGTAGTATTGATTTCAGCCAAAAGGGTAGTCCAACCCTATGGATTGGGGCCCTATTTATAGGCTGCCCAATGGACTAGAATATTCCACCAGCCCCTTAGGGTTTTTTACAGACGCAGGAATAAAGGAAAAGACTCTACTGCCCTTAGGTATTTTTATAGACACGACTGACTGACTGTGGGCCTAGAGATACAGATGACTTATCCGGAAGCTAAGTTTTCATAGCGACTACGGCTTCTCTTCTGGACAGTCGGATACAAGATCGACGGTTGTCAGTTTTGCGCCGAAACTGAGAAAGCCTCCACCGGCTTTGCACCAGGTACTCGAATTGGGCTGGCCCGACTCCGCAGCTCTCTCAGCCCGGCAATCGCTCACCACCCGTGTACCTGAGTCAGTCCTGGTCAACAGCCCAGTGGGTCTTCTGCTGCTTCTGGCCCATGTACCCGGATTGGGCCAGCCCAACTTCGCAGCCTCCTCTGCTTGACAATCGCTCGCTGCCCGTGTACCTGAGTCACACGCGGCCCATGAAACAACAGCTCTCTTGTTCTTTTGTCCTCTTTGACTTTCGTTGACAATGACTCATCACTTCTAGAGCCATGAGGCCCACGCTATTTAGCATGGCTCCTCAATGTCCCCCTTGATGAGTGCATTGTCAACACTCCTCTTCTTCAGTTCTTCAGCACCTGCGAACAGATGTGGAAACACAAAAAACAAAGCACAAGAAAAGCAAAGAAGAAGAAAAATAAGGTAAAAGTTTAACCCTAATGACCAAAAACCGAACAAAAGCAAGAAGCGGTCATTATGGTTAACCGAAGGTAAAAGCTCAGAATGAGTGCGATCTCAGAAACATTAACAAGGATATCAAAAGAGTAAGTGAGACAAAAAAAATGCCCCTTAAACTCTGATCCCAATTTTTCTCCCCCTTGTTGACAAGTGAACTCATCAAGCACTCAAAAGAGACACAGACTCCCCCTGAAATGCAACTCCCCCTCAAAACATGCGGTGAAGTCAACTGGAGTGCATGAGTAGTGAATAAAG
The DNA here is from genome assembly GCA_019279435.1 of Zizania palustris. Lineage (NCBI taxonomy): Eukaryota > Viridiplantae > Streptophyta > Magnoliopsida > Poales > Poaceae > Zizania > Zizania palustris. The sequence continues at coordinate 26,800,648 of JAAALK010000085.1, read as the reverse complement.
CATGCTTCTCAGATATGATTGACTGCAATTACAACATCTAACAGATACAACAAAAGACATACTATTAACGATACATGGCATTAGCAGTGAAACAGATGATATCTAAAGAAAGTCATTAGCACGCATGTTCAATTTTGCAAACAAAAGCATCACCCTATTTTCCAGTTAACAAGCAAGGTAAAACATGAGATGTAGAAGCTAACTGATATCTACCAAGATAAGCTTTGTCCAAAACAAAGTGCTTTAGCAAACTTGTTATCATTTCAATTTTTAGGCTTTTTCTTTTTCCTTTTTCATTTTTGCCAGGGGTTATTTGCGTGTCAAACCTTATGCTGACCGACCAAGTCAAGCCTAGGCCAGAACTGGACCATCAGAAGCTTAAGACATTGTTCTTGGCATACACTACACTATCCTAGTTCATACCAAAGTGCTATGGTAGGCAGTCCAGAACAATTCAATGCGACAAAGCAAACCCACCTGGATCTTTTCAAGTTATGAATAAAAAGGCATGGAATTTTCATTTTTCTTGATTTTTCATCATTTTTACAACACATTTCCATGTTTTAAAGCAGAAAGATGTCCAAGTTGCATATTTGCATCTAAGTCAGGAACTAGCTACAAGGCATGTAACAGATAGCAAAAACATCCAGCCTACACATGCTAGTTACCAGAAGCAATGGTGATCATTTTTCAAGTTTAAAAGCATAAAAGCCATGCATATGACAGATATCAGACATATCAAGTGAACTGAACTAAAGCATGATCATTGACAAGTAGTCAAAAGCATGTACCAGCTAAAATAAGTAAAGCAGTTCAATCATATAACAGAAGCAGCTCTAAGGTGTGATATGTGATTATGCAAGATATGAACACACACAAAAAGACTCAAGAAAAGAGTAAAGAAGAATGAAAACTGACGCAAAATATCCTAAAAAGGATACACAACACCCAAATCCCCTCGTAAACGCTCAAATGTAGACTGATCTAGGGGTTTGGTGAAAATATCAGCCAACTGATTATGGGTATCAACATGAACAATGTCAATGACACCTTTCTCATATTGATCCCGCAGAAAGTGAAAGCGCACATCAATGTGTTTGGTTTTTGAATGAAGACATGGGTTTTTCCCTACACTAAGTGCACTAGTGCTGTCGCAAAACAATGGAACCCTGGTAGGAAAGAATAACCCAAAATCTCGCAGAGTGGAAATCATCCAAACCATCTGTGAGCAGCAGCTAGCAGCAGCTACGTACTCAGCCTCTGTGGTCGAAAGAGCAACTCCAGATTGCTTTCGAGAAGACCAAGAGACAAGAGAAGAACCGAGAAACTGGCAAGTACCGGAAGTCGACTTGCGATCCAACCGACACCCACCAAAATCGGCGTTCGAAAAGCCAGATAAATCGAGAGAAGATGAAGCTGAATAGAAAATACTAAGATCGGGCGCATAAGTGAGATACCTGAAGATGCGCTTGACAGCCTATCGGTGAGACGCGCGTGGTGAAGACTGAAAACGCGCGCAAAGTCCCACGACGAACTGAATGTCCGGTCTGGTCGCCGTCAGGTATAACAGCGAACCGATCATCCCTCGAAACTCTCTCTCATTGACCTTGACGCCGCTCTCGTCCTTGTCCAATCCTCTAGACGTGCCCATTGGGGTCATCTGCGTCTTCAATTCACCACCAAAGTCAAATTTCTTCAACATGTCATGAGTATACTTACCTTGGTGGATGAAGGTGCCATCCTTGGCCTGCTTGATCTGGAGCCCTAGGAAGTACTTGAGCTCACCCATGAGGCTCATCTCAAACTCACTGTCCATCTGCTTAGAAAACTTGGACACAAGAGAGTCAGTAGTACCGCCAAAGATAATATCGTCCACGTAAATCTGAGCGACTAAGAAATCTGAAGCATCTCTGAGCAAGAAAAGAGTTTTGTCCACAAAACCCAACACAAAGCCCTTTCCCAACAAAAATTGCTTTAACCGGTCATACCAAGCCCTAGGGGCTTGTTTCAACCCGTATAAAGCTTTGTGCAACTTAAAAACATGTCGAGGAAACTTTGGGTTCTCAAAGCCGGGGGGCTGCCTAACATAAACTTCCTCCTCTATGAATCCGTTCAGAAAAGCACTCTTAACGTCCATTTGAAAAAGCTTAAAACCGTTCGAAGCGGCAAAGGCTAAGAGAATACTGAGGAGCCATGCTGAATAGCGTGGGCCTCATGGCTCCAGAAGTGATGAGTCATTGTCAACGATAGTCAAAGAGGACAGAAGAAGAAGAGATCTGCTGTTTCATGGGCCACGTGTGACTCAGGTACACGGGCAGCAAGCGACTGTCGGGCAGAGGAGGCTGCGAAGTCGGGCTGGCCCAATCCGGGTACATGGGCCAGAAGCAGTAGAAGACCCACTGGGCTGTTGACTAGGACTGACTCAGGTACACGGGCGACGAGTGATTGCCGGGCTGAGAGAGCTGCGGAATCGGGCCAGCCCAATCCGGGTACCTGGTGCAAAGCTGGTGGAGGCTTTGTCAGTTTTGGCGCAAAACTGACAACCGTTGATCTTGTATCCGACTGTCCAGAAGAGAAGCCGTAGTCGCTACGAAAACTTAGCTTCCGGATAAGTCATCTGTATCTCTAGGCCCACAGTCAGTCAGTCGTGTCTGTAAAAATACCTAAGGGCAGTAGAGTCTTTTCCTTTATTCCTGCGTTTGTAAAAAACCCTAAGGGGCTGGTGAAATATTCCTAGTGTTGGGCAGCCTATAAATAGGACCCCAATCCCTAGGGTTAGGTCACCCTTCTAGAAATCACTTTTTGAATCATTCATTGGGTCATCTCCTTGTTTCCTGTGTTTGTCTCTCTCTGCTGTGTGCGCCACCAGGCTGATAGCTGCAGTTCTTTTATTTTGTTCTCTGTTTGTTGGATGTTTTTATTCCTTATGCCTCGTGCAGTTTCTCATCTAATGGATCTGCAGTAATTAATTCGTTCACAGTGATTTTATTGCCGATTGTGAAGGCTTCGGATTGCTTCTGTTGCTTGTGTTCTTCATGCAAGTAGTACTAGTTCTTGCTGTTGCAAGTAGTACTACTACACTGTATCAACAGTACTCTAGTGCCAGCTTTTTGCTTTTACTACGCAGCTTTTTGATCGAAGTTGACAAGGCTGAGTACCTTTTCTGGTTGTTCTCTTGCGAAGCCCCTTCTCAGTTCGAAGCCCCTCAGCTCCGTGAGGCAGGCTTCGAACTGATATCCCTGACGGCTTCGTTTGAACTTCGGCTTCAAGGTTGTGTTGTGTCTCTACCTTCGCATTACACTTTGTGCTCTGCTTGCTTCACACACTTCGACAGTATTAGCTAAGGTGTTTTCAGTCTCTAGCTATTCGAAGTCAATACTTCGTCAGGCTTCGGAGTTAGCCTCGAAGCTAATCTTTCTGTTAGACTTCGCTCAGTGTTTGCTTCCATCTTCTTCGAAGGTCCTTGTGTTCTGTTCGAAGGTAGAGTATAGGCTTCATTTTGGTTTCTTTGTCGCGTGTCAGCTTTCGCTTTTCATTTCGGAGGTTGTTCGCTCTGTGTGCGAGTTCGAAGCTGTGTTCGAAGCCTTGCCTTCGAAGTACACACTTTGAAGCAGGCTCCGACCTTGTTATACTTCGCTTCGAAGCATACTTCGCTCCTTGCCACTTCGAACTAGGCTAGACCAAAACACCTTCGACATTTTCACAACAGCCTTCGGCAGGCTTTGCAACTAACCTCCGAAGCAGGCTTCGACCAGTGAAGCAGGCTTCGACCAGCGAAGCAGGCTTCGACCACCGAAGCAGACCTCGACGGGCGAAGCAGGCTTCGCCAAGTTCCGAACAAGAGACAAATCTGAACAGTAACTTCTCATCTTACTTTATATATACTTAGATCATTTCATTGAGAAGTTTGGCCTGTCATGTCTAGTATACTTTGTTTATTTGCCTAGTTGCACTGCTTTGTTAATTCTCTGTTTAACATCAGTTTCTTCTAGGCTAGATACCTTTAGACTTAGGCTATCTGTTCATTCTCTGCTGCTAAGTCTTTTGAGGTGCGTTGGGGGTTGGGAACAGGCCATATATTCGAAAGAATTTTTAAGGCGCGCATTCACCCCCCCCCTTTGGTCGCTACTTTTGGTCCTAGAAGTGGTATCAGAGCGAGGTTAGGGTTTTTTCCATACCTTAACCGGTTCTAAACCCCAGTAGTGACCATGACGTCTCCTGGCAAGGTCCCGTCCTTGGAAGCCTATGGCTATAACTATTGGAAGACTCGCATGCGAGCCTATCTCATGAGCCAGGGTTCAGACATTTGGGACATTTGCGTTCACACCACGTTTGTCATATCGCCAGTCGCTGAGCATGGTACTGCTGGTATCATTGCTCAGCATCTGAGCAATAGTAAGGCTGTGAACATTCTTTTCTCTAGTTTAGGTCCCACTGAGTTTGAGCGTGTGAGCCATCTCTCCACCGCGAGAGAGATCTAGGCTACCCTCAAGGCACACCATGAGGGAATAGCTCAGGTCAAGGCTCGGCTCTATCAGACCTACCGGCGTGAGTACGAGAACTTCACACAAAAGCCGGGTGAATCTGTTGAAGCTTTGTTTGGTCGCTTTCAATCGATCATTAACAAGCTTCGGGACAACAAGGCTGAGGGTGCTCAGTTAGTCTTAGATCACGAGCAGGCGCTCAAGGTTCTCCATACATTGGACCCAAAGATCTGGGAGATCAAGGTATCCTCTATCATTGAGAGCACTTCTTACGATACCTTGACCATTTCTGAGTTGTTTAGCAAGTTGAAGGCCACTGAGGTAGATATCCAGCTGAGATCAAATCTCACTGGTTCTGGATCAAAATCCCTGGCCCTTGCTACACCTTTTGTTGATCCCTCTGCTGTGAGCTGTGCTGGGTTCTCCTTGATGTCTATCACTGAGGACCAGCTTGAGTCTTTGGGAGATGATGATTTGTGTCTTTTTAACAACCGGGTGCGTCGTATCTATGATAAGAGAATGTTCAAAAGACACGGCACAAAATCCAGGTGCTTTGAGTGTGGGGATCCAGGACACTTCATCGCCGACTGCCCCAAGTGAAATGGTCACAAGAAGGGCACCGGTGGTGGCTTCCACGACTCCGGCAAGCACGACAGCTCTTCCTTCAACAAGGGCAAGCCGAAGACCAGATTCTTCAAGAAGGCCCTGAAGGACTACCGGCGAGAGAACAAGAAGCGCGACAAGGCCTTCTTCGCCGAGATGGAGAAGAGCTACTCCAAGCGGTCCACGTCTTCTTCCTCTTCATCAAGCTCAAGCGATGAGGAGATCACCATTAGGAAGGGGAAGGACAAGGACGATTAGGCGGGTCTTTGCTTCATGGCCTTCGGAGACAAGCCGAAGAGCCGCTCACACCAGCGCCGAAGATCCCGCAAGAGCTTCTGTTCAATGGCTCTTGGGGATAAGGAAGAAAAGAGCTCCTCCGACGACAATGAAAAGGTATCATCCTATGAGCGTGAAATCGTTGATTTACTTGAGAGCAATCGTCAGGAGTTGAAATATCGGGAAAAGCTGCTTAGGGGGGCTAAGAAGAGGATAGATGAGTTAGAGAGTGAGCTTGCCATGGCCAACGGCAGAATTGAGAGTCTATCTTCTTCCCCTTGCTTGGGTGATAGCAGTGAGTGCCCGAAGTGTGAGGTGCTTCTGTGTGACTTGTCGACTCTAAAGTCCAAGTACACAGCAAGGGTTGATGAGAGGGACGCTTTGGCCACTGAGCTTGAAAGCGCTCAGCTGGAGCTGAAAGATGCTCAAGCCACTGTCGTCGCACCCTGTGTTGATTGCCCATCTCATCTAGCTGTCTTAGCTGAGCTGAAATCCAAGAGCGATGAGCATTTGGGTGATTTGGAGAGGATGAGAGCTGAGCTTGCCCAGACTAGGCTAGAGCTTGAGACACTGTCAGTTCCACCCACTGTCTGTGAGAACTGTCTGTCTCTTAGAATGGAGTTGATCAAGCTGAAAGCCGAAAAGTCTGTTCAAGTAGAGAGTGAGTGTGAGACCTGCTTGTCTCAGGTGGAGGTTCTAGCTTCCTTGAGAGAGGAGCTAGGAGATTCTCCGAATGAGAACTTTTACCTTCGTTCCATCCTGAGTTGGATCAGTGCTAGAGAGCCTCAGCTCGGCATGATGATCCAGCATTTCAAGAGGCAGGATGGGTTTGGAGTCAGTTATACCTACACCAAGGCTGACTTTGAGAGTGACATTAGCCGGGCAGTGGAGTGGAGTAAAATGACTCCAGAGCAGAGGTATCCCAAGACTCACTCCACTGAGTCCTCCCAGGCTTGTCAGCCAAAGGATGGAGTGATTCATGAACCACCCAAAGCTCCACCTAAGAAGCCTATCTGGGTTCCAAAGCCCAAACACCTCCACTCTTCTCTAGACTCTCTTCCTGGACCTTCTCAGCCCAAGAAGACAACACCTAACACCACTAAGCCCAAGAACCCCAAACCTCAACCACATCACAAGAAGCCCACCTATCATTGTGAGTACTGTCAGAGAGACGGGCATCTTGCGGAGTTTTGCTTTAGGAGGAAGCGGGTTGAGAGAGCAGAGAGAGCTCGTGGTGATCAGGAGCAGTTCTACCAACAGGGTGGTAGACTGCGTATTCCTCGACGCGGGGAGAGGCTGGAGGCAAGGCCGCGTCGTGTAGGTGGTGGTAGAGGAGACGGCTTTCTTGCCCGTGCTCTAGTTGGTGGTGTCCGTTCCGGCAGAGTTCTAGGCCATGTTGGCTACGGTCCTGGACCTCGTGGCCGTAGGATTAGGCAGAACCGAGGACCACGCTTTGAGCCGCGTTTTGGTCCAAATTCACTTGATGGTTTTTGCTTTCCATCTTTTGAGCAGATGGCTCGACACTGGTTTAGCTCTTTTGCTAAACCTGGTGCCAGACCATTTGCTCCCACTTACAGCCACTGATTGTGCAGGATCGGGGACTGGAGGACGTTTGGATTATGGACTCAGGATGCTCTCGCCACATGACGGGACATCGCAGATGGTTCTCCCGTCTCACTTCCCCGAGCTCCAAAGAGTACATCACATTCGGGAACAGTGGTCAAGGGAAGATGCACAACGAGTTTGAGATGAGCCTCATGGGTGAGCTCAAGTACTTCTTAGGGCTCCAGATCAAGCAGACCAAGGACGACACCTTCATTCAACAAGGTAAGTACACTCGTGATATGCTTAAGAAATTTGACTTTGGTGGTGAATTGAAGCCGCAGATGACCCCGATGGGCACTTCTGGGGGTCTGGACAAGGACGAGAGCGGCATTAAGGTCAATGAAAGGGAGTTTCGAGGGATGATCGGTTCGCTGTTGTACCTAACGGCAACAAGACCAGACATACAGTTCGCCGTGGGACTTTGTGCGCGTTTTCAGTCTTCACCACGCGTGTCTCACCGGCAGGCTATCAAGCGCATCTTCAGGTATCTCAGATATGCGCCCGATCTTGGTCTTTTCTATTCAGCATCATCTTCTCTCGATTTATCTGGATTTTCGGATGCCGACTTTGGTGGGTGCCGGTTGGATCGCAAGTCGACTTCCGGTACTTGCTAGTTTCTTGGTTCTTCTCTTGTCTCTTGGTCTTCTCGAAAGCAATCTGGAGTTGCTCTTTCGACCACAGAGGCTGAGTATGTAGCTGCTGCTAGCTGCTGCTCACAGTTGGTTTGGATGATTTCCACTCTGCGAGATTTTGGGTTCTTCTTTCCTACCAGGGTTCCATTGTTTTGCGACAGCACTAGTGCTATTAGTGTAGGGAAAAACCCGTGTCTCCATTCAAAAACCAAACATATTGATGTGCGCTTTCCTTTTCTTCGGGATCAATATGAGAAAGGTGTCATTAACCTTGTTCATGTTGATACCCATCATCAGTTGGCTGATATTTTCACCAAACCCCTAGACCAGTCTCCATTTGAGCGTTTACGAGGGGATTTGGGTGTTGTGTATCCTTTTTAGGATTTTTTTGCGTCAGTTTTCTTTCTTCTTTACTCTTTTTTTGAGTCTGTGTGTGTGTTCATATCTTGTATATTCATATATCACACTTTAGAGCTGCTTCTGTTATGATGGAACTGCTTACTTATTCTAGTTGGTACATGCTTTCGATTACATGTCAATGATCATGTCTTGTCTTAGTTTGCTTGATAAGTCTGATATCTGTCATATGCATGGCTTTTATGCTTTAAAATTGAAAAATGATCACCATTGCTTCTGGCAACTAGCATGTGTAGGCTGAATGTTTTTGCTATCTGATACATACCTTGTAGCTCGCTCCTTACTTAGATGCAAATACGCAACTTGGACATCTCTATGATTTTGAACATGGAAAATGTGCTATAAAATAATGAAAAACCAGAAAACTGAAGATTCCATGCCTTTTTATGCTTAAAATTGAAAAGATCCAGGTGGGTTTGTCTTGTCGCATTGTGTTGTTCTGGACTGCGTACCATAGCACTTTGGTGTGAACTAGGACACTGTAGTGTATGCCAAGACCAATGTCTTAAGCTTCTGATGGTCCAGTTCTAGCCTAGGCTTGACTTGGTCGGTCAGCATAAGGTTTGACATACAAATAACCCCTGGCAAAAATTGAAAAAGGAAAAAGAAAAAGCCTGAAAATTGAAATGATAACAAGTTTGCTGAAGCACTTTGTTTTGGACAATGCTTATCTTGGTAGATATCTGTTAGCTTCTACATCTCATGTTTTACCTTGCTTGTCAACTAGAAAATGTGGTGACGCTTTTGTTTGCAAAAACTGAAAAATGCGTGCAAATGACTTTTTCTTTAGATATCATCTATTGCACTGATCATGCCATGTATCGTTAACAGTATGTCTTTTGCTGTATCTATTAGATGTTGTAATTGCAGTCAATCATATCTGAGAAGTATGCTTTATTCACTCCACCTGCACTCCAGTTACATTCATTGCATATTTTGAGGGGGAGTTGCATTTCAGGGGGAGTCCGTGTCTCTGTTGAGTGCTTGATGAGTTCACTTGTCAACAAGGGGGAGAAAATTTGGGATCAGAGTTTAAGGGGGAGTTCTTACTCTGTTGATATCCTTGTTGTTCTCAAATCGCACTCATTTTGAGCTTTTACGTTTTGGTTAACCATAATGACCACTTCTTGCTTTTGTTCGGCTTTTGGTCATTAAGGTTAAACTTTTACCTTATTTTCTTATTCTTTGTTTTTCTTGTGCTTTGTTTTCGTGTTTCCACATTTGCTTGCAGGTGTTGAAGAGCTGAAGAAGAGGAGTGTTGACAATGCACTCATCAAGGGGGAGATTGAGGAGCCATGTTGAATAGCGTGGGCCTCATGGCTCCAGAAGTGATGAGTCATTGTCAACGATAGTCAAAGAGGACAGAAGAAGAAGAGATCTACTGTTTCATGGGCCGCGTGTGACTCAGGTACACGGGCAGCAAGCGACTGTCGGGCAAAGGAGGCTGCGAAGTCGGGCTGGCCCAATCCGGGTACATGGGCCAGAAGCAGTAGAAGACCCACTGGGCTGTTGACCAGGACTGACTCAGGTACACGGGCGGCGAGTGATTGCCGGGCTGAGAGAGCTGCGGAATCGGGCCAGCCCAATCCGGGTACCTGGTGCAAAGCTGGTGGAGGCTTTGTCAGTTTCGGTGCAAAACTGACAACCGTTGATCTTGTATCCGATTGTCCAGAAGAGAAGCCGTAGTCGCTACAAAAACTTAGCTTCCGGATAAGTCATCTGTATCTCTAGGCCCACAGTCAGTAAGTCGTGTCTGTAAAAATACCTAAGGGCAGTAGAGTCTTTTCCTTTATTCCTGCATCTGTAAAAAAACCTAAGGGGCTGGTGGAATATTCCTAGTGTTGGGCAGCCTATAAATAGGACCCCAATCCATAGGGTTAGGTTACCCTTCTAGAAATCACTTTTTGAATCATTCATTGGGTCATCTCCTTGTTTCCTGTGTTTGTCTCTTTCTGCTGTGTGCGCCGCCAGGCTGATAGCTGCAGTTCTTTTATTTTGTTCTCTGTTTGTTGGATGTTTTTATTCCTTATGCCTCATGCAGTTTCTCATTTAATGGATCTGCAGTAATCAATTCGTTCACAGTGATTTTATTCCCGATTGTGAAGGCTTCGGATTGCTTCTGTTGCTTGTGTTCTTCATGCAAGTAGTACTAGTTCTTGCTGTTGCAAGTAGTACTACTACACTGTAGCAACAGTACTCTAGTGCCAGCTTTTTGCTTTTACTACGCAGCTTTTTGATCGAAGTTGACAGGGCTGAGTACCTTTTCTGGCTGTTCTCTTGCGAAGCCCCTTCTCAGTTCGAAGCCCCTCAGCTCCGTGAGGCAGGCTTCGAACTGATATCCCTGAAGGCTTCGTTTGAACTTCGGCTTCAAGGTTGTGCTGTGTCTCTACCTTCGCATTACACTTTGTGCTCTGTTTGCTTCACACACTTCGACAGTATTAGCTAAGGTGTTTTCAGTCTCTAGCTGTTCGAAGTCAATACTTCGTCAGGCTTCGGAGTTAGCCTCGAAGCAAATCTTTCTGTTAGACTTCACTCAGTGTTTGCTTCCATCTTCTTCGAAGGTCCTTGTGTTCTGTTCGAAGGTAGAGTATAGGCTTCGTTTTGGTTTCTTTGTCGCGTGTCAGCTTTTGCTTTTCATTTCGGAGGTTGTTCGCTCTGTGTGCGAGTTCGAAGCTGTGTTCGAAGCCTTGCCTTCGAAGTACACACTTTGAAGCAGGCTCCGACCTTGTTATACTTCGCTTCGAAGCATACTTCGCTCCCTGCCACTTCGAACTAGGCTAGACCAAAACACCTTCGGCATTTTCACAACAGCCTTCGGCAGGCTTTGCAACTAACCTCCGAAGCAGGCTTCGACCAGCGAAGAAGGCTTCGACCACCGAAGCAGACCTCGACAGGCGAAGCAGGCTTCACCAAGTTCCGAACAAGAGACAGATCTGAACAGTAACTTCTCATCTTACTTTATATATACTTAGATCATTTCATTGAGAAGTTTGGCCTGTCATGTCTAGTATACTTTGTTTATCTGCCTAGTTGCACTGCTTTGGTAATTCTCTGTTTAACATCAGTTTCTTCTAGGCTAGATACCTTTAGACTTAGGCTATCTGTTCATTCTCTGCTGCTAAGTCTTTTGAGGTGCGTTGGGGGTTGGGAACAGGCCATATATTCGAAAGAATTTTTAAGGCGCCCATTCACCCCCCCTCTGGTCGCTACTTTCGGTCCTACAAATACGAATGGACTCAAGACGGGCAATAGGGGCGAAAGTTTCTTCAAAATCAATACCCTCTTTCTGGCAAAAACCCTGGCAACTAGTCGAGCTTTGTTGCGCACCACAACCCCATCTTCACCTTGTTTGTTCTTAAATACCCACTTGGTGCCTATGGGGTTGTATCCTGGTGGCGGCTCAACTAAAGTCCAAACCCAATTGCGGACAAAATTCTCAAGCTCTTCTTGCATAGCATTAATCCAATTAGAGTCAGAAAGAGCATGAGAAACATCTCTGGGCTCAAAAGATGCAACAAAAGCAGATTCAGCAAACACAGCAAGAGAGGTAGATGAACGCAAAGTTCTCTCAGTCAAATCACCGATGATGAGCACTGAGGGGTGATCACGCTGAACTGCTCGGGTTCCTTGGTGATCAGAAGTCACCTCACCGGAGTCAGCAGCTGGCACCTCTGGACTCGACTGAGGGGGCTCGATCGTAGTGGAAGAAGTGATCAGCGGTCCACCCTCATCTTCAGTCGAAGTCTCAGAAGGTGTGGGCTCTGCAGGGGGTGCAGAAGGCCCACCCTCATCAGCAGCTGGAGTATCCTCATCTTCCTCGAAGATGGACTCTCCGAGCTCATCATCACCAGAAGGCTCAAAAGAAGGAGTCAAAGAAGGCAAGGACTCATCAAATGAAACCTCACAAGTTTTGACAAGCAGCTGGGATTCGAGGTTCCAAACACGGAAGCCTCGAGAATGCAAAGCGTATCCAAGAAAAATACCATCCCAGCAACGAGACTCAAACTTGTCCAAATGCCCTCCCTTCTTGAGCACAAAGCACTTGCAGCCAAACGGTTGCAAGTGGCTCACCTTGGGCTGTCTGCCAAACCGCAACTCATACGAAGTCTTACCTAAGTAAGCTCGAAGAAAAATGTGGTTGGCCAGATAGCAAGCCGTGTTCATGGCTTCAGCCCAAAAACGCCTAGGAGTCCTGTGCTCATCGAGCATCGTCCTGGCCATCTCGACTAGCGTGCGGTTCTTTCGTTCCACAACGCCGTTCTGTGGGGGACTATAAGGAGAAGAAAACTGATGGTCCAGACCCTGATCACTACAGAAGCTGACGAACTGAGAGTTCTTGAACTCAGAGCCGTTGTCGGAGCGAATTGCTCGCATCCGACCATTGTTCTCATTCTTCATCTTCAAAATCAGGTCATGAACAAACTGAAATGTTTCATCCTTAGACTCCAAAAAGAAAACCCACGAGAATCGAGAGAAGTCATCAACAATGACAAGTGCGTACCACTTCCCACCGATTGAATGTACCCGAGCTAGACCAACAGTGTCCAAGTGTAAAAGCTCGCCCGGATACGAAGTCATCACCTGAGTCATAGGTGAGTGAGAAGCGGCAACCATTTTCCCATGACGACAGGGATGACAAACTAGATCCTTCTCCATCTTAAGCTTGGGCAATCCTCGGATGTGGTCCATAGAGCTTAACCTGACTAGCAGATCAAAACTCAAATGACCTAACCTCTTATGCCACTTCCAGAGCTCAGAGGAAAATCCAGCAATCAAACAGCGAGAAGGGCCAAAAGAACTAGAGAAGTCAATTCGAAAAACTTTACCGAATGGTAAAATCTGGCAAATCAAAGACCCTCTAGAATCAAACACGGAAGAACTGCCCTTCTTAAAACGCACTTTCAAACCATCCTCAAGAAGTTGCGAAACAGAAATCAAATTGAAGTTCAAATTCTTAACCAAAGCAACATTCTTCAAAGAGAAATGATCTGAAATGCGAATAGAGCCTATGCCACTTACCTTCCCTTGACCACTGTTCCCGAACGTGATGTACTCTTTGGAGCTCGGGGGAGTGAGACTGGAGAACCATCTACGATGTCCCATCATGTGGCGAGAGCATCCTGAGTCCATGATCCAAACGTCCTCTAGTCCCCGATCCTGCACAATCAGTGGCTGTAAGTGGGAGCAAATGGTCCGGCACCAGGTTTAGCAAAAGAGCTAAACCAGTGTCGAGCCATCTGCTCAAAAGACGGAAAGCAGAAATCATCATGAGAGTTTTGACCAAAACGCGGCTCAAAGTGCGGTCCTTGGTTCTGCCTAAACCTACGGCCACGAGGTCCAGGACCGTAGCCAAAATGACCTGGAGCTCTGCCGGAACGGACACCACCAACTGGAGCACGGGAAAGAAGGTGATCTCCTCTACCACCACCTAAACGACGCGGCCTGGCCTCCAGCCTCTCCCCGTGTCGAGGAACACGCAGTCTACCACCCTACTGGAAGAACTGCTCCTGATCACCATGAGCTCTCTCAGCTCTCTCAACCCGCTTCCTCCTGAAGAAAAACTCCGCAAGATGCCCGTCTCTCTGACAGTACTCACAATGATAGGTGGGCTTCTTGGGATGTGGTTGAGACTTGGGATGTTTGGACTTGGTGGTGTTAGGTGTTGTCTTGTTGGGCTGAGAGGGTCCAGGAAGAGAGTCTAGAGGAGTGTGGAGAAGTTTGGGCTTTGGAACCCAGATGGGTTTCTTTGGTGGAGCTCTGGGTGGTTCATGGATCACTCCATCCTTGGGCTGACAAGCCAGGGAAGACTCAGTCAAATGGGTCTTGGGATATCTCTGCTCAGGAGTCATTTTACTCCACTCCACTGCCCGGCTAATAGCACTCTCAAAGTCAGCCTTGGTGTAAGTGTATCCTACCCCAAACCCATCCTGCCTCTTGAACTGCTGGATCATCATGCCAAGTTGTGGCTCTCTGGCACTGATCCAACTCAGGATAGAACGGAGGTAAAAGTTCTCATTCTGAGAATGAGCTAGCTCCTCTCTCAAGGAAGCTAGAACCTCCACCTGAGACAAGCAGGTCTCACACTCACTCTCAACTTGGACAGACTTCTCGGCTTTTAGCTTAATCAACTCAAGTCTAAGAGACAAGCAGTTCTCACAAACAGTGGGTGGAACTAACAATGTCTCAAGCTCTAGCCTAGTTTGCGCAAGCTCAGCTCTCAACCTCTCCAAATCACCCAAATGTTCATCGCCCTTGGATTTCAGCTCAGCTAAGGCAGCTAGATGAGATGGGCAATCAACACAGGGTGCGACGATAGTGGCTTGAGCATCTTTCAGCTCCAGCTGAGCGCTTTCAAGCTCAGTGGCCAAAGCGTCCCTCTCATCAACCCTTTCTGTGCACTTGGACTTCAGAGTCGACAAGTCACATAGAAGCACCTCACACTTCGGGCACTCACTGCTATCACCCAAGCAAGGGGAAGAAGATAGACTCTCAATTCTGCCATTGGATATGGCAAGCTCACTCTCTAACTCATCTATCCTCTTCTTGGCCCCCCTAAGCAGTTTTTCCCGATATTTCAACTCCTGACGATTGTTTTCTAGTAAATCAATGATTTCGCGTTCATAGGATGATACCTTTTCATTGTCGTCGTCGGAGTCGTCGGAGGAGCTCTTTTCTTCCTTATCCCGAAGAGCCATTGAGCAGAAGCTTTTGCGGGATCTTCGGCGCTGGTGTGAGTGGCTCTTCGGTCTGTCCCCGAAAGCCATGAAGCAAAGGCCCGCCGGATCATCCTTGTCCTTCCCCTTCTTGATGACGATCTCCTCATCGCTTGAGCTCGATGAAGAGGAAGAAGACATGGACCGCTTGGAGTAGCTCTTCTCCATTTCGGCAAAGAAGGCCTTGTCGCGCTTCTTGTTCTCTCGCCGGTAGTCCTTCAGGGCCTTCTTGAAGAATCTGGTCTTTGGCTTGCCCTTGTTGAAGGATGAGCTCTCATGCTTGCTGGAGTCGTGGAAGCCACCACCGGTGCCCTTCTTGTGACCATTGCGCTTGGGGCAGTCGGCGATGAAGTGTCCTGGATCACCACACTCAAAGCACCCGGATTTTGTGCCGTGTCTTTTGAACATTCTCTTGTCATAGACACGACGCACCCGGTTGTTAAAGAGACACAAATCATCATCTCCCAAAGACTCAAGCTGGTCCTTAGTGATAGACATCAAGGAGAACCCAGCACAGCTCACAACAGAGGGATCAATAGAAGGTGTAGCAAGGGCCAGGGATTTTGATCCAGAACCAGTGAGATTTGATCTCAGCTGGATATCTACCTCAGTGGCCTTCAGCTTGCTAAACAACTCAGAAGTGGTCAAGGTATCGTAAGAAGTGCTCTCAACGATAGAGGATACCTTGATCTCTTAGATCTTTGGGTCCAAGGTATGGAGAACCTTGAGCGCCTGCTCGTGATCTGAGACTAACTGAGCACCCTCAGCCTTGTTGTCCCGAAGCTTGTTAATGATCGATTGAAAATGACCAAACAAGGCTTCAACAGATTCACCCGGCTTCTGTGTGAAGTTCTCGTACTCACGCCGGTAGGTCTGATAGAGCCGAGCCTTGATCTGGGCTGTTCCCTCATGGTGTGCCTTGAGGGTAGCCCAGATCTCTCTCACAGTGGAGAGATGGCTCACACGCTCAAACTCAGTGGGACCTAAACCAGAAAAGAGAATGTTCACGGCTTTACTATTGCTCAAATGCTGGGCAATGATACTAGGAGTACCATGCTCAGCAACTGGCAGAATGACAAATGTGCGAGTCAATGGTTATAGCCATAGGCTTCCAAGGACGGGGCCTTGCCAGGAGACGTCATGCGAGTCTTCCAATAGTTACAGCCATAGGCTTCCAAGGACGGGACCTTGCCAGGAGACGTCATGGTCACTACTGGGGTTTAGAACCGGTTAAGGTATGGGAAAACCCTAACCTCGCTCTGATACCACTTGTAGGACCGAAAGTAGCGACCAGAGGGGGGGTGAATGGGCGCCTAAAAATTCTTTCGAATCAATGGCCCGCTCCCAATCCCCAACACACCTCTAAAGACTAAACAACAGAAAATGAACAGATAGCCTAAGTCTAAAGGTATCTAGCCTAGAAGCAACTGATGTTAAACAGAGAACTACCAAATCAGTGCAACTAAGTAGATAAACAAAGTATACTAGACATGTCAGGCCAAACTTCTCAATGAAATGATCCAAGGATATATAAAGTGACATGAGAAGTTACTGTTCAGATTTGTCTCCTGTTCGGAACTCGGTGAAGCCTACTCCACTGTGTCGAAGCCTACTTCGCTGTGTCGAAGCCTGCTTCATAGGTCAGTGATGAAGCCTGCTTCGTAGGTCAGTGACGAAGCCTGCTTTGGAGGTCAGTGTCGAAGCCTGTCGAAGGCTGTTTTGAAAATGCCGAAGGTGTGTTTGGTCTAGCCTAGTTCGAAGTGGCAGGGAGCGAAGTATGCTTTGAAGCGAAGTATGAGAGTATCGAAGCTTGCTTTGAACAAAGTACTTCGAAGCCTAGACTTCGGACAGAGGTTCGAACAAGCTCACAGAAAAGCAACCTTCGAAGGAAAAGCGAAGGCTGACACGCGACAGAGAACCAAAATCGAAGCCTACGTTCTACCTTCGAACAAACACATCAAGACCTTTGGAACAGACAACTGCAAACACTGAGCGAAGTCTATCAGTGATAATAGCTTCGAAGCTAACTTCGAAGCCTGTCGAATTATAGACTTTGAATATCTCAAATCGGAGTACCTTCGCACGGTCGTTCGAAGTATGTCACGCTGTCCATACAAAAACGTACTTCAAAGCTAGCAGCACAGAGTGAAGTCAAAGACAAAGCCCTCAAGACTGTCAGATCGAAGCTTGCCTCACGGAGCTGAGGGGCTTCGAACAGAGAAGGGATCCTCCGCGAGAAAACAGCCAGAAAAGTGATTCAGCTCTGTCTAGTTCAATCAAAAAGTTGAGCAGTAAAAGCAAAAAGCCGGTACTAGTGTACTGTTGCAACAGTGTAGTAGTACTACTTGCAACAGCAAGAACTAGTACTACTTGCGTGAAGAACACACGCAACAGAAGCAACTGAAGCACTCAAAACCAGGAATAAAATCGCTATGAGCAAACCGAAAACTGCAAAACCATTAAATGGGATGCTACACACGAAACAGAAGGAATAGAATCATCCAACAGCAGGGAACAAAATAGATGAACAGCAACAATTAGCCTGGCGGCGCACACATGAACAGGAAAGGAAAGAGAAGGTGCAAGAGACAAAATGACCCAAAGGAGTAGTATTGATTTCAGCCAAAAGGGTAGTCCAACCCTAGGGATTGGGGCCCTATTTATAGGCTGCCTAATGGCCTAGAATATTCCACCAGCCCCTTAGGGTTTTTTACAGACGCAGGAATAAAGGAAAAGACTCTACTGCCCTTAGGTATTTTTACAGACACGACTGACTAACTGTGGGCCTAGAGATACATATGACTTATCCGGAAGCTAAGTTTTCATAGCGACTACGGCTTCTTTTCTGGACAGTCGGATACAAGATCGACGGTTGTCAGTTTTGCGCCAAAATTGACAAAGCCTCCACCGGCTTTGCACCAGGTACTCGGATTGGGCCGGCCCGACTCCGCAGCTCTCTCAGCCCGGCAATCGCTCACCACCCATGTACCTGAGTCAGTCCTGGTCAATAGCCTAGTGGGTCTTCTGCTACTTCTGGCCCATGTACCCGGATTGGGCCAGCCCGACTTCGCAGCCTCCTCTACCCGACAGTCGCTCGCTGCCTGTGTACCTGAGTCACACGCGGCCCATGAAACAACAGTTCTCTTCTTCTTCTGTCCTCTTTGACTTTTGTTGAAAATGACTCATCACTTCTGGAGCCATGAGGCCCACGCTATTCAGCATGACTCCTCAACTGGCTAGCGTAGATCCCCTATTAGAAGGATATGCCCAAGAAAATTTCGTAGATCGGAAGTTCTGATAGGTAGTATCAGAACTTCCAATTATTATCATGACTCGATACAGAGAGAAAATGTTGCTTCAGAAGTTCTGATATGGTATCGGAAGTTCCGACGAGCCAGAAGTTCCAATTCAGAATCGGGGAATTTTGTACTGATCAGAAGTTCAAATATGTTATCGGAAGTTTCGAGGTGGGCGATAACAAATTAGATCTGTTGCATGTCATATTGTATTGGGAGACCTGAAATATCATGTCAGAAGTTCTAATCCAAGATCGGAAGTTCTGACGTAGGCAAACAGATTAGATCTGTTATGGTTTTGAGGGTTTCGAGATAGGCACGACCAAGGGACTCTCAGCACTATAAAAGGAGAGAACGTCTTGGAACCAAGGAATAAGTCTCGATTAGACCTAGCCACCAAAGAGTTCCCTCCTTCCTTTCTTGATCTCAATTGTTGAGATCAAGGATCCACGTCTTGCATGTGCAGTGCTAGCACGCTGTCGTGGGACGTTCTCCATCCCTGTACATGTGGACTCCGTCGAGGCATTGCTCCAATAGCGATGCACGTGGACATCTACATATGAACGACTACATCGTCTTCATCGATTGGATAGGTGAGGGTCGTAAAGGGGAAACTGAGGATAGGCTTGACGCGCTACTCTGACATCTTCTTCCGCTGGACCTAGCGTGTCTCGTGCTAGAAGGTATTGATCCATGATCTCACATGCGCATGAGTCTTGGGCTTAGGGCATAAATTTTGAATTTGCCAGCTAGCGTAGCTCCCCTATTCCCCAATAGTGGTATCATATCCTATGTGTGTAGAGTTTGATCTAGATCCCTCATGTATGGAGACACATGGTGGAAAAACAGATTAGATATATTTCTGTCCACGGCAAATCAGAAGTTCTGATGGAGGATCGGAAGTTCTAATAGTGATCGGATGTTCTGATATCGAATAATGATCCGATATAGAAAGCAATTATTGCGGTGCGGGATTCCGATATTGATCGGATGTTCCAAGGGATCGAAAGTTCTAATGCTAGATCGGAAGTTCCGACCCACGCGAATTTGAAAAATCGAGCCTGTTGACCTGGGTTTTTCTGATCCAGAATCCAATCACTTGTAGATTGCTCGCCTAACTTTGTTTTGCAGAGAATGACACGACTGGCATGGCCTTGGATAAATGTGATGTATGAGATATATGCAATGAATGTAAATTAAATATGGTATGCTTGTCATGGTTATTTATAGCCCAAGGCTGATGTAAAATTTATTATGGCTTGCACATCGTTTCTGCGGTGCTTCGGCCCATGTAATTAGTATAGACTATGCAAGATGGACTAGTACTCTTCATGGAAGCCGGGAGCACGCAGTCACTGACGGAAGACATGGAGATGGAGATCACCATGTGAAGAACGCCATGCTATGTCACGGTTAATATGATTGTCTATGATGCTTTCTTATGTTCCTGTTATTTTATTCTTGCATGTTTCGTGTGCGCTAGGGACGTCACAGTGCTAGAATAGTTTTCCCTGAGAAAATTAAGTGTTTATGCTCTTCCCAATAGCTGCACCCACCAAGGTTCGTGCTCATCGATAGTGGGTCTGCCACAGCAGGGTGCTATATTTTATCTCAACTAGTTGTGGCGGAAGTCAGACTTCAGCATGCATAGTATTGGTTTACTTGACAAGGAAATATATGCAGCAGTGGTCAAAACTTTTGTAAATTTAAAAAATGGAACCTTGGAAACTTGTACAACAAAAGTCGTGAAGAACACGGGTCCAAAAACAGCATCAAAATAGTTCAAAATTCAGCTTCAAAAGTGAATCTGAAAAAGATGAATAGTACATGCGATGAAAGTTCGTGGATGCTGTTTTTGCTTGATCCGAATGATGAACACTAAGCACGAAATTAAGAATAGTAAAAAGGCTAGAAAAAAATAGAAATTGTGGTTGGTAGCCCCCAAAATATTCAGCTGAAATAGTCTAATGACAGCCACCAAAGTCACCCCAACCCTAGGCAAGCCCACAAAGAAAAACCACAAAATTCTCCTAGGGTTTAATTACAAATTAATACTCAAAACCAATTAAACCTGAAATACCCTCTGGTATTTTTCAGAATTAAAATCCAGAAAAATACACAATGAATATACCTAATTTATTACAACACTTAAACCTATACTTTTAATATATTTTCAGAATTTTGACAATTCTAAAAAATACTAAAACCGACAAAGCCTCCTCGATCGCCTACATGTGACGCCAATCCGCGAACTCGACCACCAGCAAGTCTCTCCCGCTCTCGATCCCCTCGAGCCGCTTGATCACTTGCACCGACCTCCCTTTCGCTGACTTGACCGTCACGCTGTCTCGACCATCCATCCATCAATATATTTCTCTATCTCCTCGTGCACTCATGAGATCATCTCCAACTTCACCCAGCATCCTTGATCCTCTGGCATATCGAGCTCCCCGCATGACCCTTGATCACCTGCCGTTGACAGTTGGTTAGCATCTCCACCCTGCATAGATGAGACAAGCCAAAACATGACACACGACGCACACCGATCCCCTTGACATCCACTCTCCATAACAACACATCGATCCCATCGATGCAATCAAACCATCACTCACTCATCCACTAGATCGCTCAACCTTATCAATCACTCATCTTAAAGACAGAAACCACAGTGCGACCTCTCTTGGTTTCACAATCTCCCCCTTGATGAGTGCTTTGACAACCCCAAACAGAAACATAATGAAAGTTTCAAGTTAAGCGCACAAGTGACCATAAAAACTCAGAAAAGAGCCAAAACATGTCACTTGATAAGAAGATATTCCCCTTGGGCAAAAAACTCATGCAAAGCATTCTCCCTATCTTTGGCAAAAGCATCAATGCTTCATGAAATCCATTACTCACCCTTAACCAAGCAATCATCCAAAAGCATCATGTAAACCATTTCTCCCCCTTTGGCAATGCAAGCATCAATGCAAGATGACAAAAATATGCAAAGAGGGGTGTGAGGGTAGAGTATAGATGCAAGCTTTTAAAACATGAGATGCAAAAGCTAATCAAATACTAACCAGATAAGCATATCCCACTACAAGGAGCTTCAGCAAACTTGACATGCAATTGATATAAGCTTTTTGATTTTTTTATTTTTTTCATTTTAGTGCTAGGGGTTATTTGCATGTCAACCTTATGCTAACCGACCAAGCTAAGCCTAGGTTGAAACCATCAAAATCTTAAAGCAATGGTCACAGCATACACTTCAATGTCCGAGTTCATACCAAAGTGTTATGGTAAGCAGTCCAGAACAAAGTAGTGCGACAAAGCAAACCCACCTAGATCTTTTCAATTTCAGCATAAAACAGCATGAATATCAATCATTTTCATTTCATTTTCATTCGTTTTCATTCATTTTTCATTTTCAATTTTTTTAGTTTTCAGCACAACATTTCTGATAAGATCAAGTTGCATATTAGCATCCAAGTGAAAAGGACCTAGCTATCAGGTATGTAAAAGATAGCAAAAGCACTCAACCTATTCATGCTAGTTTCTAGACTAAGTAGTGATCATTTTCAAATTTTCATAAATAAAAGCCATGCTCATGACAAATATCAGATGTATTCAAGCAAAGTATAATCAACAATATTAAAGACAATACTTCAAAGGCATAATAAAGAGTGTACTTGTAAAAGCAATTAATCATAACAGAAGCTCATGCAGTTCTACACAACTCCCCGTCAAAACATGCTATAAGATCTCGAATGCTCAGTGTTGGGGTGAGTCAAAAACAGTTTAGGAATCTAGCATGGTAAAACTCGAGAACTAGGTAAAGCACTAGAATGATCATGCATATGGTATGAAGCATGATAAAAAGTGTGTGGTCTACCTTCTAAGCGTGAACCTGGAAAACGATGATGTCTCCTAAACTGTCGAGAATCAAAGCCTCTTACACGCGGTCTAGCACCATATGAAGCATGATGTACACCACGACGGGCAAAATATCTCATGGGACCATGGGGAGCCTCAAGATGGGTAATGCTTGTCCTGAAAGCTCATCATAAAAGAACGTCATTCATCCTTGATATGACAAAAGCAAAACCCAACCAAATGACCCACCCGATGACAGTAGGAGCAGTGATATACTCTCTTAGGTATGTGAGCATGGGTCTTAGGCCAAAATCTCAGTCTTCTTGGGTTTTTGCTGAGGAGTTTTGTTTGGTGGACAAAGGGCTTTCTTAGTAGGTTGAGTAGGATTCTTCGCTTTTTGTGTGGTGTCTAACTGGGCTCTTTCTTTCTCAAGGGTAGTAGGTGGAGTGAACATTGTTTTGCTCGGAGTGTTTGGAGTGGTTCTCTCATAGCCCAACCATAGAGCTAACCCTGCCCGGTCAGCACACAATTTTGTTTTAGCCAAAAGAAAATCCATCCTACCATTTCCTTCAGTGCATTTTTCAACCACGGAGAGAAGATAATCATTTTCACATTTTAGTTTTTCGACTTGCTCTTTAGCAAAGCTGAGTTTGTCCTTAAGGGTGATGCAGGTGGAACACGCCGGCTGCACATCCTTATAACACTCAACACTCTCCAATTTAGCCTTAAGTTCATCAACATGCCTATCCCTCAAATTAATTCTCTCAACAAGTAAAGGACAGTTCATACATTCGTTGATGACAACAGGACTAGACTCGACCTTCAAAAGTTGCTTTTCAGTAATTTCAAGTTTTTCAACAGTTTCAGCATGTGTAAAATGCATCAAAGTAAGTTCATTCATGACAACAAGACATGACTCACATTCGGCACCATCAGACTTAGATTTCAAAACTACAAGTTTAGTGGAAATAGTTTCAAGTCTGAATTTTAGTTCTTTTCGTTCATTAGCAGCAAGTTTAAGGAATCTATCCTGAGAACAAACAGCATCATGCAATTCATCATTTTGAACAAGAAGCTGATCATGGGATAGATATACCTCAGAAGTGTCGAGCTTGTCGCTGCTATGATTGTCGTCGACCATGAAGCAAAGGTCGGTGAGGTCCATTGTCTTATTCTCCTTCTTCTCCTTCTTCTTCTTCTTGGGAGGCTCATCTTCCTCCGAGCTTGGCTCCTCGCTTGATGTACCATCGATGTCGCTGAGGGTGACCACAAAAGCTCTGGCTACTCTTTTAGCCACTTTCCCGCGCTTCCCTTTGAAATAATGTTTCTTGTTCCACTTCTGGTGCTTGTACTCATTTTCATTTTTCATTTTTAATTTAGGTAAATTCACTTTTATGTGAGAAAGATCTCCACACTCAAAACATCATTGCGACCCTCCTCTCCTTTGGTCTCATCTATCATTGTAGAAGCGAGTGAACTTCTTGACAATGAGAGCTAGCTCCACATCATCTAGAGTGTCCACTTGTTCTTTTGTAGTGCCCTAATCTGAGTAGTGCCCTCATGGAAAGTTTTCAAAGTGGTCCAAATTTCACGTGCAGTTTGAAGATGCTGGACCCTATCAAAATCTTTTCGACTCAGACTCATGAACAATATATTTCGTACTTTGCTGTTACAATCGTACTATCCCTTTTGAGCCTCAGTAGTGCGAGTTTCAGGGATCACATATTGGGAATCAACAATGTCCCAAATTGCACTTCCTTGGCTTAGTAGATAAGCCTCCATGCGCACCTTCCAATAAGAAAAATCACGACCATCAAAAATCAGAATCTTAGAGTTTTGTCCATGTCGCTAAAAGGATCACAAACCAGTTAAAGTCAACTGGTGATCTAACCGTCTCTAATACCAATTGTGGGATCGGAATGACGACTAGATGGGGGTGAATAGACGCCTCGACAAATTCTTGCGAATATTATGGCCTTTTCAAATCACTCAACGCACCACTAAATGAACAAGCGAAAGAAGATGTAGTAAAGACTCCGATAAAAATAGATGCTATCACTCTCCTATCTGATATTTTGTCAAATGATAGATTGAGGGATCACCAGCATTGAATTTTTACACACAAAGACTGCACTTTAAAAATAGCTCTGAAACTTTTTCTGTTCTATACAAAAGACTCACAAAAAAAAAATTAGAATGGGCTTGGTGGAACATGTGCTCGTAACAGTACATGCAATTATTAATGGTGAAAAGCATCACTGCATATGGCAGCACATGATCGGCAAGGTGGGAAAGAAAAAGAAGGGAGAAAAATATTTCTAGATTCAACTTTCAGCCTTCAAGATTTTCAGCAAATGACCACCTTCCAGAATTTTTATAGCATATAGATGAGCCAAAAATTATATGTAGCCGTGTTCAGAACCTTTTGCAAAATTAAAACATGGAACCCTTGTAACTTGGACAATAATAGTTATGCAGAACCGAAACCGATCAAAAATCGCCTCAAAGATTGAATCCAAACTAAAAACAGAACACAAAACTTGGCAGAAATCAGCAATTTTTAGAACATTTTAGGCACTTTGTTAGACAAGAAAATATAGGAAGCAGTGGTCAAAACCTTTTGTACAACAAAAGTCATGAAGAATACGAGTCCAAAAACAACATCAAAATAGTTCAAAATTCAGCTCCAAAAGTGAATCTAAAAAAGATGAACAGTACCTGCGCTGGAAGCTCCTAGATGTTGTTTTTGCTTGATCCGAATGATGAACACTAAGCAAGAAATTAAGAACAGCAAAAAGGCTAGAACAAAATAGAAATTGTGGTTGGTAGCCCCCAAAATATTCAGCTGAAAGAGTCTAATGACAGCCACAAAAGTCAACCCAACCCTAGGCCTTTGGGTCCTTTATATAGGCAAGCCCACAAAGGAAAACCCCATAATCCCCTAGGGTTTATTTACAAATTAATACTTAAAACTAATTAAACCTGAAATACCCTTTGGTATTTTTCAGAAGTAAAATCCAAAAAAATACACAAAGAATATACCTAATTTATTACAACACTTAAACCTATACTTTTAATATATTTTCAGAATTTTGACAATTCTAAAAAATACTAAAAGTTTACATTTAATCTAAATTACTAAATGAAAATAAACTCCTAATTATTGATATTTAAAAACATTTAGAGATGAGACGGTTTTCAGCAAAAACTGACAAAGCCTCCTCGATCGCCTACATGTGACGCCAATCCGCGAACTCGAACACCAGCAAGTCTCTCCCGCTCTCGATCCCCTCGAGCCGCCTGATCACTTGCACTGGCCTCCCTTTCACTGACTTGACTGTCACGCTGTCTCGACCATCCGTCCATCAATGTCTTGCTCTATCTCCTCATGCACTCCTGAGATCATCTCCAACTTCACCCAGCATCCTTGATCCTCTGGCATCGAGCTTCCCGCTCGACCCTTGATTAACCGCCGTTGATAGTTGGTTAGCATCTCCACCCTGCACACATTAGACAAGCCAAAACACGAAATGCGACGCACACCGAACCCCTCGGCATCCACTCTCCAATACCACACATCGATCCCATCGATGCAATAAAACTATCACGCATTCATCCACCAGATCGCTGAACCTTATCAATCACTCATCATAAAGACAGAAACCACAGTGCGACCTCTCTTGGTTTCACATTTATCTTAGTAAGTCTCAATATGTTGTGACACCTGATGAGGTAGAGAAGATGAGTGTGATATCATATGCCTCTTCAATTAGATCCATCATGTATGCCATGGTGTGTACACGCCCAGATGTGTCTTATGCTCTAAGTGTTACGAGCAGGTACCAATCAACCATGGTGAAAGTCACTAGGCTATAGTAAAGAGTATCATCAAGTACTTGAGAAGGACTGAGGAAATGTTCCTAGTGTATGGTGGTGACAAGGAGCTCGTTGTAAGTGGTTACACGGATGCTAGCTTTCAGACCGATAAAGATGATTCTCGATTGCAATCTAGATTTGTGTTCTGCCTCAATGGAGACGCAGTGAGTTGGAAGAGTTCCAACCAAGAGACAATGGTCAATTCTACAATAGAAGTTGAGTATATCGCTGATTTAGAAGCTGCGAAGGAGGTCGTTTCGATCAGAAAGTTTGTTTCTCAACTGGGTGTTGTACCTACTGCGTCCAGTCCAATGGACCTCTATTGTGATAACAGTGGTGCCATTGCGCGAGCCAAGGAGCCTAGATTGCACCAGAAATCCAAACATATACTTCAGCAATATCACTTGATACGTGAGATCATTGAGAGAGGTGATGTGAAAATTTGCAAGGTGCACACGGATTTGAACATGGCAGATCCATTAACGAAGCCTCTTCCACAGCCAAAGTATGAGGCGCATATGAGATCCATGGGTATTAGATACTTAATTGGGTGAGTCTTGTGTATGTGGAAGATGCTACTAGAGTCTATGCTAATGTATGAGTGTTGGTGTAAAAGATTACGCTAACATGTTCTCTGAGATTAAGAACTAACAAACAATAGTTCTGTCATTCTTTATCAAATTAATTCATGACTGAAACTTTCGTTTCACAACTAGAACATCTTATTTGAAAGTTCTGTATCTGATTCGGAACTTCTAGTTCACAATCTGAACATCCGATTTGGATGTTCTGTTCCCAATTTAATTTGACCTAGAACTTCTGGTTCACAACCAAAACTTCTGGTTTGTACTAAAAATGAATTTTTGGGTCTGGCCCAAACTTCTAGTCCAATTAGAACTTCCGGTAGCTCCAGAATCCTGAAACTTACGGTTCGCAATCGGAACATCTGATTCAACCAGAATTCTCTTATATATAATTCCATCAATAACTTGGTCTAGGATGAATTTTAGAAGAGGATAAAGGATCCCTTGGACTATTGGACATGTCAGGATTAAATAAATTGTTAAAACCATGATGATAATTTGGTTTAGGATGGCCTATGAAAGTAAGTTGTGAATTAAGAGTTGTAGCAATAGCTAAATGATCCCTTTGTAGTATTGGACATGTCAGTATTACATCAATTGTTAAAGCATGATGATTGTTTGGTTTAGGATGGCTTATGAAAGCAGGTCATGAAGTAAGAGATGTAGCATTACCTAAATGATCCCTTGGACTATTGGACATGTAATCATTATCTAATATGTTAAAAACATGATGATTGTTTGGTTTAGGATGGCATATGAAAGCAGGCCATGAATTAGGAGTTATAGCAGTAGCTAAATGATCCCGTGTACTGTTAGACATGGTAGGATTACATCAACTATTAAAGCAATGATGATTGTTTGGTTTAGGATGGCTTATGAAAGCAAGCAATGAATTAGGAGTTGTAGCAGTAGCTAAATGAACTATTTGACAGTTGGACATGTTAGGATTACATAAACTATTAAAAACATGATGAATGTTTAGTTCAGGATGGCTTATGAAAGTAAGCCATGAAATAAGAATTACGACAATAACTAAATGAGTCGGTTACACTCTCGCTCATTTGATACGGCCGCAGCTCAAGCCAAGACTATTTGCTGCGAAGGAGGAAAAGAGGAATGTAAGCAAACTATTTACATGTTTAAACTAACTTTGTTGTTGCAGATACTTCGTACCTGATAGGCTGCCCGCTCCAAGGCCACATCCAACTCTGACTCCTCAGCTTCCCGAGAATAGCTACTAAGTCGGTCTCCCCAACTTCGCGATTAGCCCGAGCCATTGGCTCTAGCAAAGTCCGAAGCCCAGTCCTTCGCTCCAGAAAAGGAGCTTGGAGGGGGAGCCTTGACAAGGCTCTATGATCATCTTCATTTGGATAAAGGCTAGAGCGCAGCGCCGCGTTCCCAGAGACCTCTGTGGATTGGCCCCCTTCCATAGAATGGCCTCCATTGGTAGATTCCAATGGGGTTAATCTGGAAGTCGGAGCAGGCAAAGGTTCCCCCTTTCCTTTACCTTTTCCAGGCCCCATTCTTATGGCCTCCTCCAGAATTGACTTCGGAGATTTTGAAGCTTCGGGCGCAGTCTTCACGGCAGGGGTCATCTCCATTGGGGTTGATCCTGTAAAGAGCAAAGGTATTATATATTACATAAAATTTGCAAGACACGAAAAAAAGGAAAAGTACTCTATTGAGGTTTACCTTCGACGTTCTATCGCCGGATGAGTACGAGACTGCTCGGAGGCTCAAATGCCTCTTCAAAGTTTTTCTCAGACTCAGAACTGGAGATCGAAGGATTAGCTGCTAAAACTTCTCCAAGAACCGCAGCTATCACTTTGTCCGGAGCCAATACTTGATCATTTGTCATCCCGACTCCGCCTTCTTCCATAGCAGGAGCCTCTTGGCCAGACGGGACATTCAAAGTCTCTGCCTGCTCGAGGTTGTCCTTTGCAGTAGGCACGACCGCTACGTCGCCCTCGGCGGGAACTTCAACCTCTGCTTGTACCCCTTCATCCTCGGTAATAAGGGCTTCGAACCCCCTCTGTATTTCTATGTGTCCTTCATCTTTAGATGACTCCGAAGACGAAGTATAGGACTTGGAAGGGGCCACGAACTTCGTCTTTTAGGCCAACATCTTCACAGGTGTCTTGGCCAGTGCCGAGGTCTCGCTTTAGCTTTCCTCTTCTTAGGACCTAGCTCGGACGTGCTCCAGTCCAGAAGAGAAGGAGCGTCAGCTCCAAGTACGCTCCATACTCGGTTGAACCGCAACCAACTGCCCACCAGCTTCACCCTCCATTCCTTCTTAGCGAGGGTAGGGGCTCCGAGGATCTTCTCCAAAGCCTGCACAACTTGCTCCGAAGTCAAGGTGGCGCGTGGGGCTGAAAGATAAGATTTTATCTTAGTTAAATCATTTTTTATGAAATTATTGCATATAAAACATTTTGCAGAGTCTACGATGTTACCTACAGTACTTGAAGAGATCTCTCGGAGTCCACCCTCCAGATTCTCTTCGAAGTTAATAGGCCAGTTGGCCATTAGAGGCAGCATTCGGAGCCCGATGAACTCCTCCGCTAAGTCCCGCATGCTCATGCGACGACTTATTGCTTGTAGCAGGTTGAGGCAAGCTTCGAGCTAGCCCGGGTCCGGATGAACTTCTGCTTCTCTCCGGTAAAATATGTCTTCAAAAGGCTCGGCCAAAGTGCTGTCTGCTCTGGCGTTGATGGCCTTCGCTGGAAACCGAGTGTGGTACTCATCCCAGAGCCAGAAGTTAATGTTGTCGAAGGCAATTACTATTTTCTCTACTCTAGAGCCCTGGTAAGTCTTTGGCTGGCAGGAAGCCTTGTGGAGTGCTGCGAAGATCTCTTCTCTCCCTTCGCAACCTTCGGCTCACATCGCCCATTCGAAGATTGCAAGATGCGCTATGGCATTCGGGGATAATTGAGGAAGAGTAACGTGAAAAAGTTCCAATACCTTAGAAAGGAAGTCTACCGCGGGAAGCCCCAACCCAGCCTCGAAGAATGCTTTGAATACAACTACTTCTCCGGCCTGAGGTGAAGGGATTGCTTCCTGGCCAGGATGACGAATCTTGATCCCCGGAATGATCTTCCCCGCAATTGCAGCCACAATGGTTTTCTTCGTACAGGTTGAAGGTCCTAAGCTGTAAGATTGGTCGAGTACTTGGAAGACGCTGGAAGGAGGTCGTGGGGTCTGGCCGGATGGGGATTGCCCGCAGGCGCCGCCGCTGCTGCTGCCACCATGGATTGCTGCCTAGCCAAGGTCGAAGCCGTTGCGGGAGCCTTGTGACTAGTCTTCACCGTTGAAAGAGATGGAAACTGGAAACTAGAGCTCAGAAAGCTAGAAGGGGAATAATGCAGGAGCAGTGAGTAAATTATCTCGAATGCACCTTTGCCCCTTTATTTATAGCCTATACTCACAAATTTTTAACGTTCATACATGTTGTTCCGTCTTCTATACCGTTATCATTTCCAAAAACGAATCAATGTCATAACTCCTTCCGAGAGAAAAGAGTAACGACTATTTATGTGAGTCTAACGGTCTTTTCAGCTTCGCAAAAATTATCTTCGGAGCTGCTTTGATGAAACTTTCGCATGGAAGTCGATTCGAAGTTTGTAAATTTCTGAATACTTCCAATGTTAGTATATTTTATTAAGCCCCTAAGCATGAATATGTTTCTCGCATATACTGCTTTCCTAACTTACAGATCACTCGGAAAAGCGTATTCGAGGGGCTACTGTTGGGGGAAAATACTTCATCCCGAGGGTCTCTACAGAGTAGGACCGAAAGTAGCGACCAGAGGGGGGTGAATGGGCGCCTTAAAAATTCTTTCGAATCTATGGCCTGCTCCCAACACCCAACACACCTCAAAAGACTAAGCAGCAAAGCTTGAACAGATTGCCTAAGTCTATAAGTATCTAGCCTAGAAACGATCGGTGTTCTGAATAAACTAACACCAATACAGTGCTAATAGGCAGATATGCAGAGTATTCAAAACATTGCTAATCAAACTTCTCAGCAGATGATCTAAGTGTACATGAAAAGAGATGAGAAGTTACTGTTCAAATTTGTCTCCTGTTCGAAACTTGGCAAAGCCTGCTTCGATGTGTCGAAGCCTGCTTTGCAGTGTCGAAGCCTGCTTCAAAGTCCCTTTCGAAGTCTAGCGAAGGCTGTCGTGGAAGTGCCGAAGGTTTGTGGAAACTACCCTAGTTCGAGTGTGGAAGAATGCGAAGTATGCTTCGAAGCGAAGTATGAAAGTATCGAAGCCTGCTTCGAACAGTGTACTTCGAGGCCTAAACTTGGAACAGAAAACATCGAACAAAGTTCACAGAAAAGCAACATTTGAAAGAGAAGCGAAGCCAAACACACGACAGTAAGACCAAATCGAAGCATACACTCTACCTTCGAAGCTAGCTTTGATCGAGGTATGACTACTGAAGTGGTAACCTTCGACCCAAGGATTAACTTCGAATGATAAGCTTCGAAACCACAAACTGAGACCTTCGGAAAAAAGCAGCAGCAGAAAAACCTCAGAGAACACACTCCGAGCGAAGTCTACCAGAGAGACATGCTTCGAAGCTAACTTCGAAGTCCGTCGAAGTATTGACTATGAAAAGCTCGAGTCGGAATACACCTTCTTCGAGGCTGGGTTGGGGCTTCCCGTGGTAGACTTCACTCTAAGGTATTGGAACTTTTTCACGTTACTCTTCCTCAATTATCCCCGAATGCCATAGCGCATCTTGCAATCTTCGAATGGGCGATGTGAGCCGAAGGTTGCGAAGGGAGAGAAGAGATCTTCGCAGCACTCCACAAGGCTTCCTGCCAGCCAAAGACTTACCAGGGCTCTAGAGTAGAGAAAATAGTAATTGCCTTCGACAACATTAACTTCTGGCTCTGGGATGAGTACCACACTCGGTTTCCAGCGAAGGCCATCAACGCCAGAGCAGACAGCACTTTGGCCGAGCCTCTTGAAGACATATTTTACCGGAGAGAAGCAGAAGTTCATCCGAACCCGGGCTAGCTCAAAGCTTGCCTCAACCTGCTACAAGCAATAAGTTGTCGCATGAGCGTGCGAGACTTAGCGGAGGAGTTCATCGGGCTCCAAATGCTGCCTCTAATGGCCAACTGGCCTATTAACTTCGAAGAGAATCTGGAGGGTGGACTCCGAGAGATCTCTTCAAGTACTGTAGGTAACATCGTAGACTCTGCAAAATGTTTTATATGCAATAATTTCATAAAAAATGATTTAACTAAGATAAAATCTTATCTTTCGGCCCCACGCGCCACCTTGACTTCGGAGCAAGTTGTGCAGGCTTTGGAGAAGATCCTCGGAGCCCCTACCCTCGCTAAGAAGGAATGGAGGGTGAAGCTGGTGGGCAGTTGGTTGCGGTTCAACCGAGTATGGAGCGTACTTGGAGCTGACGCTCCTTCTCTTCCGGACTGGAGCACGTCCGAGCTAGGTCCGAAGAAGAGGAAAGCTGAAGCGAGACCTCGGCACTGGCCAAGACACCTGTGAAGATGTTGGCTAGAAAGACGAAGTTCGTGGCCCCTTCCAAGTCCTATACTTCGTCTTCGGAGTCATCTAAAGATGAAGGACACATAGAAATACAGAGGGGGTTCGAAGCCCTTATTACCGAGGATGAAGGGGTACAAGCAGAGGTTGAAGTTCCCGCCGAGGGCGACGTAGCGGTCGTGCCTACTGCAAAGGACAACCTCGAGCAGGCAGAGACTTTGAATGTCCCGTCTGGCCAAGAGGCTCCTGCTATGGAAGAAGGCAGAGTCGGGACGACAAATGATCAAGTATCGGCTCCGGACAAAGTGATAGCTGCGGTTCTTGGAGAAGTTTTAGCAGCTAATCCTTCGATCTCCAGTTTTGAGTCTGAGAAAAACTTTGAAGAAGCATTTGAGCCTCCGAGCAGTCTCGTACTCATCCAGCGACAGAACGTCGAAGGTAAACCTCAATAGAGTACTTTTCCTTTCTTTCGTGTCCTGCAAATTTTATGTAATATATAATACCTTTGGTCTTTACAGGATCAACCCCAATGGAGATGACCCCTGCCGTCAAGACTGCGCCCGAAGCTTCAAAATCTCCGAAGTCAATTCTGGAGGAGGCCATAAGAATGGGGCCTGGAAAAGGTAAAGGAAAGGGGGAACCTTTGCCTACTCCGACTTCCAGATTAACCCCATTGGAATCTACCAATGGAGGCCATTCTACGGAAGGGGGCCAATCCACAGAGGTCTCTGGGGACGCGGCGCTGCGCTCTAGCCTTTCTCCAAATGAAGATGATCATAGAGCCTTGTCAAGGCTCCCCCTCCAAGCTCCTTTTCTGGAGCGAAGGACTGGGCTTCGGACTTTGCTAGAGCCAATGGCTCGGGCTAATCGCGAAGTTGGGGAGACCGACTTAGTAGCTATTCTCGGGAAGCTGAGGGGTCAGAGTTGGATGTGGCCTTGGAGCGGGCAGCCTATCAGGTACGAAGTATCTGCAACAACAAAGTTAGTTTAAACATGTAAATAGTTTGCTTACATTCCTCTTTTCTTCCTTCGCAGCAAATAGTCTTGGCTCGAGCTGCGGCCGTATCAAATGAGCGAGAGTGTAACCGACTCATTTAGTTATTGTCGTAACTCTTATTTCATGGCTTACTTTCATAAGCCATCCTGAACTAAACATTCATCATGTTTTTAATAGTTTATGTAATCCTAACATGTCCAACTGTCAAATAGTTCATTTAGCTACTGCTACAACTCCTAATTCATTGCTTGCTTTCATAAGCCATCCTAAACCAAACAATCATCATTGCTTTAATAGTTGATGTAATCCTACCATGTCTAACAGTACACGGGATCATTTAGCTACTGCTATAACTCCTAATTCATGGCCTGCTTTCATATGCCATCCTAAACCAAACAATCATCATGTTTTTAACATATTAGATAATGATTACATGTCCAATAGTCCAAGGGATCATTTAGGTAATGCTACATCTCTTACTTCATGACCTGCTTTCATAAGCCATCCTAAACCAAACAATCATCATGCTTTAACAATTGATGTAATACTGACATGTCCAATACTACAAAGGGATCATTTAGCTTTTGCTACAACTCTTAATTCACAACTTACTTTCATAGGCCATCCTAAACCAAATTATCATCATGGTTTTAACAATTTATTTAATCCTGACATGTCCAATAGTCCAAGGGATCCTTTATCCTCTTCTAAAATTCATCCTAGACCAAGTTATTGATGGAATTATATATAAGAGAATTCTGGTTGAATCAGATGTTCCGATTGCGAACCGTAAGTTTCAGGATTCTAGAGCTACCGGAAGTTCTAATTGGACTAGAAGTTTGGGCCAGACCCAAAAATTCATTTTTAGTACAAACCAGAAGTTTTGGTTGTGAACCAGAAGTTCTAGGTCAAATTAAATTGGGAACAGAACATCCAAATCGGATGTTCAGATTGTGAACTAGAAGTTCCGAATCAGATACAGAACTTTCAATAAGATGTTCTAGTTGTGAAACGAAAGTTTCAGTCATGAATTAATTTGATAAAGAATGAATTAATAGCTTGAAGTAGTTCGAAGTTGTGTATTGAATTTCTGAATATTCGATGCTTATTATAGGGTAAAAAGGGGGTTATTTATAGGTAAAAACTCTAAGGAAAAGACCTTTTTACCCCTCAATTACAACCAACATAGTGGAAACAATTCGGTACCGCGAATAGGGCTAAAATAGTAAAATCTAGGTGGAGAAGATAGATAAGGCAGATGTCTCATTAGTCTTGCTGTTTTCCACTGTAGCGTCGGAGCCTTTGGAGGATACCTTCGAATTAGGATTCGAAGTACCCTTTGGCTCGGAAACTCCATCATCTTGGAGATGAACTTATGTTTCAATGCTCATGAATTGTCTTTGCCTGTTGATCTTAAAATCCCTGGGGATGAAGTATTTCCCCCCAATAGTAGCCCCTCGAATACGCTTTTCCAATTTAACCTGTGTAGCAGGAGAGCAGTATACGCAAGAAATATTTTCATATTCATGGACTTAGAAAAAATTGAAGGTGTTATAGTTATTCGAACTGTCTTTTACATCAAAGTATATTCAATGAAAGCTTCGAACTGGGACTCGTGTGTGAACGCTTCATAGGGAAATGAACCATTGCGGAGGTGAAACATCGTGAAGAGCCGTTAATTTTATGTCGTTACCTTTCAAGTAGCCATTAGGCTCTTGGAAAAAGTAACGGTCAAAACTTTACCGCTGGTTCACACCTTTTTACCTCTTGGTCCCACCTGTTAGCGCTAGAAGTCGAACCAGCAATGGGAACGCATGTTTGAAGTGCAGTAACTAGCGGAAAAGCTATAAAAGGGGGGTCGAAGCCCATCAAAATTTTTTACATAGCTTGGCTTATCAAACTTCCTTTCTTCAACCTCCAACTTTTCCCCAATCTTTTGAGCAACCAACCCATGGCGAGGACCAGCGCAACCGTGCCGCCGGCGGCGGGAACTCTGGCGCAGAGGCAGGCGTGGGCTGCTTCAGCGGCGGTGTCCATGGCGGGAGCTCTGAGGAGTTCTTGGCCAAAGAACCCTCCAGAGCTCCGCCCACCGTCCAAGAAACCAATGCCGTAGAGCTTCATCCTCGGACAATCGATGAACACGGCGGACTCCATCGAGGAGGCGGTGAACGGGAAGCTGGGCCCTAGAATGAGGACTCGAGTCCCGGGAACGGAATCGACCCTGAAGCCACGGAGCGGGGAAGTGGTGGTCTTTGAGGCTTTCTTCGAAGCCGGACTAGAACTTCTTGCGATTAATTTCCTGTCAGAGGTACTGGAGATTTTCCATGTTACCTTGCCGCAGTTGTCCCCCAATGCCATAGTAAGACTAGCCATCTTCGAATGGGCCCTTCGGGAGGAAGGATGCGAAGGGAGATCAGAGGTCTTCGCCACCAGTCACGAAGCCTCCTGCCAGCCGAAGCCACAAGACGGACCCGGAGACACCAAGGTGTTGACAGCGTTCAGGAGTGTTAACTTCCAACTTCAGAAGGAGCACGCGCAGCATTTCCCGGCGAAGGCTATCAATGACTGGTGGTACACCAACTGGATCCTCAGGTGGTTCTACGCCGAAGTCAGAGAGGACTCCAGCCTCGTGGGGCCTCTTCAAGAAATATGGTTCCGAAAGTAGGCCGAGGTTACTCTGAACCCAAGCCTGCTTTCAAAGCGGCTTGGGTTGCTTTCTTCAATAGCCATCCATATGAGCATGCGGGATCTGGCAGAGGAATTCATCGCCCTCTGGAACCTGCCTCTCGGAGCCGGTTGTCCGATTGCGTTTCAAAATCCTTCGGAGGGGGAGCTTCGAAGCCTAGGTAAGTCTTCGCATTTTCTACATTAACACATTAGGAAATAGATAACATACTTAATGGAATGCTACCTTTTTTCAGTGGCTCCTTTGGTGCTAGCTCCGGAGCAGATCGCAAGGGCCACCGAACGGGTGCTCCGAGCCCCTACGGTGGTGGAGAAACAGCGAAGGGTGGAGCTGGTGGGAAGCTGGGAGTGCTTCAAAATGGTGTGGAGTGCTCTTGGGATGGAGCCTCCCCCTCTTCTAGACTTTGACTCGACCGGAGTGGCCCCTTGGAAGAGGAAAGCCACCGCCGAGCCCTCAAAGAAGGCCACCAAGACCACCATCAAGAAGGGGAAGAAGACAACCAAGCCTCCTCCTCAACCATCTCCAGTGTCCTCACCTTCCTCTCTGGACATTCAGAGCTGCTCTTTGGAGGGCTCAAAAGGAAAAGACTCAAATGTCCATATGGGGAAGGACCTCGAAAACTATCTTTTTGATGACAGTGAAGACGAGTCCCCTGGTGTAGCCAGAGACCCCCCTCGGGAAGCTATGGTAGCTGATATAGCGCATTCCTCCGAGCCTGTCACAGCCAGCTCAGAACTTGAGTTAGCAATTCCTAACTCACCCGTGGTCGTGGTAATAGTGCCGGATATTGGGACGTCTGTACCAACTACACCAGAGTAGACTTCGGGGGATGACCTCGAAGAATATCTCCGGATGTACGAAGTCCTGGATGACCCCACAATTCTCCCCCAAGGCACGGACAAAGGTATACCTCAAAGCTTTTGCCTTTGAAATTCCTGCAATAATTATTATACAGAAATATTCACTGAATACCTAAATTTTTGTAGGTGCTGTTGACACGAAAATGTGCCCCCGCACTTGGGTCAGTTCGACAATCCAAAAGTGTGCGGATACTTAGGGACAAGCCTAAGCGTAATGCAGCACCGACGTCGTGTTCCGACTACCCTTAGCCATGGTAAGGGGGGTGGAGTCGCTAGGCAATCAGATCACACAAAATAATCCAATTAGCCCAAAGGAATATATTAAATAGAATAAATCAGCAAACCAATTGGAGCCTGTCTGATTCGAAGTACGATGCGAAGGGGGTCGCCGAAGTGTACCTTCGATGTCTGGTGCGAAGTGTCTTGCCAAAGGGTACCCTCGGCGTTCGGACTAATCTGGCCGAAGATGAACTCAGAACGGATCTGAACGCGACAATCACCTCCGAACAGCGGGGTTCGGTGCGAAGTCTCCGATACATAATGATATAGAGTAATAACTCAGATGCAACGTGCGAGCGTGACTTCGTCCGAAACGGAGTGCGAGCGTGGCGAAGCCTATCGTGATGAAGTCTATTGGCGTGCGGTCGAAGCAGCAGTCTCACTGAAGGGTGTTCTGGCAACCTCCGAAACTGATCTCTCAGCTTCGAACACCTCCGGCGAAGTAACTCCGAATGTGGAAACCTGCAACAGAGTAGATTAAAAGTACCAATTCAGCCTAAGGACCGAATTCGGCTAAGTGTTGCACTAGTGGCGAAGGTAGCAATCTATTACGCAGATTAGCGGATACTTCACAGGTGAAGTAACAAGGCGTTAACAATCTATTCCGTAGATTAGCGGATACATCACAGGTGAAGTAACAAGGCGATAGCAATCTATTACGTAGATTAACGGATACTTCACAAGCGAAGTAACAAGGATTACCACTGTTCCGAAGTGGCCATCGGAGGGCTTCCAGGAAAACCCACGAAGATTACATAAAAGTAAAGATAAAGTAAATGTGATTCAAGGCTAGGGCTTTGTGGTTGATTTTGTTTGGGGGGCTATGAACAGTCTTCGCCCCTGTATTTATAGGGGCTAACTTCTAATCTCAATCTAATCTGCTATTATTCGGCTGAATCATGTGTAGAGATAAACACTTAGCCAGAATCGGGTCCAACTCTATCTCTGCTCGAAGTGGGCCGTCGTCCAGGCCCGCTGAAGCCTGCTCCTTGGGCAGAAGCTTCGGCGGAGTGGGCCTCCGAAGGCTACCTGGCCAAAGGCTGTGGGCTGGCTGGAAGCTTCCAGAGCTCGTACCCCAATGGTCCTTTGGCCCTGTAGGGCTTCGGCCTGACCTGGGACATGTGTATTTTCGACCCAAATTACCAAAATTGACATTTTGGCAATGTTAATCATTGATGCCATTTTTGCTATCAACACATGCCCCCCTGCCTTTTAGTGAACTAAGTGAACTAAAAGCACAACGGGCTAAAGATGATACCTTCCATATTGGCCTTTCGACCTCTTTTAAGATGTCTGCCACACACTTGGGAAATACCTTTTCAAGGATCTACCATTCAAAGCTCTTCGAAACCGCTCTCCATGTAGAGATTCTAACACATGCATTGCCAGGAGCGATTTAGGCTATTTTGAAAGGGCCTTCCCAACAAGGCGACCATTTACCAAACTTGGGACTCTTAGTGCCTAAAGGTAAAATCATCTTCGAAACCAAGTAACCTACTGGAAACGATTTTGGTTTAAACTTATTATTGTAGGCTTTAGCCACTCTCCTCTTGTCTGTTTCTATTGCTTCTAAAGCCCTCCATCTTTTATCGGTCACTTCCTCTAAATTGTTTTTCAAAAGAGTTTCATACTCATCGACCGATAAGTTGTCTTGCTTTAACACTCTTAGAGAGCCAAGATCTACTTCTACAGGTAGAACGGCTTCTTGTCCATATACCAACTCATACGGACTAACTTTGGTAGAACCGTGCTTTGCAATTGTACAAGCCCATAGCGCCTCGGAGAGCACTTCATGCCACCTTTTAGGGAATTCTTCAATTTTCTTCCTAATGAGCTTAATCATGGTTTTATTAATAGACTCGGCCTAACCATTGGCCTGAGCATAGTAGGGCGAAGAGTTTCTCAACATAATGCCATAATATTCGGCAAAGTCCCTCACTTATTTAGAAACAAACCAGATACCTTGATCTGTAGTGAGAGTTTGAGGAATGCCGAATCTATGTATGATGTGCTTCAATATAAAGTCAAGTACCTCGTTGTGAGTCATGTTCTTGAGAGGCACGGCCTCGGTCCACTTGGTGAAGTAATCCATCACCATCAACACGAACCGATGCCCTTTTGAGGAAGGAGGATGAATTTGGCAATAGGGTTAAGCAATGAAGCAGAAGCTAATTGAATATTGCCAAACTTCTGACATGCCTCACACCCTCTATAATACTTAAAACAATCCTTAGTCATAGTCGGCCAGTAGAAACCCGCTCTTTTGAGCATCCAACTCATTTTCTAGGCCGACTATTGAGTGCCACAGAGTCCTTCATGGACTTCTCCTGTAGCCACCTAGGATCGTTCGTGGTCTAGACACTTTAACAGTACTCTGTCAATGGTTCAGCGATATAGTGTATCATCTAGCAACACAAATTTAAACGCTTGCCACCAAACTTTTAGATCAACCCTTTGGCTAGGGTCTCTCAAATACTGGACGATTGGAGTTCTCCAATCGCCCTTATGGGCTTTCGAGGGTTTCACTAGATCACTCCCTGAAAAAAAATCTAGGCTACTGATTTTGGGGTGCCCCCCGAGCCCTTCCTGCTTCTGCCAACGCCTGGCTGGACTAGCTGCGTGGGGCGTATCAGGCCGAAGCCCCCCACCGGAGGGTCTGGGCTCCCAGAAACCCTCACTGACTCGAGGAATTCGGCTCACGATCTCCAGCGTGCCAGACCCTTCGGTGGGCGGAGTAGTCTGGTCTAGGGACCTCGGCGCGCGGTAGTCTCCGACAGCCGAAGGGGTCTGACTCGGAGGGTGCGCATGTACGAAGTTACTGGCTTCGGCAGTGAAACCAAACATCGGCTTCTCCTGTACATAAAATTTTCCTCTTCTGACTTGGCAACTAGATGCTTGCTGAGCCAAATCATTTGCAACCGAATTGACCTCTCTTGACACATGAGAAATTTTGAAGTAATCAAAAGTAGCTACTATGTCCATCCACTTATCCAAGTAGCTATTTAGCAAGCCATTGAAACATTGAGCACTCTTAGCCACTTGTTGCACTACTAACAGGGAATCACAATGCGCATGGACATGTTTAACACCCATGGATTCTAATAATTCAAGCCCTAGTAGTAAAGCCTCGTATTCAGCTTGGTTGTTGGTAGAGGGAAATTCTAAACAAGCCGAGGTCTCAAAGTGTGCTCCGCTAGGTGATATGAGAACCACTCCAATACCTTGGCCATTTTTGCAATCTGAACCATCAAAGTAAAGTTTCCATGGCATTACCTCAATCAAAGCAACATTGTCGCTCCAACTGACATCTATATGATCATCAACTATAAAGTTGGCTACGATCTGGCCTTTCATAGCTCTTAGGGGTTCATAGGCCAAATCATATTCAATCAAAGCGTAAGCCCACTTTTTGATTCTCCCACTTAGAATTGGCTTTTGCAACATATGTTTTATAACATCGGTTTGGCAAACGACAACACATGTAGAAGGGAGAAGATAGTGGCGCAACTTGGTACATGCGTAGTAACATGCGGTAGCTCAAGAACATGATGATGTACTCTTTTCCTTCTACCTCCAAGGTTAGCACGGCCCCGATCACGCTATCTTCAGCAGCGATGTATAGCCAAAACGGAATCCCGACTTTGGGTGCTCTCACCACAGTCAGCGATGATAAGCACTCCTTGATTTTCTCGAAGGCGCTTTGCTGGCTTGCCCCTGAAGTGAACTCAGCCTCATTATTTAGCCGGAGTATGGGGACAAAGGCATCAATCTTGCTAGACAAGTTAGATATAAAGCAACGCAAATAATTCATCTTGCCTAGCAACTTTTGCACATCTTTTTTGCATGTCGGCGCCGTAACGTTTCTAATTTTCTCAAGCCTCTTAGGATCAATCTCTATGCCTCTTTCATGAATCATGAAACCTAAGAACTTACCCGCCGACACACCAAAAGCACATTTGAATGGGTTCATTTTTAAGCCATATTGTTGCATCCTATCAAAAGAACATTCAAATCTTCTAAATGGTTTCCCATAGCGTCCGATTTGACTACAACATCATCAATGTAAACTTCTAACATAACTCCTAGCAAGTCATGAAATATTAAGTTCATAGCCCACTGATATGTGGCGCCAGCATTCTTCAAACCAAAAGTCATGACGACCCACTTGAATAAACCGACAAAACAAGGCCATCGAAAGGCTGTCTTGTAGACATCCTCTTCGGCCATAAAGATTTGATTATAATCAGCATTGCCATCAAGAAAACATAATACCTTGTGTCCTGAAGCATCATTGATTAGCATGTCGGCTATCGGCATTGGATATTCATCCTCTGGAGTAGCCTTATTTAGATCCCTGAAATCAATACATACTCGTATCTTGCCACTCCCTTTCTTCTCTACAAGCACAATGTTAGCGACCCATTCTGCGTACCTGCATGGCCTAATAAATTCAGCTTTGAGCAGTCGCTCTACTTCTTCTTTAACACGGTCATAGACGACCGAGTTAAAGCGACAAGGAGGTTGTTTATAAGGCCTAAATCCGGACTTGATAGGTAGTCGATGCTCCACAAGCTCGCGGCTTAGTCCCGGCATCTCCCTATACTCCCATGCGAAACAATCGACATATGACCGAAGCAACTTTATTACTTTGGCCTTTTCATCAGGCTGTAAATGTTGGTTTACAAAAGTCGGCCTCAGGATGCTACCATCACCTATGTCAACTTCTTCTAAGGGATCGTCTGACGCAAAACCTTGTCCTAATTTCTCTACTTCGCTAAAGTCCTCGACGGCCTCAACAATACCGTCTTTAGTAGACCGATACTGCTCTACACTAGACTTTAGCCAATCCAGATTACTCTTGCTAGACATGACTACTAATATAAAAACAGTCGTGCTACACCAGCCGGCTTTACAGACACTGGTACAAAACGTCCTCCAGACATGCTAACAAAATCGTAATCCGAAAGATCTCTACCTGACAGACACTCTACCTTGGTGTGAACGGCGTCAACTGACACATCGGCCAATGCTACTTGGGCCAAAGTGTTTGTGGGAATGACTTCTACCTCATCGCCGTCCCACTGAATTAGGCACTGGAGCAGAGTAGAAGGAATGCAGCAATTCGCGTGAATCCAGTCGCGCCCAAGCAGCACGCTATAGTTACCTTGTACATCGACGACGAAAAATGTTGTTGGCAATGTCTTGTTGCCCACTGTCAACTCCATGGAGAGCATGCCCTTGGCCTCGGAACTCTCGTCGTTGAAACCGTTGAGCATCAAGTTAGTCTTCTTCAGATCATCCTCGTCCCTGCCAAGTTTCTTCAACAGTGAGTAGTGCATTAGGTTAACAATGGCGCCACCGTCAACAAGCATCCGGGAAATCAGCTTTCTGTCAACGTGAACTCTGACATAGAGAGGCTTCAAATGGCGAGCCGAGTCCTCAGGCTTCTCAAAAATAGCATTGCGTGGGCCGAGGTTCAACTAAGCGACCTCAGCCTCGTCCTACAGTAGGGCAAACTTGGTGGGCAGCGTGACGACGTTGATGTCCATGGCCTGGGGTGCAGGCCCCTCGGAGACAAGCGAGTAGTTGGTCATCTCAACCGGATTCACCCTCCATACCTGTCTTGTAGTTGGTCAAGGGCAGATTTCTTCAAAAATAGCATCGCGCTCATCCTCGGCCTTCTTCTCGCACATCTCATGTGCCCGTAGTCATTGTATACGTCTCTTTTGTGATTTGGACATGCTTGGAGGTGCCCAAGATGGTTGTGTCTTGGTGCCAGGTGCCACTGCCTGGTTCCTGTCAACTTTAGTCGAAGTGGTACTGCCCACCTTGGCATCGTGCACTCTGTATTCGGAGGGGCCTTCGCTGCAGACCTCGGCAGTCGGACCGGCCTCATTTGGCCGATCGGACAGGGCACCAGTGCAGGCTTCGGCCGAAGCAGGGGACTTACCTCCGTCAGACTTTAGTGATGGGGCCCTCAGGATTG
Source organism: Zizania palustris (assembly GCA_019279435.1). Classification (NCBI taxonomy): domain Eukaryota; kingdom Viridiplantae; phylum Streptophyta; class Magnoliopsida; order Poales; family Poaceae; genus Zizania; species Zizania palustris. The sequence continues at coordinate 26,757,981 of JAAALK010000085.1, read as the reverse complement.
GGACTACCTGAGACCCTACTCTGACTGTGATGGCTTCAGACTCCCTGTCCTTTGCCCCTTCGCGCCTGTACCCTTCGACTTCACTGAGCTGGCTTGGAGGTACTACGGACAGCCTCTGGACGATGCCTCCCTCCGCTGCGTCAGTTTGTCCCTGCCATTCATAATACTCCAAAGGAAAACAAGGCATAGCATTAAATTGCGGAGGGTACCCACGGAGTGCCCGACCAGTTGTACGGTGGAGGCATCAGTGGCTCCAGTGGCCTTACCCATTGTGAGCCGAACCCGTTACCCGGAGGGGGGTTCGACAGAGTCGACGGTGTCTCAGACCATATCAGCGAGGGGTCCTTCCAGGCCGGAGGTACATTCGGCCAGTGCGGGCCGAAGCCTCCTATCGAAGGGTTCATCCAAAGTGGTGCGGGGTCCGGCCATTGGGGGCTGAACTCGCTCCGCTTGGAGGCTGTCCACTGGGCTCTGAAGCTGCTATACGGGGGGTTCGGCCATTGAGGTCTGAAGTCACCATATGGAGTGTTAGGCCACTGTGGCCCAAAGTCACTGTGCGAAGGGTTCCGCCATTGTGTTCTGAAACCGTCATGAGGGGGGCTCGACCACTGTGGTCCGAAGCCACCCTCCGGATGCCTTGGGCCCTTCGGCTGACTTAATTTTTTAGCGCGGGGGCCTGCTTCCTTGGCTTTTCTTTGATGCTTGTTCAACAGCATCTTGTATGTTACCCTCAACTTCCCATGAGTTTTAGCCGAAGGGATGCTAATGTTTTGTTTCCACACTCCCACCTCGGGGTTCTTTGGTATGAGTGTGCGCGTGCGTGGTTCTCCAACAATTATCGCCTTCCCTCTAATCGACTCGGCTTGTTCTGGCCGAATCAACACCTTCTTCTCACCGAGGTCGACGGCGTTGACGGGGAAAGGGTCTTTGTCCAGCTTCATCTTTGGATTATGGTCTATTTTCAATCCTCCTTCTTCTATGGCCAAATGTGAATCATGCCACTTACAATATGGATATTTCTTCAATTCGTCAGCAGATGGAATGACTTGGCCCTTAGGCAACCTGAGAAGCTGGTTCTTTAAGAGAAAATCAAATATTTTATAACACTTAGTTATGTCAAATGAGTACTTGACCTCACTAGGCTGATTCTTCGTGGGAGACGGCCGTAACTCGGAGTAAGTGATAGGTTTACTCTTAGCATTCCAAACCAATTCGGCCGCGTACATGTTGTCTGAATCTTCTTCTTCTGACTCATCCTTTTCGGAGTGTTCCATGACGTGGATGTCAGCCCTAGGCTTGTTTAACGTCTTAATAAACTTTTTATCTTTGGTCCGTCCTTCCTGGACTAGAGCCTGCTACAAGATTTGGCTAACCTCTAAAAAGTTCTAGTTGTCTAATCTTTCTTTAATCTCGGAACGCAACCCATTAAAAGCTAGTTCCGCCAAATCCCTTTCTGAAATATTAAGGTTGAAACATCGGTTTCTATTATCCCTAAAATGCTTGATGTACTCAAAGACATTCTCGTTAGATTTCTTCCTAACCAATGTCAAGTGTGAAATCCTAAGTTCTGTCTCACCTGTGTAAAAGCAGTCATGGAATTTTTGTTCTAATTCATCCCACGTCTGAACGGAGTTCGGCGGGAGCACCGAAAACCAAGTGAAAGCGTTGCCGGATTGTGAAAGAGAAAATAGTCTAATTTTTAGAGCGTCTATCCCGCTACCTTCTCCACATTGTGCTAAAAATTGACTAACATGTTCTAGTGTGGTTTTGCTACCCTCGCCATCGAACTTAGTGAATTCGGGGATTCTATAGCCGTGGGGGTAGGGTATTGTATCGAAATGATCGGGATATGACTTTCGGTAAACCCTAACCTGACCCCTAGGCACGAAACCGGTGGACTCCCTAAATAGTGTGTGAATCCTCTCCTCTAGGCCATCCTAGCTTGCTGCATGTGCACGTCTCTCGTGCAGGGGCGCGACACATGGCGGGATATTGGTGTGTCGGCCATGGGCCTCTTCCCTATGCGGTAGCTCTACGATGTGCTCGAGCCCAGGTGCCTGTGCACGTGTTACAGGCAGCACGGGCAGGGCTGGTACCAGCGCAGGTGGTGCGTGGTACGTGGTGCTAGCTTGGCCATAAGCATAATGACTAGTCTCGGCCATGGGTGTTGAGGCCGGAGACGTAACAATCTTGCCAGTGTTACCGTCGGTTATGCTATACACATGATTTACTGGGGGTATACTAGCAATAGAGGCTGATGGTATGGCCTCAGTAAAGCTGAACCTCCTAAGTGTCGCCTCTACTTGGGAGCTAACTGCCGAATCTAAACGGTTGGCTAGCGAAGCGCTAACGGCCTGATATACTGATGCGTCTATTTTTTGCTCAGTCTCTAAAGAAGATAAACGAGGTGATACGGGTGTTACCTAGATCAGAGCAAGGTCGGGGACGATGATGTTGCGCTTGATGAAGCACGCGCGTGTCTTGACATAGCCCCCAAGCATCATGTCTTGGAGCGCCTTCAACTTTGCCTCGATCTCTGCTCGATCTTCTGCGGGAATATGCTCCAGAGTAGGTGTAAGAATGTTGTGGTTGTCGATATATGCGCCTCCTATGGTGTCCATCAGCGGTGTATACGTAGTAGTCATTTTAGATGTACCGGCGGCCGATGTAGATGTACCCGTCATGTTGGCGTATCTTTTCCCCAGCAGAGTCGCCAAAAAGTGTGTTGACACGAAAACATGCCCCCACACTTGGGTCGGTTCGATGATCCAAAAGTGTGCGGATACTTAGGGACAAGCCTAAGCGTAATGTAGCAACGATGTTGCATTCCAAATACCCTTAGCCATGGTAAGGGGGGTGGAGTTGCCAGGCAATCAGATCACACAAAATAATCCAATTAGCTGAAAGGAATGTATTAAACAGAATAAATCAGCAAACCAATCGGAGCCTGTCTGATTTGAAGTACGATGCGAAGGGGGTCGCCGAAGTGTACCTTTGGCGTCTGGTGCGAAGTGTCCCACCGAAGGGTACCCTAGGCGTTCGGACTAATCTAGCCGAAGATGAACTCCGAACGGATCTGAACACGACAATCACCTCCGAATAGCGGGGTTTGGCATGAAGTATCCGATACAACAAGATATAGAGTAATGACAGGCGCAATGCTCGAGCATGACTTCATCCGGAGCAGAGTGCGAGCGGGGCGAAGCCTATCGTGACAAAGTCTGTTGGCGTGTCGTCGAAGCAGCAGTCTCGCTGAAGGGTGTTCTGGCAACCTATGAAACCGATCTCTTAGCTCCGGACACCTCCGACGAAGTAGCTCTGAATGTGGAAACCTGCAACAGAGTAGATTTGAAGTACCAATTCGGCCTAAGGACTGAATTCTGCTAAGTGTTGCACTAGTGGCGAAGGTAGCAATCTGTTCCGTAGATTAGCGGATACTTCACAGGCGAAGTAACAAGGTGATAACAATCTATTATGTAGATTAGCGGATACTTCACAGGCGAAGTAACAAGGTGATAGCAATCTATTACATAGATTAACGCATACTTCACAAGCGAAGTAACAAGGATTACCACTGTTCCAAAGTGGCCGTCGGAGGGTTTCTAGGCAAACCCACGTAGAGTACAGAAAAGTAAAGATAAAGGAAATGTGATTCAAAGCTAGGGATTTGTGGTTGATTTTGTTTGGGGGGCTCTGAACAGTCTTCTCCCCTGTATTTATAGGGGCTAACTTCTAATCTCAATCTAATCTGCTATTATTTGACTGAATCATGTGTAGAGATAAACACTTAGCCAGAATCGGGTCCAACTCTATCTCTGCCAAAAGTGGGCCTTCGGCCAGGCCCGCTGAAGCCTGCTCCTTGGGCCGAAGCTTCGGTGGAGTGGGCCTCCGAAGGCCTCCTGGCCGAAGGCTGTGGGCTGGCTGGAAGCTTCCCGAGCCCGTAGCCCAATGGTCCTTCGGCCCTATAGGGCTTCGGCCTGACCCGGGACATGTGTATTTTCGGCCCAAATTACCAAAATTGACATTTTGGTAATCTTAATCATTGATGCCATTTTTTGCTATCAACAGGTGCGTCGGGGTGCGGCATGGCTCCGACCACCGATGGAGCTTCAGCTTCACTTGGAGTTGAGGTTCCGGCTGATGTAGTGGCTTCGACAACCGAAGCTTTCTCGGGCGAAGTAATTCCAACCAAGGGGGCAACGGTTGAAGGAGGATCTACTCCAGCCAAAGTTCTAGCTTCAACTTTTGTGCCAGGGAGGGGCAAGAGTATGACGAGCTTCGGCCCCCTCCCTACCTTGATGACGACACCCTCCTCCAATGACCCTTCGGTGAGCAACTCAGAGGAGGAGGCTGCGGTAGATGATCATCGGGCCCTGTCCTGGCTTTCTCTGTTGGCTCCGTTCTTGGAGCAACGGATAGGGCTATGGACACTTCTGGAACCCTTGGCGGACAAAGGCCAAGAAGTTGGGAGCTCCGAACTAGTCTCCATTTTAAGCGAAGCCAAAGCACCGGAGCTCGATTTGGCCCTCGAAACGGCTGCCCTTCAGGTATGCAACATACAACAAGTGTATTCAATTAATAATGAAATTACTAGGTACTTACTTTGCTTTTTGCAGCAATTCATCCTTGGTAGAGCGGCAGCGACTTCCAATGAGCTCGAAACTAATGGGCTCAAAAGGAAGGTTACTACCGTCCAGTCCGACCTAAAAGCTCTGAGAGCAAAACAATGCAACTAGAGGAAGAGCTCCTCGAGGAGCGTAGGGCCAAGGATATCACCGATGAGGCACTCCGGACAAAGCAGCAGAACAACACTGCACTCAAGGCTTCGGTCCAAGAGACTGAGGCTGAGTGTGTGGTGCTTAGAGCGGAGGTCGAGAAGCTCCGGCAAGCTGCAGCAGTTTCTAGCGCACAACTTGTGGAGCTCCAAGACTCAGTCAAACAAGCACTGGCCTAGAAGAGTACTTTGCTATCTAGAATAGCCGAAGTATGTGATGTTGCTTCTGAGCTGGAGGCGGCGGAAACGTAGCATGCCACCATTGTGGAGCATACCATGGACACCCTCTGGGTTACCTTGGAATATTTTGGCACGATGTGCCCTTTGTCTTCAGCTGCGGCGAGCGAGCCCCTTGAACGAAAGCTGAAGATGATCCAAGCGGCGACGAAGCTGATGATGGGATCCGAGGTTCGCTATGGAGAGATCTCCAAGCAGGTTGCCAGAATCAGAGTCCTTCGTCATATCGAAGCCCTTGGAATTTCTGTTGCTCCAGTAGGGGGTTGAACGCCTGCAGGCTTTGCCGAAGAAGACTTGTTGCGCCCTTCTCTAGATGTAGCCTCTGCTTGGGAAGCTGTCCGGGCAATCTGGAACACAGACCACAAAGCTGCAACCAAAGCTTGGATCGATGAGGCTCGCCGGTAGAAGCAAGCTCAGACGAAGCCTCCGCTTCCGACTTCGCCAGCTCCTACCACACCTACTCCGCCAGCCGACCCGCAGGTTTAGCTTTATAGGATGCTTAAGCATGTACAAGAAATCTTGTAAAGCCCCTTATATTAATGAATGAAAAGTTTATAAACGAGGAGTCTTTGTTTGGATGTTTATTCTTAGGTTTTGCCATGCACTTCGGAACTCGACTTCGAAGTACTGGAGCCTAGCGAAGGGCTCCACCAGCAGTGGGCTGTCCTCGAAGGCTTAAGGCCCTATCGATGCTCACGCTTCTCTTTTCCTCGAGGAGATCGAGGGGAAATAGCACCTGAAGTCCATCGTGAAGTCTTAGCTTATATTAAAGAAGAGGAGAAGGAAGTGACATCTTCATCCTCCGAATACGTAGATTGGTCTGACTTGGAGTACCAAGCCGAAGACCCGATGGAGGCTAGCCCCGAAAGACTTCTGTCCTGGGCTGAACTCCAAGAGTAGTAGAAAAAACTGCGAGCTTCAAAAAAAGAAAAGCACTCGAACCAAGAGGAATGTTTTGAAGACTCCGGACTCCGAAGACCGACGTGGTCCTAGAAATAGCTCTAGAGGACGGAGGGGTCTTCGCTTTTATCTAGGCTTAGACCAAAATTTCTCTTACTGTAATACAATATGATTATCCAATTTATATAATTTGTTTTGGAAGCATCTCTTGTTTGTTCCTTACTCCCCTATCCCTCCTTGTGGGTGGGGGACCGTACGCATGGAGATAGGGTGCGTCGGACACAATGATTGATATAAAAATCTGATGCTTCGCACAACACTTGGTAATCATACTTCACTCTTTCGTAGAGTTCCTCGAGCTGTACATTCATATTATGATGTTTATAAGTTTCGGAGCTAAGTTTACCCTTGTAGGCTCCAATAGTGGTCGCTTATGTCTTTAAAAGTGTTTCATCGGGCCGGAGCCTTCAAACCTTATTGTGTTGTCACCTTTGACTCTTTTACATATGCTTCGAACCTGAAGGCCGAAAATCTGTTATTTTAAAGTCCTTAGACTCTTCTATGGATCCTAACAAGCCGGAGCCTGGAATCCGTAGGCTGGCCACCTTCGGCTCTTTACAGATGCTTCGAACCCGTAGGCCAGAAATATGTTCTTTTAAAGTCCTTAGACTCTTCTACAGATCCTAACAAGCCGTAGACTGGAATCCATAGGCTGGCCACCTTCGGCTCTTATACAGATGCTTAAACCCATAGGCCAGAAATCTTTTTTTTAAAGTCCTTAGACTCTTCTAGGGATCCTAACAAGCCAGAGCCTGGAATCTGTAGGTTGGCCACCTTCGACTCTTTTACAGATGCTTCGAACCCGTAGGCTGGAAATCTATTCTTTTAAAGTCCTTAGACTCTTCTGTGGATCCTAACAAATCGGAGCCTGGAATCCGTAGGATCTGGCCACCTTCGGCTCTTTTACGGAATCCTTGAACCAATGGTTCGAAGGCCGTTTTCTGGGTTCTTTGAAAGATGCTTATCTCCGCAAGCATCTCCGTTCTCCTGATGCGTCCACCAGGAGTAAGGAATATTTGAAGAGTAAACATAATTCGAACCTTCATCTTTATTTAATTTAGAACGGTACTTTTAGAATTGATTACAAGGAGCCCCTAAGCGTAATAACGTTTAAGGTGCTCCACATGCCATGCATGCTTTAACTCTTCCCCCTCCAAATTAGCTAGTTTAAATGACCCGGGGCGCCCTGAGTGTAGGATAATATATGGTCCTTTCCATTTATTTCCTAGCTTCCCCGGAGCTATTACACTTCGCAGTACCAAATGACCTGGTTTAAGCTCATTCACTTTATCTTCGGGTCATACCATGCCTTCGTTTGGTCTTGGTACTTCGTCAGATTAGCGACAGCTCGAAGCCTTGTTTCTTCTGACAAGTCCAGCGAAGTGTTTTTTCCTCTTCATTTCCAGGCCCCATTACGCGGAGGGATCCACCTTTGATCTCCGTAGAGTCATGGCCTCGTCTTCGAATAGCAACCTAAATGGGGTGAAGCCTGTGGACATAGCTTGAGTGGTCTGAATGGACCATAGAATCTTTGGGAGTTCTTCGGTCCACAGCCCCTTAGCCAACCCGACAATCCTGCGATTCAAACCAGAGAGATTATTTCCATTGTCTCGCTCGATGGCTCTATTGGATTGGGGTTGGCGAACGACTTCGAAGCATAACTTGATGCCCAGTCCTTCGCAAAATCCTCTAAAGGGTTCAGCTTCGAACTGAGTGCCATTATCCACAATTAACTCCCTTGGCACTCCGAACCTGCATATGATATTTTGCCAAAAGATTTTTTGCACATTTCTTGAAGTGATAGCAGTGAGGGGTTCAGCTTCGACCCATTTATAAAAATACTCGATTGCTACCACTGCAAACTTCAAGCTGCCTATTGCCATTGGAAAGGGCCGATGATCCCCATCGTGCCATTGGCCATACCGGGGTAATAACATGAAGAGGTGTCAGTGGACGGTGGCTCCGTCTACCCATCCACTGGCATCCTTGGTAGGTTCGAACTAACTCTTCCGCGTCTCTTACAATTGTTGGCCAATAGAGCCCTTGCTGAAGTGTCTTTCCCGCTAGAGCACGGGGGGCTAGATGGCTGCCACATAAGCCTTGATGAATCTCCCGAAGTGTCTCTTGGCCTTTGGGTTGTGAGATGCACCGGAGTAAGGGAGAACAAACTCTGGCTTTGTACAAAATTCCGTTGACAAGCTCATAATTCCGAGCCCTTGCTTGCAACCTTTGGAAATCCGGACCTTCTGACAGGACTGCATTGTTTTGCAAAACAACCATAATTGGAGTTTGCCAATCGGCGATTGGGATGCAAAAGAATTCCCCGGAGGTAATTGATGCACCGTAGACAAGATGAGTTCTTCGTAGAAAAAGCCCTCTGGGATGTCCAATGCTCCAGCTGCAGCCTTCCTTAGAATGTCTGCAAGTTGATTATCTGCTCGAGGGATACTTCGAACAGAAAATCCTTTAAACATTGCTTCGGTATTGTGAATTTCCTCTAAATACTTTGCAAGGTGCGTGTTCTTGGCTTGAAAGCTTTTGTCAACATGCCATGCGACGACTTGGGAGTCTGTTTTTATTATAATCCTTGCTGCTCCAAGTGCCTTTGCCTTTTAGAGGCCTAGCAGGATCCCTTCATATTCTGTGATATTGTTGATGGTCTTAAAGTTGAGCTTCGCATAATACATGGCCTTCTGCCCTGACGGTGATATTGTCCACAAACCTTCAGAGGTTTTTTCCGGAGCCCAGACTGCGGATGGAGTCCACTCTGCCGTGAAGTTAGCTATGACTTGGGACTTGATGGCTATTCTCGCCGTGAAGGAAATACCAAAGGGGGCTAGCTCGATAGCCCATTTTCAGATCCTACCCGTAGAATCTTTGCTCCAAAGCATATCACCAAGGGGATACGAGGTAGGAACAATAAGATTATGTGCTAAGAAGTAATGCCTTAGCTTTTGCGAGGTCATTACCAAAGCATAAGCAAATTTTTCGAGCTTGGAGTATCTTGTCTTTGCTCCTGACAAAGCTTCTAAGATGAAGTAGACTGGGTTCTGCACCAGTTTTCCTTTAAGTTCAAATTCCCTGACCACTATTGCACTTACTACGGAGCTCATTGCTACAAGATAAAGAAGGAGAGTTTCTTCTGGGAGGGGCACAGTAAGTGTTGACAGATTTCCGAGATAATCTTTAAATTCATCGAAGCTCTTCTGGCACTCTGGTGTCCACTTGAAACTTTCGAACCCTTTTAGAGCTTTAATAATTAGAAGGCTTCGCTCGACTGTTCTGGCCAGGAATCTAGTGAGGGCTGCGAGCCATCCTATCAGCTTCTGGACCTGCTTCAGATTTTTTGGTGGAGCCATTCTTTGCAATGCGCTTATCTGCATCGGGCTAGCTTCGATTCCTCTACTCGAAACTAAGTACCCTAGCAGTTTTCCTGCTTGCGCCCCGAATATACATTTTTCAGGGTTGAGGCGAACTCCACATGCTCGGAGGCTCTCAAAGGTTTCAACTAAGTCTAGGCTATAATGGTTCTTTACAACACTCTTTATTACAATGTCATCCATATAGGCTTTGACATTACGGCCTATCTGATGACCTAGAGCTTTAGATATTAGACGTGAGAAGGTGGCTCCAGCATTCTGCAAGCCAAAAGGCATTCGAACATAACAAAATACTCTGGAGGGAGATATAAAACTCGTCTTGGCTTCGTCTTCGCGCTATAGCCAGACCTAATGATAATCGGAGTATGCGTCTAGGAAGCTTAACAACTCGGAGCCAGCTGTAGAATCCACAAGCTAGTCTATTCGGGCATGCTTTATTCAATGACATGAAATCAATGCACATGCACCACTTGCCGGACCCTTTTTCTAGACGAAAACGGAGTTAGCCAACCACTCCGTGTGGGCTATTTCCGTGATAATTCCAGCCCTCAGCAACTTTTCCACCTCCACCTTGGCGAGGTCTACCCTCTCTGTTGATAACTTACGGAGCCCCTAGCGCACTGGCCTAGCCTTCGGATTGACAAGCAAGCTGTGCTCGATGATGCTCCGGTCAACTCCGGGAATGTCTTCGTCAGTCTAAGCAAAGATATCCAAGTTTTCCTTAACTACTTCCTCCAGCGAAGTAGCTAATTCCGAAGGTAGCCCCTTGCCAAATTTTATTGGGTACTCGTTGCCATCTTTCAAGATCATCTTCCTGATCACATCACCTTCTGGGCTTTGCTTTAGGGAAGGGCACTTCGGGGAGCTTGAAGACTCCAAAGCCTCCTCGGTGTGCTCCGACACACTATTCACCTGCCGAGGGTCCAGAGGTTGACCATGGCCGTACTCCACTCTTCGGGCTGCAGCTTGGTCTCCTGAGATGGTGAGGACTCCACCTTGCATGGGCATTTTGAAACACAAATAGTTATGATATGCTATAGCTCCAAACTAGTTTTGCATTCCCCGCCCAAAAATTGCATTATAGGCATATGGGGCATCGATTGAATTTACCACTCCTAATAACGAGAGAGTCGTCAATGGGCCCCTCGAGGTATTGGATTGGAAAAGTGCATGGCCATGCCACTATGACTAAAGAGTTAGTCATGATTTGAATCTGATACTTGACCGAGTGAAATGTCGAGCTAACCAACAAGGGTGGAACTTATCTCGCCTTGAGCTTGAATGATGGTGCGTGGTAAAGGGACTGGTGCTTGCGTATATCAAGGTTCATTAAAATTTTATTTTGGACGCTCTTAGGGGTCAATATGTGCTCTTAGGTACCGCTACTGATCAGTGAGTTGCAAATGGCTTTCGGTGAACAGTCGTTAGGGCATGAACCTTTCGCGTCACACACTTTAAGGGATGGATTATAAAATTGCAAAGAATTGGTTCTTGTGCAAGTAGGTGATTGAAGGATATGCCCAAGAAAATTTCATGGATCAGAAGTTTCGATAGGTAGTATCAGAAGTTCCAATTATTATCTAGTCTCGATACAGAGAGCAAATGTTGCTTTGGAAGTTAAGATGTGGTATCAGAAGTTCTGAGGTGGGCGATAATAGATTGGATCTATTGCGTGTCATACTGTATCGAAAGACCTGAAATCCCCTGTCGGAAGTTCTGATCCAACATCAGAATTTCGACGTGGGCAAATAGATTGTATCTATTATAGTTTTGAGGGTTTCAACATAGGCCCGACCAGAGGGCTCTCAGCCCTATAAAAGGAGAGGAGGAGGACGTCTTGGAACCAAGGAATAAGCCTATATTAGACCTAGCCACCAAAGACTTCCCTCCTTCCTTTCTTGATCTCAATTGTTGAGATCAAGGATCCCCGTGTCTCATGTGCGGTGCTAGCACGCTACCGTGGGAGGTTCTCCATCCCTTTACGTGTGGACTCCGTGGAGGCATTCGTCCAATAGCGACGCACGTGGACATCCACATACGAATGGGTACGCCGCCCTCATCGATCGGATCAGCGAGGGATGACAAGTACGAAGCGAGGATAGGCTTGATGCGCTACTCTAAAATCTTCTTCCGCTGCACCTAGCGTGTCTCACGTTAGAAGGTACCTATCCGTGATCTCGCACACGCATGAGTCTTGGTCGTAGGGCGTAAATTTTGAATTTGCCAACTAGCGTACCTCCCCTATTCACCAACACTATTCCCCAGCAGATTGGTTACATCGAGTCTCTACAGAGACTGGGCACTCCACTGGATCCGTACCTACCTATTGATGTCATTCTCCCGTTGCTCCCACTGAGCTTTGAGTCGTTCATCATGAATGACAACATGGTTGCCACCATTGCCACAAGTCTGGGCATTGGAAGTGCAATTGCAAGGTGTACCTAGAAGACCAGAAGAACAAGATGGGAAGTACGACATCCGCTTCAGGTATTAATGTTATTGAAATTAATCTTGCTACTCGTCCAAATGGTTCATGGGTATTTGATACCGGATCGATGATTCATACTTGAAAATTGTTACAGGGGCTGAGTAGGGTAAGAAAGTGTGAAAGTGGCGAGTTGGATGTCCGCGTTAGGAATGGTGCAAAGGTTGCAGCGTTGGCCGTCGGCGTTTATTCACTGTCATTACCATCAGTACTAGTTTTGGATTTGAATAGTCGTTATTTTATTCCCACCTTATGCAGAAACATTATCTCTTCTTCATGTTTAGAGGAAGATGGTTTGGAATTCTTAATATAGAACAAGAGTTGTTCAATATTTTCGAATGGCATGCTCTATGGTGTTCGTCCATTATTGAAAGGGTTATTGTTGGCTTAAAAGATTACGCTAACAGGTTATCTAAGATTAAGAACTAACAAATGAAGAGTTTGTGAAGCGGACTATTTCAAGCCTCCGTATTGGATAATAGCTCGAAGTAGTTCGAAGTTGTGTATTGAATATCTGAATATTCGATGCATTTTACAGGATGAGAATGGGGGTATTTATAGGTAAAAAATTGAAGGAAAAGACCTTTTTACCCCTCAGTTACAACCGACATAGTGGAAACTGTTTCGGTACCCCTAATAGGGCTAAAATGGTAAAATACTAATTTAATCAGAAAGAATATAAGTCTTCTATCCTTGCTAGCAGTTTTCCACTGCGGAGAGGGAGCCTTCGAAGTGTATCTTCGAACCGGAGTCTGGGCAGACCCTCCGGCCTTAACTCCACGTCAGTATGGAGATAAGTCTTGGACTCCGAGCTCATGAGTTGTATTTGTCTTGTAATCTTGAAGATCCTGGGGATGAAGTATTTTCCCCCAACAGTAGCCCCTCGAATACGCTTCTCCAAATAACCTATATGGCAAGGAGAGCAGTATACGCATGAAATATTTTCATGCTCAGGGACTTAGCGAAATTTACCATTCTTTGAAGAATTCAGACATTCGCAATCTTCGAACTAGCTTCTATGCAATGGTACTCGTCGAAGTATCTTCGAAAAGATAACCTTGCGAAGCTGAAATAACCATTACTCACAGAAATAGCCGTTACCCCTTTTCTCAAAGATAGTTACATCGCCGCTTCATTTCTTGAGACATGAATTCTGATGAAGAGCCATGATAAATTGTAACGGTAAAGAAGACGGAAAGGCAAATATGAATGGTACACTGCGTGCGAATACACAATATAAACAGGAGGGTTAGAGTGCATTTTGGATACATTACAAACTACTGCCGCATTTTCCCCCTTTCTGCTTCCTGAACCCAAACTCGAACTACATCTTCTCTCATGGCGAAAACTAGCCACAAAGCTCCCATTCTTGCTTTGACCTTGGCCAGGCAGCAAGCGATGGCGGCAGCGGTAGCAGAAGTGCCTTCGGGCAATCCTCATCCTGCTGGTCCTCACGATCTCCTCCCGGTGTCACCCAAATACACGGACCAGTCATACAGCTTGGGACCATCGACTTTCTTGAAGAAGTCCATTGCGGTGTCGATTGCGGGGAAGACGGGTGTGGGAATCAAGATTCGCCATCCCGACAAAGAAGCAATTCCTTCGCCACGGGCCGGAGAGGTGGTCATGTTCGAAGCCTTTTCGAGGCTGGATTAGAGCTTCCAGCGGTGGATTTTCTCTCCGAAGTACTGGGATTGATCCATGTTACTCTACCTCAACTGTCGCCCAATGCCATTGCATGCCTAGCTATCTTGGAGTGGGCAATGCGAGCCAAAGGTTGCGAGGGAAGAGCTGAAATATTCGCACCGCTTCACAAAGCCTCCTGCCAGCCAAAGACTTACCAAGGAACAGGAGGAGAGAATATGGTGATTGTTTTTGGCAGCATTAACTTCCGGCTTCGAGATGAGTATCAAACTCGGTTTCCAACGAAGGCTATCAACACCAGATGGTATATAGATTGGGTTCTTCGCTGGTTTTATGCTGAGGTAGGAGCAGACAACATCTTGGCTGGACCCCTCGAAGATATCTTCTACCGGAGGGAAGCACAGGTTCATCCAGACTTGGGCTAGCTCGAAGCTCGTCTCGGACTGCTGCAAGCCATAAGCCATTGCATGAGCATGCGAGACTTAGCAGAGGAGTTTATTGGACTCCGAATTCTGCCTTTGATGGCCAGCTGGCCGATAAACTTCGAAGAGAACCCGGAGGGTGGACACCGAGAGATCTCTTCTAGTGCTGCAGGTAACCTCGAATGCCCTGCAAAATGTTTTACATATAGTATTGATTTTACAAAAATGATTTAACTGAAAGGAAATCTTATCTTTCAGCTCCACGCGCCACCCTCACTCCGGAGAAAATTGTCCGGACTTTGGAGAAGATCCTCAGGGCTCCTACGCCCAACGAAAAGGAGTGGAGGGTGAAGTTGATTGGCAGCTAGGAGCGATTCAACTGAGTATGGAGTGTACTCGGAGTTGAATCTGCCACTCTTCCGAACTAGGACATCTTCGAGCAAGCTCCTATGAAGAGGAAGGCTGAAGCAGGGACTTCAGTGCCAACCAAGATGCCTGTGAAGAAAGTGTCCTAGAAACCGAAGGCCCTTGCTCCTCCTAAATCGCCCACTTCGTCTTCGGAGTGATTTGAAGATGAAGCAAACATAGAAATGGGAAGGGAGTTCGAATCCCTCCTAACAGGGGATGAGGAATCATGGATAGGAGCTGAAGTCCCGGCTCAAGATGACGTGGTGGCGGCGCCCGTCACTGGAGAAAACCTCGAGTAGGTAGAGACTCAGAACATCCTACCTGGTCAAGTAGAATCCCCTGCTGTGGAAGAAGACGGAGTTGAGACTGCGGATGCCCAAGTCTCACCTTCGGACGAAGTGATACCTGTAGTTGTTGAAGAAGTTTTAGCAGCAAATCCTTCGGTTCAAAGCCCGGAGTCCGAAGAGGACTTTGGTCAGATGTTTGAGCCTCCGAGCAATCTAGTGCTCGTTCGGCAATAGAACGTCGAAGGTAGAATTTAGCAGAGTACCTTTTGTTTTTCCTTCTTTTTGTGTCCTACAAAATTTATGCAATATCGTATACCTTTGGTTTTCACAGGATCGGTTCCGATGAAGGTGACCCTCACTACAGAGGTTGTGCCGAAGGCTGTCGTGTCTCCGAAGCCAATTCCTAAAGTAGCTATGAAGATGGGTCCTGGAAAAGGTAAAGGTAAAGGGGGACCTTTGCCTGCTCCTGTTCTAGGGTGGACCCTGTCAAAGTCTACGGATGGAGGCCAATCTATGGAAGGAGGTCAATCCACGGAAGCCACCGAAGATGCCTCGCTGCACTCTGGTTCATCTCCGAATGAAGATGACTAGAGTGCCTTGTCAGGGCTCCCCCTCCTAGCATATTTTCTGGACTTCAAACTTTGCTAGAGTCTCTGGCTCGAGCTAGTCGCGAAGTTGGGGAGACTAACTTTGTTTCCATTGATGGGGAAGTTGAGGGGTCGGAGCTAGACGCAGCTTTCGAGCAGGTAGCCTACCAGGTACGATGTATCTACAATAATAGAATTAGTTCAAACATATTGTTGGACCGGAAACGGCGACCAGAGGGGCGGTGAATGGGAGCTTTTAAAATTCCAGACTAAAAATAGCCTTATGTTTTAATTCTGTCTTCTGCGGAACAGGCTTCGAACACACCCTTCGAAGTTCTGGTTCGGAGGTATTTTACAGCTCCGAAAACAGGCTTCGCAAGTAGCAAAAGTTTGAATCAAAGAAGACTTCGCTCCACCCACAACCCCGAAAATTCAGCTCTGCTAAGTCAATGCAGGCTCCGCACACAGGGTGCCTTCAAGCAGGCTTCGTACTTCACCCTTCGCAAGAGCGGACTTCCCTCTGAGGACTTCGACCAAATACTCAGCAACAGCAACCGGTGCTGGGCTTTGTACTTCGAAGGTCTAAACGCACACTGAACAGACTTCACCAAGGACTTCGACAAAAGAAGAAAACGGGCTTTGATCTAATCCAACAACAGTGCTTCGCTAGTAATCAGAGAGGTCTAGCCTCCAGTTTACACAGAGCAAACAAACACTGAAAAAATCACACTTCACTCGAACAGGCTTCTCACACACTTCTCCAGAAAAGATTCAGGGCACAAACTCAACTCAAAAGAAGTGAGACACAGAGAGATCAAAGCATGCAGTGAAGTACACATACAATTTCAAGCAGTAAATGAAAACAGAATCAAAACTTCATTGCTTGAACAGGGAACACAAAATGAACAAACAGACCGAATACAACGTGCGTGGCGGCTAGCATAGGAGCTCAAAAATGACTGCTCAAAGTATTGATGTGACCTAGCTAGCCTCCACTATTTATAGGCACTATTCAGCCCTGTGAATAGACTACTTTACCCCTAGGGTTTACACCGGTTTTGTCTCATCAGAACAGGGGGTACAGCGGTAGTCTACTTTATTTGGAGACTTCTTTTGTCAGCTTCGCAGAGGGGACAACACCAGCTTTTGCAGAGCAGACGCGGTCAGCCTTTGCAGTTTTGGACCCTTCTGAAACCCCCCCTTCGCACGCGAGGGGTGCGGTAGCATCGGTGAGAAGCCTTGAGCCTGACGGCCTTCACTTCACCGAAGTCAGCCTTCGATACAGAGACGGTTTGTAGCCGAAGCCGTCAAAGCCCTTGGGCCTTCGCACCAACACCTTCGGAGTGGACCACCACGGCTTCGCAGCTTCTCTGATGAGGACATCACTTCACATGATACACACATGGAGCCTCCACCTACAATTCAATTACAAGGACCAATCACACGCGCCCGTGCTCGTCGCTTGAACCATGAGGTTAATTCTTTCCTTAGCAACTTTGATTATATTTGTTTGGACGGGATGCTACTGAATACTAGTGATATTTTGTTGCTTAGGAACATGGGAGATGGAATAGAAGAGTTGGAGTTGAAGACGGAGCCGCACGGACGATTTGAAGTCAAGAATTCGCTGGTTCGGACTACATCGACCACCATTCACCAAAATGGGCATAACTTCCTCATACGAAGTCCGATTGGCGCGTTCTTGGACGTTTTGGAAAGCTGAGGAGAAGACGGATCGTTTGCCGTTAGTTTCGTCTCATTTGGAGTCCCGAGTCGACCTTTGTGTTTAAAACAGTCCGGCGTGACAGAACTGGGCCGTGTTGGCCATAATCTGAGTCTACACGTCTTCTAGCCCACATCCCAAGTCTGTTCACCTTCCACAGGCTGCCCACGCCCTATATATTCACTCCAGCCACTTTTAGGGTTAGGTTTTGCTTTGTTTGCATCTACACTGTTGTGTTTAGATCCCGCCCCTTGCACCGGACCGATTGGCTGCTGCATAGGCGTTTGTGAAACCTCACCTTTCATCGTTTGTCTGTGATTTGGCATTCGATTTGTATCCTTCCTGTTCTTGCTTGTGTTCTTGGGTTCGCTTGCAGGAATTAGCCTTCGTGGCGAGGTCAATCGCGTCCTGCGTGGTTGATAACCAACGGAGACAGTGGTGTAACGATTGCAAGGTTTTGATCCGCCGGAGCGGAGCCTTGGATCGCGAACGTCGAGATTCTCCACCAACCCAAGTTATCCTTTACCTAGCGGAAGATCGGGACCAGTCCCCCATCAGTTGGTATCAGAGCTCAGATTTCCCGTTAGGTAATCTCGATCTGCTTTTGTTTTTACCTAGAGTCCAGAAAACCGCACCCAAAAAAAATTCCCCACCGAGAACCCCTTTGTGCCTTGCGATTTTAATTTCAGTTTTAACTTTGTTGAGTTCGTGTTCTTGGTCGAGTCTTGTTGCTGGTTTAGTCATCCCTCTGTGTCGTTTGAGTAGTAGTTGTTGTTGTGTCTCAAAAAATTGCCCCACCGAAAACCCCCCCTTCCGCAACCCTATTCGTTTTCCACATCGAGTCTTTGTGACCCCCCTTCAGTAAAACAGGCATAACTTTTCGCTCGTTTGGCAGAAAAATCTGAAATTTTTTGAGCGTGTTCCTGGCCCGATTTGGACCTGACCCTAACTCGGGTTCCCCCTGTTAGACCTCACCAAAATCACCAACAAAAATCAGGAAGATAAAGAAAAAAATTGGTCAAAGTTTTTGCTCGTCGGTCAGCAAACTTGTTTAATTTTTGTGAGCCACATCCCACCTCAGTTGTAGGTGCCAATTTTTGTGGTTGCATCTCTGGTCATCCTTGTTCAAAAAAATAGAGTGAAAAAAAAAGAAGAGAGAAAAAAAATAAAAAAAAGAGAAGAAGTGGTAGTAATAGCATTATCGGCGACAGTAACAGATTCTGCTTGTCCGATCTCTTGTCCGAACTCTTGTCCGGTCAGCGGTAGTAACAGAGTTATCAGCGGCAGTAACAGATTCTGCTTGTCCGATCTCTTGTCCGAACTCTTGTCCGATCAGCGGTAGTAACAGAAGTATCAGCGGCGGTAACAGATCCTGTTATTGTTTCCATTTGAGTTTTGGGCACATAGTTTCCCTCTATTGCTTGAATTTTCACATTGGTAACACTAAGGCCAGCAACTTTGACGAGTACTAGGGAATACTTATTGAACTTGGTTTAACTGTTATTACTATCGCTAATCTTTGCTACTCACTTGCCTTCCAAGCTACACCTTTCTCTTGGTCAGGACAGGTTCATTTCTTGCAATTGTACACCACCCTCCACTTGGTTCATCACCTGTAGGCCGGTGACCTCACTGCAGCGTGGTAAGAACACTTGCAAGCGTGGGTAAGGCGCTTGACGGATTGCTTCCACCACACATCCACCACCCCACCTAGCTGTTTTACATAAGGATTATTCTTTGTTGTTTTGTCTTTTCACTAACATGGCAGCACTTATTGTACAACGTGACTTGAGCACTCACATGGACCAGGACGACCAGGCACAACGGAACAATATATTTCAGACCTTCTTCCTCGTCAATAACCGTCGTGCCAATGTCATCATCGACAGCGGTAGTTGCAACAATTTGGTGATCCTCGACGTGGTAACTAAGCTTCAACTTCCCACACGTGCACATACACACCCTTACCACGTGCAATGGTTCAACAATAGCGGTAAGGTCATGGTAACACAAACTGCTCACATCGAATTTTCCATTGGTACATACTTCGGAGTTGCTGAATTTGATGTAGTACCAATGCAAGCATGTTCTCTATTACTTGGTAGACCTTGGGTATATGATACTGATGCTACACACCATGGTAGGAGCAATAAGTACACATTTATGTATAAAGGAAAGAAAGTTACATTGCTTCCTATGACTCCTGCTGAAATTGTGAAATTTGAACAAGAAAAACGTGCTAGGGACGCACAAAAGAGCAAACAACTTTCTGAAAATCAGCAAGTAGCTAAAACACTTTCGAGGCAACAAAAAGACAAAGTTGTTTCTCCTTCCTCATCACAAGTTATTAATCTGAAAGGACGTGTCATGCATGCAACTAAAACTAACCTTGCAGTACGTAGTTTTCTTGGTCTTGCAGGTTTCTACCGGCGTTTTGTGAAAGATTTTGGCACCATAGCCGGTCATTTACCTGAGTTGACCAAGAAGGGAGTTACTTCTACTTGGGAGCCAGCACAAGAACAAGCTTTTGCCACACTCAAGGATCGCCTTACACGTGCACCTCTACTTCAGCTACCCGGCTTCAGTAAGCCTGTTGAGTTAGAATGTGATGCTAGTGGTGTTGGAATAGGAGGTGTGCTGCTACAAGGAGGTAAATCCGTGACCTATTCTAGTGAGAAATTGCATGGTCCACAGTTGAATTATTCTACCTATGATAAGGAATTATATGCCTTAGTGCGTGTGCTTGAAACTTGGCGACATTACCTTTTGCCTAAGGAGTTTATTATACATTCTGATCATGACACACTCAAATATTTGAGAGGGCAAGCTAAACTGAATCGTAGACATGTTAAATGGGTTGAATTTATTGAATCTTTCCCATACATTGTGAAATACAAGAATGGCAAAGAAAATGTGGTTGCTGATGCATTGTCTCGTAGGATTGTTCTTTTATCTCAACTTGATATCAACATTCCAGATTTGGAAAGTTTGAAAGATTTGTATGTTGTAGATAAAGAATTTGCTGAACCATTCACTAAATGTAATGATGGGAAAGACTGGAAAAAAATTCATGTTTATGACGGTTTCTTGTTCCATGCTAACAAGCTATGTGTTCCAGATTCGTCCGTACGTTTGCTGCTGTTGCAGGATTCACATGGCGGTGGATTAATGGAGCATTTTGGGAGAGAAAAGACTTTGGCCCTGCTATCCAATAATTTTTATTGGCTAAAGATGCGGAGAGATGTTGAACGATTTGTGCAGCGTTGTGCCACATACCATAAAGATAAGTCCAAACTTAACCCATATGGTTTGTATACTCCACTTCCTGTTTCTAGTGCACCTTGGGAAGATATTGGCATGGACTTTATTGTGGGATTGCCTAGGACAAAGAGGGGGAGAGACTCCATATTTGTAAGAGTGGATAGGTTTTCTAAAATGGCACACTTTATTCCCTGTCACAAGACCAACGATGCTTCACATATTGCTGATTTATTTTTCAGGGAAATTGTGAGATTGCACAGGATGCCTAGAGCCATTGTTTCAGATCATGATGTGAAGTTTATGAGTTACTTTTGGAAGACAATGTGGGCCAAGCTTGGCACAAAATTGCTATTTTCAACAACTTGTCACCCGCAAACTGAAGGTCAAACAGAGGTGGTAAACCGTACACTCTCCATGTTGCTGCGAACAATGATTAAGAAGAACTTGAAGGAATGGGAGGACTGCCTTCCACATGTTGAATTTGCATACAATAGAGCTGTTCACTCAACAACACAATTGTGCCCGTCTGAAGTAGTGTATGGTTTTAAGCCAATCACACCACTTGATTTGCTGCCACTTCCTTTTCACGAGAGAGCAAACATGGAGACAACTAAGCGTGCAGAGTTTGTGAAAGCTATGCATCTAAAGACCAAGGAAGTTATAGAAAAGAAGGCACGCTATTTTGCTCAAAAGACAAATAAAGGAAGAAAGAATATGTTTTTCAAACCAGGAGATCTTGTTTGGTTGTACTTGCACAAGGATCGTTTTCCTGATTTGAGAAAGTTTAAATTCATGCCCCGTGCTAATGATTTAAAACCCTATTTGGGAGCTGACGATGAGCTTGAGTCGAGGACGACTCCAATTCAAGAGGGGGAGGATGATGAGGACATCACTTCACATGATACACACATGGAGCCTCCACCTACAATTCAATTACAAGGACCAATCACACGCGCCCGTGCCCGTCGCTTGAACCATGAGGTTAATTCTTTCCTTAGCATCTTTGATTATATTTGTTTGGATGGGATGCTACTGAATACTAGTGATATTTTGTTGCTTAGGAACATGGGAGATGGAATAGAAGAGTTGGAGTTGAAGACGGAGCCGCACGGACGATTTGAAGTCAAGAATCGCTGGTTCGGACTACATCGACCACCATTCACCAAAATGGGCGTAACTTCCTCATACGAAGTCTGATTGGCACGTTCTTGGACTTTTTGGAAAGCTGAGGAGAAGACGGATCGTTTGCCGTTGGTTTCGTCTCATTTGGAGTCTCGGGTCGATCTGTGTGTTTAAAACAGTCCTGCTTGACAGAACTGGGCCGTGTTGGCCATAATCTGAGTCTGTACGTCTTCTAGCCCACACACTACTACAAAGCGACACTGTAGCGGCGGGCAAAATCGACCTATAGTGGCGGGCATCCAGTCCGCCACTGCTCTAACGCCACTGCTATCGCTGGTTAGCAGTGGCGGTCAGAGCGCCCGCCACTGCTGTGTTAACAGCAGTGGCGGGCGCGCTGACATCATCTGCCCGCCACTGCCGTTATCAATAGCAGTGGCGGGCAGATGATGTCAGCACGCCCGCCACCACTATGTCAACAGCAGTGGCGGGCGCGCTGACCTCGTCTGCCCGCCACTGCCGTTATCAATAGCAGTGGCGGGCAGATGATGTCAGCACGCCCGCCACTGCTGTGTATAAGCCATAACACAGAATGCTGTGATCCCACAAAAAAACTGAGCACAGAAATTATATGCTTCACACAGCCATCCACATACACAGCAGCAAAACATCCACATATCCACATACACAGCAGCAAAACATCCACATATCCACATACACAGCAGCAAAACATCCACATATCCACATACACATCCACAACAACAACACATCAACACAACAACCATCAATCTCATCAATTTTCAAAAATTCACAATATTTACATTCTTCCGGTTTTTGTTTCGCAATAACCATCCATCAACACAATTCATTGTTTCACAAATACATGCTCATGCGGTTTATGTTTTCTTGGAAGGCTAACTCATATCTTAATTGGTTCACCTTTTCATTCTTCCGGCCCAATCATACAAAGTTGGATGCTTGGCCACTTCACTCTCAGGATCGAAAAATACTCCAAGCTCATGAAGAGGCTTCGAACACACCCTTCGAAGTTCTGGTTCGGAGGTATTTTACAGCTCCGAAAACAGGCTTCGCAAGGAGCAAAAGTTTGATGCCAAGAAGACTTCGCTCCACCCACAACCCCGAAAATTCAGCTCTGCTAAGTCAGTGTAGGCTCCGCACACAGGGTGCCTTCTAGCAGGCTAGCACAGGAGCTCAAAAATGACTGCTCAAAGTGTTGATGTGACTTAGCTAGCCTCCACTATTTATAGGCACTATTCAGCCCTGTGAATAGACTACTTTACCCCTAGGGTTTACACCGGTTTTGTCTCATCAGAACAGGGGGTATAGCTGGTAGTCTACTTTATTTGGAGGCTTCTTTTGTCAGCTTCGCAGAGGGGACATCACCAGCTTTCACAGAGCAGACGCGGTCAGCCTTTGCAGTTTTGGACCCTTCTGAAGCCCCCCCTTCGCACGCGAGGGGTGCGGTAGCTTCGGTGAGAAGCCTTGAGCTTGACGGCCTTCACTTCACCGAAGTCAGCCTTCGATACAGAGACGGTTTTGAGCCGAAGCCGTCAAAGCCCTTGGGCCTTCGCACCAACACCTTCGGAGTGGACCACCACGGCTTCGCAGCTTCTCCTAGCTCGAACTCCGTCAGTCCAGCCTCACTCCGGAGCTAGCCTCACTCCAAAGTCAGCCTCACTCCGAAGCCAGCCTCACTCCGAAGTCAGCTTCACTCCGAAGCCCCACCTTCGGAGTACCACCCTTCGAAGTCCCTCCTTTGTCCAAGGCCTCCGCATGAAGCATTCCATGAGCACTTCGTCACAGTGTCTCTCCCTGAGCACACTCCTCGACGATCCTCACCTGGACCATGCCTTCAATGCACCTTGACTTCTGAGACCTTCGTCGGGTATATCTTCGAGTGCCTCCCTCCGAAGCACACTTCGAACGCCTTGCCTCATTGCTGAGGACTTGGTCCACCATACTCCGAAGTCACTCCATTCAGAGTACCCTTCGAAGTCCCTCGCCTCTGAGGACTTCGTCTCGGAGTACCTTCACGGGGAGCCACACTCTGCACTTACTGACTTCTCCTAGCGCACCTTGACCCAAGGTCCGACCTTGACCCCTTCGCAACCTTCGTGACAGAGCTCCCTGCTCCCCCGGCATCATGCCTCCCGCTTGACCCAGGTTCACTTGCTACGAACCATCCGTCGCCTCTGAAGTCACCTGCGCACCACAGACAAACAGACAAGTGTATCCAGTAGCCCGGAGACCTCTCTGGGTAAACAACCTTTGGCACACCCACCGGTGTAGCGCCCAAAGTACTGAACCCGTCGGTACAGCCAAGTCATTGTGTACTATCGGACCCCTCCGATAGGCACACTCCGCTGCAACAGCCGCAGCAACTAGAACCCATCGAACCCTTCGGTGAAGCAACCTCCGAACCCCTTCAGAGGGACCCCTTCGAATTAGAGGATAAAATATGTCAATCACTCATCACAGACTCCGAAACCAACCCTTGGTTTCTCACATATGTAAATAATTTACTTACATTGAGCGTGTTCCTGACCCAATTTGGAGGGTACCCTAACCAACAAAGGTCGGTTAGCCCTCACCAAAATCGCCAAAAACAATCGGGAAGATAAAGAAAAAAATTGGACAAAGTTTTTGCTCGCCGGACAGCGAACTTGTTTGAATTTTTGCAAGCCACATCCCACCTCAGTTGTAGGTGCCAATTTTTGTGGTTACTCCTCTGGTCATCCTTGTTTCAAAAAAAAAATAGAGTGAAAAAAAAGGAGAAAAAAAAATATAAAAAAAAAGAGAAGCGGGCTGTTAGTTGCTTGTCCGAACTCTTGTCCGAACTCTTGTCCGAACTCCTGTCCAAACTCTTGTCCAATCTGAGGCAGTCTTTGGCTGCTTGCTGCTTGTCCGATCTCTTGTCTGAACCTTTGTCCGAACTCTTGTCCGATCCAAGCAGCAGCAAAAAAAAAAAAAAAAATTGTGCACACACCCTTGTCCGATCACTTGTCCGATCTCTTGTCCGATCCCTTGTCCGATCCATAGAGAGCTGATTTTGACCTGTTTTTGCTTCCATTTGATTTTTGGGCACATATTTTCCCTCTATTACTTGAACTTTCACTTTGGGAGCACTACGGTCATATCATGAGGACTAGAATCAACCATCAAAAGCTGCTTCTGTGCAATCTCAAGCTCAAAAAGAGTTTGAGCATGCACATAACGCAACTAAGCAAGCTCACCCATGACAAAAGTGCAAGATTCACATTCAGCATCATTAACCCTAGACTTAAGCATGGCATAATCAGTAGAAACAGATTCTAGCCTAAGTCTAAGGTCTTTTCTATCTCTAGCGGCTTGCACAAGTAGTCTATCCTGACCAAGAACTACTTCGTTCAGTTCGTCTAATTTAATTGAAAGCTGGTCATAGGATAGAGATACCTTAGATGAATCATGCTCATCGCCGCTGTGATCGTTGTCGGCCATGAAGCAAAGGCCGGTGAAATCTCGTCCCTTTTTGTCCTTCTTCTCCTCCTTCCTTGGGGACTCCTCCTCATCAGAGCTCGACTCCTCAGTTGAGGAAGTGTCGATGTCACTGAGAGCAGCAACAAAGGCTCTGGAAGCGGCTTTGGCTACCCTCTTAGCCACCTTGCCGCGCTTGCCCTTCACAAAGGGTTTCCTCTCCTTGTGGTATTTGGGGCACTCACTCTCATCTCTCTTCTTGAGTTTAGGACAATTGCCCTTGATGTGAGAAGTGTCGCCACACTCAAAACAACCACTGAAACCACTTCTCCTCTGATCCCGTCTCTCATGATGAAAACGGGTGAACCTTCTGGCAATGAGAGAAAGCTCATCATCCTCCAGAGTATCGACCTGCTACTTAGTGACGGAGACCAGGGAGGACAAAGCAAAACCATCTGCAAAAACACAAGTGCCTTATGTGCTTGGTTCTGCAGTGGTACCACGGCTAGTGCTAGAAACTAGTGCCAATGGTTGTGGCAAAGAGTTCCTATGCACTATAAGAGATGCCTTGGAAATCTCTATGGACTTCAGCTTGCTGAAGAGCTCATCACAGGTCAATGTGTCATAACCTGCGGACTCCTCAATGCTGGATATCTTCACTTCCCATATGCTACGATCAAGAGCATAGAGAAGCTTGATAGCCCTATCATGATCATTGTAAGCAAGTGTCCCGTTGGACCGCAAGTTACTCACTATCGCATCAAAGCGAAAAAACATGGCATCTATAGATTCACCAGGTGCCTGCACAAACAGCTGATATTGTTGATTGTATGTGCTTTGGCGCCTAGCCTTAATCTGTGTAGAGCCCTCATGAAAAATAGTGAGCGTAGTCCAAATCTCCCTAGTTGTCCTAAGGTGCTGCACCCTATCAAACTCACTTCTACTCAAACCAATGAACAATATATTTCTAGCCTTGGTGTTGGCATTATATTGATCCTTCTTTGTTTGAGAGGTGCGAGTTTCAGGGATGGAGTATTGTGAGTCCACAATCTCCCAAATTGCATTTCCTTGGCTTATCAAGTAAGCCTCCATGCGCACCTTCCAGTATGCAAAATCAGTCCCATCGAATAGAGGTATTTTACTAACTCTGTCCATGTCGCCAACAGATCACAAAACCAGATAAGGTCAACTGGTGATCTTAACCTGCTCTGATACCAATTGTTGGACCGGAAACGGTGACCAGAGGGGGGGGGTGAATGGGAGCTTTTAAAATTTAACACTAAAAATAGCCTTTTGTTTTAATTTTGTCTTCTACGGAAGAGGCTTCGAACACACCCTTCGAAGTTCTGGTTCGGAGGTATTTTACAGCTCCGAAAACAGGCTTCGCAAGGAGCAAAAGTTTGATGCCAAGAAGACTTCGCTCCACCCACAACCCCGAAAATTCAGCTCTGCTAAGTCAGTGTAGGCTCCGCACACAGGGTGCCTTCTAGCAGGCTAGCACAGGAGCTCAAAAATGATTGCTCAAAGTGTTGATGTGACTTAGCTAGCCTCCACTATTTATAGGCACTATTCAGCCCTGTGAATAGACTACTTTACCCCTAGGGTTTACACCGGTTTTGTCTCATCAGAACAGGGGGTATAGCTGGTAGTCTACTTTATTTGGAGGCTTCTTTTGTCAGCTTCGCAGAGGGGACATCACCAGCTTTCACAGAGCAGACGCGGTCAGCCTTTGCAGTTTTGGACCCTTCTGAAGCCCCCCCTTCGCACGCGAGGGGTGCGGTAGCTTCGGTGAGAAGCCTTGAGCTTGACGGCCTTCACTTCACCGAAGTCAGCCTTCGATACAGAGACGGTTTTGAGCCGAAGCCGTCAAAGCCCTTGGGCCTTCGCACCAACACCTTCGGAGTGGACCACCACGGCTTCGCAGCTTCTCCTAGCTCGAACTCCGTCAGTCCAGCCTCACTCCGGAGCTAGCCTCACTCCAAAGTCAGCCTCACTCCGAAGCCAGCCTCACTCCGAAGTCAGCTTCACTCCGAAGCCCCACCTTCGGAGTACCACCCTTCGAAGTCCCTCCTTTGTCCAAGGCCTCCGCATGAAGCATTCCATGAGCACTTCGTCACAGTGTCTCTCCCTGAGCACACTCCTCGACGATCCTCACCTGGACCATGCCTTCAATGCACCTTGACTTCTGAGACCTTCGTCGGGTATATCTTCGAGTGCCTCCCTCCGAAGCACACTTCGAACGCCTTGCCTCATTGCTGAGGACTTGGTCCACCATACTCCGAAGTCACTCCATTCAGAGTACCCTTCGAAGTCCCTCGCCTCTGAGGACTTCGTCTCGGAGTACCTTCACGGGGAGCCACACTCTGCACTTACTGACTTCTCCTAGCGCACCTTGACCCAAGGTCCGACCTTGACCCCTTCGCAACCTTCGTGACAGAGCTCCCTGCTCCCCCGGCATCATGCCTCCCGCTTGACCCAGGTTCACTTGCTACGAACCATCCGTCGCCTCTGAAGTCACCTGCGCACCACAGACAAACAGACAAGTGTATCCAGTACCCCGGAGACCTCTCTGGGTAAACAACCTTTGGCACACCCACCGGTGTAGCGCCCAAAGTACTGAACCCGTCGGTACAGCCAAGTCATTGTGTACTATCGGACCCCTCCGATAGGCACACTCCGCTGCAACAGCCGCAGCAACTAGAACCCATCGAACCCTTCGGTGAAGCAACCTCCGAACCCCTTCAGAGGGACCCCTTCGAATTAGAGGATAAAATATGTCAATCACTCATCACAGACTCCGAAACCAACCCTTGGTTTCTCACATATGTAAATAATTTACTTACATTGAGCGTGTTCCTGACCCAATTTGGAGGGTACCCTAACCAACAAAGGTCGGTTAGCCCTCACCAAAATCGCCAAAAACAATCGGGAAGATAAAGAAAAAAATTGGACAAAGTTTTTGCTCGCCGGACAGCGAACTTGTTTGAATTTTTGCAAGCCACATCCCACCTCAGTTGTAGGTGCCAATTTTTGTGGTTACTCCTCTGGTCATCCTTGTTTCAAAAAAAAAATAGAGTGAAAAAAAAGGAGAAAAAAAAATATAAAAAAAAAGAGAAGCGGGCTGTTAGTTGCTTGTCCGAACTCTTGTCCGAACTCTTGTCCGAACTCCTGTCCGAACTCTTGTCCAATCTGAGGCAGTCTTTGGCTGCTTGCTGCTTGTCCGATCTCTTGTCTGAACCTTTGTCCGAACTCTTGTCCGATCCAAGCAGCAGCAAAAAAAAAAAATTGTGCACACACCCTTGTCCGATCACTTGTCCGATCTCTTGTCCGATCCCTTGTCCGATCCATAGAGAGCTGATTTTGACCTGTTTTTGCTTCCATTTGATTTTTGGGCACATATTTTCCCTCTATTACTTGAACTTTCACTTTGGGAGCACTACGGTCATATCATGAGGACTAGAATCAACCATCAAAAGCTGCTTCTGTGCAATCTCAAGCTCAAAAAGAGTTTGAGCATGCACAGAACGCAACTAAGCAAGCTCACCCATGACAAAAGTGCAAGATTCACATTCAGCATCATTAACCCTAGACTTAAGCATGGCATAATCAGTAGAAACAGATTCTAGCCTAAGTCTAAGGTCTTTTCTATCTCTAGCGGCTTGCACAAGTAGTCTATCCTGACCAAGAACTACTTCGTTCAGTTCGTCTAATTTAATTGAAAGCTGGTCATAGGATAGAGATACCTTAGATGAATCATGCTCATCGCCGCTGTGATCGTTGTCGGCCATGAAGCAAAGGCCGGTGAAATCTCGTCCCTTTTTGTCCTTCTTCTCCTCCTTCCTTGGGGACTCCTCCTCATCAGAGCTCGACTCCTCAGTTGAGGAAGTGTCGATGTCACTGAGAGCAGCAACAAAGGCTCTGGAAGCGGCTTTGGCTACCCTCTTAGCCACCTTGCCGCGCTTGCCCTTCACAAAGGGTTTCCTCTCCTTGTGGTATTTGGGGCACTCACTCTCATCTCTCTTCTTGAGTTTAGGACAATTGCCCTTGATGTGAGAAGTGTCGCCACACTCAAAACAACCACTGAAACCACTTCTCCTCTGATCCCGTCTCTCATGATGAAAACGGGTGAACCTTCTGGCAATGAGAGAAAGCTCATCATCCTCCAGAGTATCGACCTGCTACTTAGTGACGGAGACCAGGGAGGACAAAGCAAAACCATCTGCAAAAACACAAGTGCCTTATGTGCTTGGTTCTGCAGTGGTACCACGGCTAGTGCTAGAAACTAGTGCCAATGGTTGTGGCAAAGAGTTCCTATGCACTATAAGAGATGCCTTGGAAATCTCTATGGACTTCAGCTTGCTGAAGAGCTCATCACAGGTCAATGTGTCATAACCTGCGGACTCCTCAATGCTGGATATCTTCACTTCCCATATGCTACGATCAAGAGCATAGAGAAGCTTGATAGCCCTATCATGATCATTGTAAGCAAGTGTCCCGTTGGACCGCAAGTTACTCACTATCGCATCAAAGCGAAAAAACATGGCATCTATAGATTCACCAGGTGCCTGCACAAACAGCTGATATTGTTGATTGTATGTGCTTTGGCGCCTAGCCTTAATCTGTGTAGAGCCCTCATGAAAAATAGTGAGCGTAGTCCAAATCTCCCTAGTTGTCCTAAGGTGCTGCACCCTATCAAACTCACTTCTACTCAAACCAATGAACAATATATTTCTAGCCTTGGTGTTGGCATTATATTGATCCTTCTTTGTTTGAGAGGTGCGAGTTTCAGGGATGGAGTATTGTGAGTCCACAATCTCCCAAATTGCATTTCCTTGGCTTATCAAGTAAGCCTCCATGCGCACCTTCCAGTATGCAAAATCAGTCCCATCGAATAGAGGTATTTTACTAACTCTGTCCATGTCGCCAACAGATCACAAAACCAGATAAGGTCAACTGGTGATCTTAACCTGCTCTGATACCAATTGTTGGACCGGAAACGGTGACCAGAGGGGGGGGGGGTGAATGGGAGCTTTTAAAATTTAACACTAAAAATAGCCTTTTGTTTTAATTTTGTCTTCTACGGAAGAGGCTTCGAACACACCCTTCGAAGTTCTGGTTCGGAGGTATTTTACAGCTCCGAAAACAGGCTTCGCAAGGAGCAAAAGTTTGATGCCAAGAAGACTTCGCTCCACCCACAACCCCGAAAATTCAGCTCTGCTAAGTCAGTGTAGGCTCCGCACACAGGGTGCCTTCTAGCAGGCTAGCACAGGAGCTCAAAAATGACTGCTCAAAGTGTTGATGTGACTTAGCTAGCCTCCACTATTTATAGGCACTATTCAGCCCTGTGAATAGACTACTTTACCCCTAGGGTTTACACCGGTTTTGTCTCATCAGAACAGGGGGTATAGCTGGTAGTCTACTTTATTTGGAGGCTTCTTTTGTCAGCTTCGCAGAGGGGACATCACCAGCTTTCACAGAGCAGACGCGGTCAGCCTTTGCAGTTTTGGACCCTTCTGAAGCCCCCCCTTCGCACGCGAGGGGTGCGGTAGCTTCGGTGAGAAGCCTTGAGCTTGACGGCCTTCACTTCACCGAAGTCAGCCTTCGATACAGAGACGGTTTTGAGCCGAAGCCGTCAAAGCCCTTGGGCCTTCGCACCAACACCTTCGGAGTGGACCACCACGGCTTCGCAGCTTCTCCTAGCTCGAACTCCGTCAGTCCAGCCTCACTACGGAGCTAGCCTCACTCCAAAGTCAGCCTCACTCCGAAGCCAGCCTCACTCCGAAGTCAGCTTCACTCCGAAGCCCCACCTTCGGAGTACCACCCTTCGAAGTCCCTCCTTTGTCCAAGGCCTCCGCATGAAGCATTCCATGAGCACTTCGTCACAGTGTCTCTCCCTGAGCACACTCCTCGACGATCCTCACCTGGACCATGCCTTCAATGCACCTTGACTTCTGAGACCTTCGTCGGGTATATCTTCGAGTGCCTCCCTCCGAAGCACACTTCGAACGCCTTGCCTCATTGCTGAGGACTTGGTCCACCATACTCCGAAGTCACTCCATTCAGAGTACCCTTCGAAGTCCCTCGCCTCTGAGGACTTCGTCTCGGAGTACCTTCACGGGGAGCCACACTCTGCACTTACTGACTTCTCCTAGCGCACCTTGACCCAAGGTCCGACCTTGACCCCTTCGCAACCTTCGTGACAGAGCTCCCTGCTCCCCCGGCATCATGCCTCCCGCTTGACCCAGGTTCACTTGCTACGAACCATCCGTCGCCTCTGAAGTCACCTGCGCACCACAGACAAACAGACAAGTGTATCCAGTACCCCGGAGACCTCTCTGGGTAAACAACCTTTGGCACACCCACCGGTGTAGCGCCCAAAGTACTGAACCCGTCGGTACAGCCAAGTCATTGTGTACTATCGGACCCCTCCGATAGGCACACTCCGCTGCAACAGCCGCAGCAACTAGAACCCATCGAACCCTTCGGTGAAGCAACCTCCGAACCCCTTCAGAGGGACCCCTTCGAATTAGAGGATAAAATATGTCAATCACTCATCACAGACTCCGAAACCAACCCTTGGTTTCTCACATATGTAAATAATTTACTTACATTGATCTTTTTCTTCCTTCGCAGCAAATAGTCCTAGCTCGAGCTACGGTTGTATCACATGAGCGAGAGTGCAACCGGCTCAAGGAGAAAGTAACATCTCTTCAAGGGAGTCTTGTTAGCTCCGAGATTTGGACCTCCAGCTTGGAAGAAATGGTGGCCGCAGAAAGAAAGGCTAGGATTAGCTTGGAGGCTTCCAACAATGAGCTCGAGGCTAAACGAGTTGTGCTTTTGGCTGAAGTGGAAAGGTTGTGGGGAGAGCAGGCAACTACGGGAGTTGAACTGGTCAAGCTCCGAGAAGAGCAACTGAAATTGACGGAGGAGGCCAACAACCTGCTTGGACAAAAGAATTCTTTGATGACGGAGGCAGCTAGACTCTCATCTCTGACAGACAAGTTGTCTTCGTCAAAGAATGCTTTATCTGAAGACAAGATAAAGTACGCGAAAGTGGCTTTGGACACCATGAACACCCTTCGGGGTGTCCTGGAGTACTTTGGCACTTCTTGCGCTTCTTCTTCGACTGACGACGTCTCTCTACTACGGAGGTTGAAAATGATCCAAGCAGCAGCGAAGACCACGAAGACAGCGGGAACTCGGTATATAAAGATCTCTAGCCAAGTAGCTTCTCTCGGAGTGCTTCGGTCCTACGAAGATCTAGGTCTATCCATTGCACCAGAGCCTGAAGCAACCCCATCAATTTTGGCAACGACCGACTCCTCACTCCCTCCGTTGATGTAGCTGCGTCTTGAGAGGTGTTGGTGGAATAAGTTTTCCCTTAAACAAGGGCTAAATGGCGTCAACCTCCATTGGCCTTCAGCCCGGAGCCCTACACTGTCGAAGCAAGTTCCGGCCTGCCTGAGTTATTTCCAAGCATTATAGTTCAAGCCTCTAGACCTCTTTCGGAGCCCTTCGGGTCGAAGCCTTTAGACTCCTTACAAAGCCCCCATACCCCCTTTGAAGTCTGCAGAAGCCAAGTCATTCTCTTTCTGAAGTCTCTTTAGAGTTAACCTCTGGGCTTCCTTCGGAGTTAGTCTTCGGGATATCTTCGGAGTTAACCTCCGAGCTCCTTTCGAAGCTCCCCAGAGTCAGTCTCTGGACCCTCAACCGATTCGAAGATAAGTCTCCGAGAACCCAGTTCGCAGTTCAGTTCGGAGTATACTTCAAAGCCCACTTCGGAGTGTCCTTCGAAGCCTTCCTTGCAACCTTCGCCCGAAGAGCTCGGGCCACTACTCCGAACCTAGAAAATATATGTACTTCGCTATAGTGTAGAAGTCATACTAGGGGCCCTTCTGCCCCTGGTATGTCGTTTAGCTGGTCAAGAAGTGACGTTTATCTGACACGTCTGTAAAAGCTGTAAAGCACTTTGTACAGTAGACTAGCCTTTTTCCCTTTTTCCCCTTATAAAGCCTATGACTTATAAAGGGGATTTAGGTCTTTTCCTTTGGCCTGCGTTCCTATAAAAGCAGGGCCATGCCCTTGTAATAGTTCAGCTCATCCAGGGCCATGAGAGCCCCAGGATTCACTAGACTCCACCGAGGCATACTATGCCAAATCCACCACAAACTGGATGTAGGGCTATTATCCCTTAGGGGAGGTCCGAACTAGTATAAATCTTTTCTCCTTCTGAGAGAACCCTTCGAGGTTCATTTTACACACCATACACACATACAAAACCTGTGCTATAGCTAACACAATTGCTACAACAGTTGTCACCGTCCGTGCGGAACCTAGTACTAAAAGCTAAGTTCTCTGCCACTGTCTGCAATTCGAAGTGCGCTTGAGGGGGAGCTTCAAAGCTTTCTTGCTTCGCGTGCCCTCCGGCAAGGGGCTTCAGGTGCAGTTCGAAGGCCTTCTTCGCCTTCCTCCATCCTTCGCGCTTCGGAGTTCACCCTCCAGTAGAGGCTGCACTTCGCGTGTCGAAGGCCGTCAAAGCCCCAGGGGCTACGAGGCAAGTTTTCAGTCGCTTTATGAGGTATGCACATTCCGAAGCACCACTTCGGTGTACGAATTTGTAATTACTTTATTAAAAATTTGAAGCCCTACTTCGCCTTAAAATCGAAGCCTTGCTTCGACTTTAAAGCAAAACTTGGCTCAATCTTATTGAAAGTTGAAGCTTCACTTCGCATTTTAAAACCGAAGCTATGCTTCGTTTTTTGAAATCGAAGCCTTGTTTCCTTTTAAAAATTCGAAGTGCTTCACCTTATCAAAAACTCAAAGTCTTGCTTCGCCTTATTTAAAAATTCGAAGCCTTGCTTCGCTTTACAAAATCCAGAGCACCCCTCCGAAGGCTACACAGCGCCTCCGGGCCCGTAGGTGTGGGCTAAAGGACTTCGGGCCACTGGCCCGATGCGTCCAAGGACTCCAGGTCATCGACCTGATGCGTCCGAGATACGAAGGCCACCGACTTAATGTATCCTAGAATCCCGAGATTCAGTCTCGGTATTCAGAGTCGAAGGTGGCTCAGAACGAAGGTAGCTCACAATCACATGTTCGGTGCATCCACACCAAATATCCATTCTTAGTACAGAATCAAGCTCAAAAGCCTTGCTTCGCTATCTAAACATGCTCTGAAGCCTTGCTTCCCGTGTCAAAATCTAATCTAAAAATTAAGCATCTCGAAGTTATGCTTCGCTTAAAATCTAAGTGCGTTTCGAAGCTTCGCTCACGCACAATATCCAAATCCAAGCATGCCGAAGCATGCTTCGCTTAATTTGTCTACGCTGAAGCCTTGCTTTGCTCCAAATTAATGCTTTCGAAGCCCAAAAGAGGCCTTCACTCGACGTGATATAAGTGTTCGAAGGCACCAAAAAAGGCGCACCCCTTCGCATTTTTAATTGCTCGCACCAGCAACGACTAAGTCCCTAGCTGCCACACACAAGGGGGGAAGTATGTATGCGAAGTGTGCAAATGTAATGAGCAGGACGAGCGTGACAAGCTAAAACGTTCGAAACAATCAAATCATATGAAGCATGCAGACGAAGTATGCAAATACAACAAATCTCATTCATTGAATGATAATTGAGAAGTATGTTACAAATACACTTCGAAAAACAAATTATGAGTAGTCTGTATCTAAGCCTAAGAAAAAGCGAGCTCGAGGCCCCAACCCTCGCTTGCTCTTCTTCCGGCTAGGGCCCCCTCGGCTGGACGAAGCATCGTCGGAGCCTACTCTCCCACGTCCGGTTCGTCCATGCCCCGAAGCCCGCATACCATGTCTTCCACTTTGCAAGTTTGTCCAAGTCTGTGAGACAACCGGTGTCGTGTCGAAGGCAGAAAGGTCTAAGACTTCATCGCCTTCCAAGGCCGTTCGTGAAGGCTGTAACCCCTCGCCACGTAAGTCTACTTTGAAGCAACTTAAGTATGGCGAGGAGGAAGAACTCCAAAGGGGCTCCGTCTTCACGGTAGCCAACAGCTCCTGGGCTTCTTCTGAAATGGCTTCACCGTTAGGTCCCCTCAGAAGTTTGAACCAAGATAGGCCTTCGGACCTAGCTACCTCGAGGACCACCCATAACTAGCGAAGTTCTTCAGAGTCCTCAAGTACTTCGAGGTCAACATTTGAAGGTTGAGCCTGGGGAGGTATAAAGTACCCCCGCATTTATATTAATAAACTGATAAGTTTTTACAAGCCTACAACTAAGAATTACAAGGAGCCTAAGGAGATCTACACCTTCGGAGGCAGAGGCGCCGACATCGAAGGCTGAGCTGGCGAGGCCTGTGCCCTGTCTTAGCGAAGGCGGATGGCCTTCTGAAGTTCGAGGACTGATTCACAACCTTGGGCCTTCCAAGGCTATTGATGTTGACGCCAGGCTTCGTGGACGCCTGGCGGAGGCGTCACCAGGTGCTGGCCTCCGAAGGCCACTGGAGTCACCGATGTCGCTGCTTCGAGGTGGTTGCACCCCGAGTCGTGAAGCATTTGCAACACTCCTTGACCCACCACTCGGCCGTCCATCAAGGCGAAGCCCTTTAGGGATTGCTATGATTAGGTCCCGAAGGCCGAAGTCTGGAGCCCGGCACTCGGTCCCTATTTGTTCGAGGACCTCGGTCAAGATCAAAGTGGCTTCATCGACGTTATGAAGGACAAACTCTTGAAGGCAATGGCCGGCTTGGTGAAGCTTTGAGTTCTCCTCCGCCAACTGAGCTCTGGCATCCTCCGAAGCTCGAAGCTCCGCCCGGAGCTTGTCGGTCTCCGAGGCCAAGACTTCCCTTGCCTTGTCGGCTTTGGACCTCGCCGTCTCCGCTGAGGCTTCGGCCCTCCTTCGGTTGTCGACTTCCACCAAGACTTCGCATCAGAGGGCGTCCCTCTCCTCTGCCAAGCGCCTCATTCGCCTGTCCGTAGAGGTTGCTGTTGCGGCATTCAGTGCGAAGGCCTGAAAGAATTCAAGAAAATCATAAGTGTTGATTGAAGAGAAAACATGACTCGAAGGCTGTATAGGATTTTGCTCACCTGAATGAGGGTTTCGTTTGCATTTGTAAAGAGGTCGAAAGGGCTCGAGCGGCTGAGTTTAGCCACCAAGCCCCCTGCCTCTTTAGCCGCACAGCCTTCATTAAAATCATGGATGGCCACCTCCGTCACGGCCCCCTTCGCCTGCAGGGGCCGGACTATCTCCTCCACCTCAACCTCCGGTGCAGGCTCCAGCGGAGCCGAGCTCCGGTCCAACACCGCAACGTGCTCGTCGTCTCAAGGGTCCCCTTCGTCACGACCGTTGCCTCCGTCTTCTTCACACGAGGAGCTGTCGGACTCCGAACTGCTGTCGCTGCTGCTGCCGGAGGCCTCCGCCGGCTTCGGTGCGGTGGACCTCGCACCGGCATCATCTTCTGCAAAAAAGTTCAAGTCAATATCCATGAATGAAAAGAGAAATATGTTTAAAGTGTTTACCTTCGTTGGTGATTTCTTCGAAGGTCGAGGGGTCGATGTGTGCTCCCTAATCCCTTTGCTATGAAGTTGGCGCCTCAACCTCCGCGCCTGAAGTCGTTGTCGTCGAGGCCCTCGCCACCACCTCGGTAGCCGTTGCCAGAGCTCTTGCTGGCTCTGCTCCAATTTCAGGTTCCGTGACTGTTTCCTCCTCCGCAGTAGAGGCTTCGGTCGTTGGGACCTCCGACCAAGCCCTCGAAGCATTGGGTTCGTCGTCGTCAACCCTCTTCCTCTTGGAGCCAGTCGCCTAGGGTACAAGGTTGGAGAAGTCTGGCAGAGCCCGGACCCCCTCGACACCGAGCAAGGTCCACACTCTGTTCCAGTGCTCCCAAGTCCCCACCAGAGCAAGCTGTTGGGCCTGCTACTCAGGTGTCGGGGCTCTAACAACACGCTCCGCCACCATGATGTCCTCCTCCGAAGTCTTCACTTCAAGAGCGTCTTCATCAAAATTCCAAGTCAGGGCAAAGTTATTTGGCGAAGTATGAAAGTGAAAATACTTCGAAGTCTTACCAAGGCATTCTGTTGCCACATCGTTTAGGCCCCCCGGGCCCGAAGGTTGTGAGAGGCCCTCCTGCCAAGAGAGTGCAAGGGGGCTGAGCCGAAGGGTGATAAACTCCTCCGCGAGGTCCCTCATGCTCATCTTCGAGGCCACCTTCCAAAGGAGCAGGACCCTCGAGCGAAGGATGTCGATGCTCGTCTTCACCACGGCTTCACGCTGGTAAGAGATGAGCGCGTTGGTACTCCAAAGGGGAGAGTTCGCGCCAAAAGAGGCGTAGAACCACTCTTGGTCCCACCTCGAGTACCACTTGCTGTTGGCGGCCCGCGCTGGGAAGGCGTCCCGGTACTCCCTCCGAAGCTGGAAATTGGCGCTTCCAAAGGCCAAGGCCCTCTTGACGCGGTCCGTTCCTTCCCTCGGCTTCGGCTGGCAGTTGGCATCGTGAAGAGCTACGAAGACATCGATGCGCCCCTCGCAGCCTTTAGCCCTCATAGCCCATTCAAAGACTGCTAGCCTCGCCACAGCATTGGGCGACAGTTGAGGAAGCTCGAGGTTGTAAGCCTTCAAGACTTCGCTCATCATCCCCACAGCTGGCAATTTGAGGCCGGCTTCGAAGAAAGCCTCGAACAGTACCACTTCGTTAGCCTGAGGCCTCAGTATGGCCTCTGACTTCTCTGGCACCCGAAGCTTGATCTTTGACGATATCTTCCTCGCACCGGCCCTTGGGACAGACTCCTCCGTCGAAATCGAAGCCATCATCTCCAAGGTTTGCTCGAACTTGTCTGATGGCGACCAAAGATCCCTCGGCCCAACCGCCTCGCTGCAGGCTTCACCGCCGCTGCAGCCGCTGCCTGCGCCTAAGTAGAGCTCGAACTCGAGCCCAAGGCCAAAGCCTTCTTCGAAGCAACTTTCTTCGGCATTTTGTGGAGCTTCGGCATGAAGGGCACTAAGGCTTGCGAAGTGGGCTCTGCGCGAAGCTAGGAATGAGGAGAAGAGAGCGAAGGATGCAAGGCATTGAGAAGAAAGCAAATTAGAGGTGTGTCGAAGCCGTGTGTGGTAAACCCCTATTTATAGGTGGTAAACATCATGACGGTTCCCATGCCGAAGCCACTGACAGGTGGGCCTCAAGCAAAGTTGAAGCGAACCGACACATGGTAAAGGTCAATTTTATAGCCGTTGCGAAGTCAGCTAATCTCCCCGAGGTCGTTCTGACACCCGAGGCAGGCAATTATTACCTACACAAGTCGAAGCCTCCTTCGGTCCAAGCTCCGAAGGCCTGTCTTCTCTGAAGTTACCATTTTTACTGTCATTTGTACCAAGGGCGCACGCACCCCTTCGTCCTGAAGGCCTGCAGGCGAGGGGCTACTGTTGGGGGAATAAGTTTTCCCTTAAACATGGGCCAAATGACGTCAGCCTCCGTTGGCCTTCGGCCCGGAGCCCTACACTGTCGAAGTAAGTTTTGGCCTGCCTGAGTTATTTCCAAGCATCACAGTTCAAGCCTCCGGACCTCTTTTGGATCCCTTCGGGTCAAAGCCTTTAGACTCCTTCCGAAGCCTTCCAGATCGAAGCCCCAGACCCCCTTTGAAGTCTGCCAGAAGCCAAGTCATGCTCTTTCTGAAGTCATTGCAGAGTTAACCGACGGGCTTCCTTCGGAGTTAGTCTTTGGGATATCTTCGGAGTTAACCTCCGAACTCCTTTCGGAGCTCCCTAGAGCCAGTCTCCGGACCCTCAACCGATTCAAAGCTAAGTCTCTGAGAAACCACTTCGGAGTTCAGTTCAGAGTATACTTCGAAGCCCACTTCGAAGTGTCCTTCGAAGCCTTCCTTGCAACCTCCGCCCGAAGAGCTCCGGCCACTACTCCGAACCCAGAAAATATATGTACTTCGCTACGGTCTAGAAGTCATACCAGGGGCCCTTCTGCCCCTAGTATGTCGTTTAGCTTGTCAAGAAGTGACGTTTATCTGACACGTCTGTAAATCTGTAAAGCACTTTGGACAATAGACTAGCCTTTTTTCCCTTTTTGCCCTTATAAAGCCTATGACTTATAGAGGGCATTTAGGTCTTTTCCTTTGGCCTGCGTGCCTATAAAAGCAAGGCCAAGCCCTTGTAATAGTTCAGCTCATCCAGGGCCATGAGAGCCCCGGGATTCACTAGACTCCACCGAGGCATACTATGCCAAATCCACCACAAACTGGATGTAGGGCTATTATCCCTTAGGGGAGGTCCGAACCAGTATGAATCTTTTCTCCTTCGAGGTTCATTTTACACACCATACACACATACAAAACATGTGATGTAGCTAACACAATTTCTACAACAGGATGCCTTTCAACCATCTTGGAGAGCTGAAGGCCGATCTGCTATCAATACATGGATTAATGAAGGGCTTCGTCAAAAACAAGCGTGGTTGCAGCCTTCGAGCAGCAAGCCTCCTCCGGACCCAAAGGTGAGTGAAAATACTTATTCAGAAATGTTTTTAAGCTTTTCAACCTTTTTCGGATGAGCTCGAATTGTTAGAGAATAATGAAGAACTCCGCCTGCAATGGGCCACCTTCAAAACTCTAAGGCCTCACAGGCGTCCTCAATTTTCAATTCATCGGGGAAGCTTTGGGGGAGTTATACCCGATATATATAAGGAACTATTAGCTTATATTAAAAAGGAGGAAAAGGTAGTTAGTTTAGAAACATCATCTTCAGAGGACGTCGAATGGTCCGATGAAGAAAATGCTAATAAGGAGCAAGTAGAAAAGAACCCTAAACGACTTAAAAGCTGGGAGAGAAGCCCTGAATCACTTCAGACTTGGGCTGAACTTCATAAAGAACAAAAAGACTTCTGAGCTTCGAAAGAAGGGAAGAGGGTTAAGCGCAAAGTTCTAACAACTCTAGGCTCCGGTACAAGTCGCCTTCGAAGTCGTGCTAATTTTGATAGTAGTTCTAGGGATCGAAGAGGTCTTCGTTTCCTTCTTGGTATAGACATATATTTTTCATGATGTAATGTAATCTGTTTGAATAATATAAACTAGAAAGTTTCAAAATTGTCTCACTACTTCCCAGCCCCTCTTTTAGTGTAAGCATCTCCGAAATTTGATCGAAGGTGGTTACACACAACGAAGATAACGTTAGTTAGGAGTACAATTTTGGAGGCTCGGAGCCCCTTATCATATTAAATATTAATGACTAAGTCCAAAAATGGTCACTAAAGATCTCGAAAATGTCTTCGACTCTATTAATTCGGAGTCTAAAAACTGGTAACTTAGTACCCTTTTTTCGGATGTGGTCACTTTGACTCTTTTCACAGACATTTTCAAGCTATTAGCTCAGAGTCTGTTTTGTTTGGTCTGCTTCGACTCTTTTTACGGATGCTATCAAACCGGTGGTTTGGAATCCGCTTTTGTGGTCTCCTTGGACTCTTTTTACGGATGCTTTCAAGCTGGAGCTTGGAATCCGTATCATTTGGTCTCTTTGGACTCTTTTTACAGATGCTTTCAAGACGGTGGCTTGGAATCCGTTTTTTGTGGCTTTCCCACCTCGTTGGAAGCTTCGAACCAGTGGTTCGAAATACATAAAATTGATTCAAATCACTACAACAAAACAGAAACTTTTCATCGGCCATTTTAACTTCCGTCGGCTTTTCGACAAGCCGACGGAAGTTATTTTACTTCCGTCGGCCTTAAGTACCCGACGAAAGTTAAAATAACTTCCGTCGGCTTTTACCTGTGGCCGACAGAAGTTAACGTGTCTGTGGTCCGGGCCGATACATATCCCTTAACTTCCGTCGGCCACTTTCCTTTGCAATCAACTCCGTTCTTCTAATGCGTCCACTAGAAGTTGGGAATGTTTAAGAAGGAGGCATTATCTGAACCATGAGCTTTATTTATTCAGAAGCACTACTCCAAAGCGACACTGTAGCTGCGGGCAAAATCGACCTATAGTGGCGGGCATCCAGTCCGCCACTGCTCTAACGCCACTGCTATCGCTGGTTAGCAGTGGCGGGCGCGCTGACCTCATCATCACCCTTAAGGGCTCGTAGGCCAAATCATACTCAATCAACGCGTAAGCCCATTTTCCGATTCTTCCACTTAGAATCGGCTTTTGTAACATGTGCTTTATAACATCGGTTTGGCAAACAACAACACATGTGGTGGGGAGAAGATAATGGCGTAACTTGGTGCACGCGTAATAAAGTGATAAACATAATCGCTCCACAAACACGTACCTGGTTTCGGCGTCCAGCAGGTGGCGGCTCAAGAATGTGATGATGTATTCCTTCCCTTCCACCTCCTGGGTTAACGCGGCTCCAATCACGCTGTCTTCAGTGGCGATGTATAGCTGTTGAGGGAAAATACTTCATCTTCAGGGTTATTGTTATAACAAGACAGACAGATAATTGAATCAAAGGTTTCCAGCATCTAACTCCAGGAGTACCTTGGATCAAGTTCGAAGTATGAAGGCGAACTCTAGTTCGAAGTATATCTTCGAACTTGGACTCTTCCGAGAGCTTTCCTGCCAGCTAGGATGAAAGACTTATCTTCTTGCTCATTAGATTAGTCTTTTACCATTTTAGCCCTATTAAGGGCACCGAATAGTTTCCACCATGTCGGTTGTAACAGAGGGGTAAAAGGGTCTTTTCCTTAATATTTGGGCCTATAAATACACCCCGTTTTACCCTGTAATGAGAATCGAATACCAAGTTATTCAATACACATCTTCGAACTGTTTTGAGTTATTATCCACTTCGGAGGCTCGAAATAGTTTACTTCACAAACACTTCGTTTGTTAGTTTCTAACTTCTAGAAACCTGTTAGCGTAATCTTTTACGCCAACAGTTGGCGCCGTCCATGGGGAACTTAGTTCAAAAAAATTTCGTTCTCTACTAAGTTCTCAAACCATGCCTCCCAAGTGGAGTTTAGGTGGTAGTCCTACTCCGAGGTCCCCTCGGACCTCCAGAGCAAGATCTTCAAACATAGTTGAGGTCGGAGGACCTTCGACTTTTGCTCCACCTCAGACGCCAGAGGGATTCCCCTTCCTCGAGCATACAGAGTTCCTCTCCCAACTCCATCCATACTTTGGTCAACCGGAGTTCCTCTTCCACCTCAAGTTCCACTTCGAACTGATGCATACAGTTCCCAAGACCCGGAAGGTCCTTTCGGAGGAGATGAAGATGGTCTTGGCGATATGGCCGCTCAAATGGCCAGTCTCCAGGCTGAAGTAGCAAGGTGGCAGCAAGAAGCCGCAGATAGGCTTCACTCTCAGGCCACCCCAATCATCCCTGAAGTGCCCGAAGACGACGAACTTCCTTATCCTGAAGCCCCGGAGAACGCTTCATTCGACACTGAATCTCCGCTGCATCCTGAGTTGCAGAATGTGCGCTTCGACCCTAAGTTCAAAACTTCGAAGCTTTGTAAATATTCCGGAGATGAAGATCCTGGGGAGTTCTCCCGCTCTTATGCTTTGGCAATTGAGGCCAGCGGGGGAGTGCGAGACTCCATGGCCAAATGTTTTCCTCTAGCTCTTGAAGGAGTGGCACTGCGATGGTTCTGGTCTCTGAAGCTAGGTTCAATCAGAACATGGGAGAAATTGAGGAAGAAGTTCATAAGCAATTTTCAAGGTACCTTCGTACCACCAATGTCAACAGGAAGTCTTTTCCAAGTGAAGCAGCTCCCCGGAGAGACTTTAAGACAGTATTTCAAGCGCTTCGCTCATACGAAGTCGCAAATTCGAGGGTTAACTACATCTTCTGTAGTTGACGCAGCTCGAGAGGGAGTTACCCATGCGGGCCTCCTTGATAAACTTCATAGGAAGCAGATATCTTCTGTTGCTCAGTTGATGTCTTATTTCGAAGAGTATGCAAGGTCAGAAGATGGGTGGCTTCGGAGAACTGCCGCAACTCCGTTAGTTATGCAAGAAGTCAAGCTGGAAGTGAAGACTTCAACACAGCCACAGGGGCCTAGCTTCGAAGTTCAACATGACAGGCGTCGAGGGCAAAAGCATCCTCGTTCTGAAGTCTTGAACATTGCACCCCCGCAAAAATTTGCCCCAAGAAATCCGCAGCCTTAAGGAAGTAAGACCAGCGGCAGGAAGCCGCCAGGGAAGCCGGCTGGTAAGACCCAGGCTTTCTTCTGCTGTGTGCATGGTGAGAATCGAAGTCACGCAACTGATGTGTGTAAGTCTATACTCGCTTTAAGAGGAGAGTACCTGGAAAGAACTTCGGGTTGAGGCACTACTGACCGAATTCCGACCGAGGTGTCTCCGGAGCATGTCCAGGCTGTGGCACGTATAGAGAACTTCGACCCTGCGAGAAGGCCTCTGGTGGTTAATGTTTTTCCACCCCCGAAGCAGGAAGATGGTCAAGATCGATGGAAAAGAGT
This sequence comes from Zizania palustris, assembly GCA_019279435.1. Lineage (NCBI taxonomy): Eukaryota > Viridiplantae > Streptophyta > Magnoliopsida > Poales > Poaceae > Zizania > Zizania palustris. The sequence continues at coordinate 26,714,838 of JAAALK010000085.1, read as the reverse complement.
AGTCCTCCCCATCTCTGGAGGAGGAACCCTTGGAAGCATGTCAAAGAGGCAGGGAAGGGAATATGTCCGAGAAGTGGGCCATATTGGAACTTCTTCGTCTGCAGCTGATATGCCGGAATGGTCACATGTGCCAATATCTTTTTCTGCAGATGATGCAGCTGGCATAAAATTTCCACATGCAGACCCACTTGTTATCACTGCCGACATAGCAGGGACTGAGGTCCGGAGAGTGTTGATCGACGGAGGGAGTTCAGCGGATATTATCTTCGTCCAAGCTTTTGATCAACTCTGCATCTCTAGGAAGCATCTTCTCCCAGCAGCTCGTCCTCTCCAAGGCTTCGTAGGACCCCCTCTTGACGCCCTCGGTCAAATAGGCCTGGAGGTTACTTTCGGAGAGGTGCTATTGGCCAGGATGGAAGAAGTAATTTTTGATGTGGTAGATGCTCCGTATGCATACAATGTTATCTTCGGAAGGGGCATGTTGAATCAATTCAGAGCTGTGGCGCATCATAATTATCTGTGTATGAAGATGCCCACACAAGCGGGAGTGCTCACTGTTTTCGGAGATCAGGCCACTGCGCGGAGAGCGGAGTATGGTCATGGCCCTCCTCTTGACCCGAGACAGGTGAACAGCGTGCAAGGTAACCCAAAGGATTTTTCTGCTCCTGGAGAATCTTCGAAGAAGTCCATCCCAAGGCCAAGCCCTGAAGGGGAGATTGCAACGAAGGTTATTATCAAAGATGGTAGGGAATATTCATTTCAGTTTGGCAAGGACTTGCCTCCAGAAGTCACTACATCGTTAGAGAAAGTAGTTGAGGAGAATTTAGATGTCTTTGCTTGGTCTGATGAAGACATTACCGGAGTCAGTCGGGATATTATTGAGCATAGTTTACTTGTGAACCCGAAAGCTCGGCCTGTTTGTCAAGGACTCTGAAAGCTATCTACGGAGAGGGCTATCCTTGCTAAAGATGAAGTGGAAAAATTGTTGAATGCAGGGATTATCAGAGAGGTAGCCCATACGGAGTGGCTAGCCAACCCAGTCTTTGTTAAAAAGAAATCTTCCGGGAAATGGCGCATGTGTATTGACTTTACATCTTTGAATAAAGCATACCCCCGTGACCCCTATCCCATGCCCCGAATTGATCAATTGGTTGACTCCACTGCTGGTTCAGAGTTATTAAGCTTCCTTCATGCGTACTCCAGCTATCATCAGATTTGGCTAAAGCGCGAAGATGAAATCAAGACAAGCTTTGTAACTCCTTCAGGAGTCTTCTATTATGTAAGAATGCCCTTTGGCTTAAGAAATGTCGGGGCTACTTTTTCGAGGTTAATTGCTAAGGCTCTAGGTCATCAAATAGGTCGCAATGTAGAGGCCTATATGGATGATATTGTAATAAAGAGTGCTTTAAAGCACCAACATAGCCTAGACTTAGCAGAAACATTCAATAGCCTTCGGGCATGTGGGATCCGTCTTAACCCCGAAAAATGTATCTTCGGGGCGCAAGCTGGAAAATTGTTAGGGTATCTAGTTTCAAGTAGAGGGATCGAAGCTAGCCCCACTCAAATAACTGCGTTGCAAAGGATGGCTCCTCGCAGAATTTAAAGCAAGTGCAAAAGCTGACTGGTCGTCTTGCAGCACTTAGCAGATTTTTGGCAAGGTCTGCGGAGAGAAGTTTGCCCATTTTCAAAGCATTAAAGGGGTCCGAAGATTTTGCATGAACACCAAAGTGTCAAAAAAGTTTCGATGATATTAAGAATTATCTCAGTAACCTCGCTACACTCACGGTGCCTGTTGCGGACGAAACCCTACTCCTTTACCTTGCAGCTACTGGCTCTGCTATCAGTGCAGTTCTTGTTAGAGAGGTTGATTTCAATGGAAAGTTGGTACAGAATCCAGTCTATTTTGTATCCGAAGCATTGTCCGGAGCAAAAACAAGATATTCCGAGCTTGAGAAGTTCACTTATGCTCTGATAATGGCTTCGAGGAAGTTAAGGCATTATTTCTTGGCAAATAATGTGATTGTACCAACATCATATCCCTTAGGAGATATGCTCCGAAGTAAGGACTCCACAGGAAGAATTGGGAAGTGGACCGTTGATTTAGCACCCTTCGGCATATCCTTTGTGGCAAGGACAACAATTAAGTCACAAGTGTTGGCAGACTTTGTGGCAGAGTGGACTCCCCCTACAGCGTGGGCTCCGGAGAAGCCAAGTGAAGGAATTTTGACCATTTACTCCGATGGAGCTTTCCAAGGATCTGGAGCAAGCGTCGGATCAGTGATAATTTCGCCTTCAGGGCAAAAGGCAATGTACTCCACAAGACTCAACTTTAAGTCTACCAATAATACAGCGGAGTATGAAGGAATTTTGCTAGGACTTCGAAAGGCACATGCTTTAGGAGCTACAAGAGTTGTTATTAAGACAGATTCTCAAATTGTAGCAGGGCACGTAGACAAGAGTTTTCAAGTTCGGCATCCACAGCTTGCAAAATATTTAGAGGAGATCCGTAAGATTGACGCAGCATTTAAAGGGATTTCCATTCGAAGTATACCCAGAGCAGAAAATGCGCAAGCTGATATCTTGGCAAAAGCTGCAGCCGGAGCTATGGACATTCCAGAAGAGGCGTTTTACGAAGAACTCAGTACACCTTCGGTGCCACAGATCCCTTCTGCGGAAGTCCTTTGCATTCCTAGTACAGATTGGCGAAGTTCAATTACGGAATTATTGCAAGGAGAAGCAAATTTGTCTGAAGGGCCACAACTTTCGAGGTTGAAGCTTAGAATTCGAAATTATCATATAATCAACGGTATTTTGTACAAGGCCGGAGTATGTTCCCCTCTACTCCGATGTATATCTCAACCCGAAGGTCAAGAATTTCTTCGAGAAATTCATGAAGGACTCTGTGGTAGCCATCTGGCCCCTCAAGCTTTGGCGGGAAAAACACTTCGCCAGGGGCTTTATTGGCCTACAATAGTAGCTGATGTGGAGAACTTAGTCCGCACATGCCAAGGTTGTCAGTGGATGGGACGAAGAAGTCATCGCCCGCCAACATCTCTTCAAGTTATTGCTCCAGTATGGCCCATGGCTAGATGGGGCATGGATCTTAATGGCCCCTTCCCAGTAGCAAAAGGAAATTTGAAATTCGCAGTGGTAGCAATTGAGTACTTTTCCAAGTGGGTCGAAGCAGAGCCCCTAATAGCTATCACTTCGAATAATGTGCAAAAAATTTTCTGGAAAAATATCATATGCCGGTTCGGAGTGCCTCGGCAGCTGACAGTTGACAATGGAACACAATTCGATGTAGAACCCTTCAGGAAATTTTGTGAAGATCTAGGCATCCAATTATGTTTTGTTGCAGTGCGACATCCTCAGTCTAATGGAGCTGTGGATAGAGCCAATGGTAATATCTTGTCAGGGCTGAATCGAAGAATAGTGGGATTGGCAAAAGGATTGTGGACCGAAGAGCTCCCGAAAATTCTATGGTCCATTTGGACAACTCAGACAAGGTCTACAAGTTTCACTCCTTTCAGACTATTATTCAGAGACGAAGCTATGACACCGACGGAGCTTAAAGGAGGATCACTTCGCAACACAGAACCGGAAATAGAAGCAGAAAGGCAAACTTCGCTTGATTTAACAGAAGGAACAAGACTTCGAGATGTCGCCAATTTATCAAAATATCATCAGCAGACGAAGACTTGGTTTGATCTGAAGGTCAAGCTTAATGAACTTAAGCCAGGTCTTCTTGTTGTGCGAAGTGTTATAGCACCAGGGAAACTAGGGAATAAGTGGGAAGGCCCATATATAATTCTCCGTTCAGGACGCCCTGGTTCTTTTAAGATAGCTACTTTAGAAGGAGAAGAGCTAACGGATACATGGCATGCGGAGCACTTAAAGCGATATTTCGCATAGGGGCTCTTTGTAATCATTTGTAAACACCTTCTGAATTAATAAAGTTCATGGTTCAGATAGTGCCTACCCCCCAACACTTCCTGCTTCTAGTGGACGCACTAGAAGAACGAAGTTGCCTGGGAGGGAAGTGTCATTAATTTGAATCATTTTTCGGACTTCGGACCACTGGTTCGAAGCTTCCGACGAGGTGGGAAAGTCACTAAAAAACGGATTCCAAGTCACCGGCTTGAAAGCATCCATAAAAAGAGTCGAAGGAGACCAAATAATGCGGACTCCAAGCTTTGGCTTGAAAGCATCCGTAAAAAGAGTCCAAGGAGACCACTGCGAATTCCAAACCACCGGTTTGATAGCATTTGGAAAAAGAGCCAAAGGAGGCCAAAACAAAACTGAGTTTGAGCTAATGAGCTTCAAATATCTGTGAAAAGAGTCCAAAGTGACCAATCGTTTGGGACAGTAAAGTGTCCTGAAAGTTTGTCCGAAGTGACTTCTTTCAAAACAAAAGGTACTAAGTTACCAGTTTTCAGAGTCCAAGTAGTCGAAGACACTTTATAAGATTTTAATCAATCTTTAAATTGCTGAGGGGCTCCGAGCCTCCAAAATTGTGCTCCTAAGTTTTTCTTGGCGCCTAACCATCTTTGACTATAGTTCGAAGTTGCTTACGCCCAAAGAGGGGCTGGGAAATAGGGAGAGAATTTTAAAAACGATATTTATCATTCGAACAAATTACAATTACATTACGAAAAATCGGTGTCTATGCCGAGAAGGAATCGAAGACCCCTTCGATCTCTAGAGTTACCACTAAACTCGGAATGACTAGTTCCAGAGCCGGGAGTTCTAACAACTTTGCGTTTAACTCTTCTACCTCCCTTCGAAGCTCTACAATCTTTCTGTTCTTGTTGAAGTTCGGCCCAAGTTCAAAGTCGTTCGGGTCTCCTTTCCCAGCTTCGATGTTCTTCAAGTTTTTTCCCCTGAGCTTCAGCAATACCTTCATCCTCAGACCATGCAATGTCTTCAGTAGACGAAGTTTCCAAGCTAACCTCTTCTTCCTTCTTAATATAAGATAATATATCTTTACATATTTCGGGCGCAATTGCACCGGAACTATGTCAAGGAATCAAAAATCGAGGTCGTTTATGAAGTTTTAAAAGATCGAAGGTAGCCCATAGCAGGCAGAGTTCTTCGGTAACGTTTAACACTTCGACATCATCCATACGGGGTTGAGAAGCCTAAAAACATGATAAGTAAATTTTCATTCATAATGTATGAAAGCATAAGTTTTTACATAGTATGGATCCTAAAACAAAGCTAGACCTGCGGGTTCGGCGGAGGCTGCCTGCTCGAGGCTTGAGACCGAGCTTGCTTCTGGCGTTGTCCTTCATCGATCCGAGCCTTGATCGCAGTGAAACCTTCGGCTCTCCACGAAGCTTGGAAGGCTTGCCAAGCTGTGGCCACATCTTCAGAAGGATTAAGAAGCTGGTTTTCATCGAAGGTAATGGAAGCCACCCCTGAGTCTGGTGTTATCGATAACCCTAGATCTTCGTAGTAGCGAAGTACTCCGAGAGCAGCTAATTGGTCAGAGAGCTCTCCATACCGAATACCTGCTGTCTTCATCTCCTTCGTAGCTCCTTGGATTATTTTTAGCCTTCGTAGCAGGGGGACGTTGTCATTCGAAGGTAATGTCCCAGTAGTACCGAAGTACTCCAGAACACCTAGAAGATGGTTCATGACTTCCGCAGCTACCTTCTCCGATTTCAGCTTATCTTCAATTAAAGCATTTTTTGATGAAGTCAGCTCATCCACCACAGAGGAGAGCCTAGCTGCCTCCGTAGCCAGAGAGCTCCTATGGCTAAGCAAGTTGCTAGCCTCCTCTGTAGCTTTAGTCTTTTCTTCTTAGAGCTTGACTAGCTTAGCCCCCCCCCCCCCGTAGCGTGCTCTGCCTGCATTTTTTCTATCTTTGCCCGAAGCACAATTTGTTCCGCTTCGAGCTTTTTATTCGCAGCCTCCAAATTTTGTCTGGCCCTCCGCTCTGCTTAAACCATTTCGTCTAAGTGGGAAATCCGACCTTTGGAGATGTTAAGATTCCTCTCGAGGGTAGTAATCTTCTCCTGAAGGCGAAGGCTTCCGCGCTAATTCGAGACAGTCGTAGCTCGAGCCAAGACTATTTGCTGCGAAGAGAAAAAAGCAAGGTGAGACATTATTTGTAAGAGATTAATTTTGTTTTGCAGATATTTCGTACCTGGTAGGCTGCCCGTTCCAAGGCGGCATTGAGCTCCGAACCCTTAGCTTCGCTAAGGATGGCCACTATGTCTGTCTCCCCGACTTCGCGGTTAGCCCGGTTCAAAGGCTCGAGCAAAGTTCGAAGTCCGGTCCTTCACTCCAAGAAAGGAGCTAGGAGAGGGAGCATAGACATAGCCCTCTGGTCGTCCTCATTCGGTGAGGGGTCGGAGCGCTGAGCTGCGTCCTCAGAGACTTTGGTAGATTGGCCCCCCTCCGTAGATTGACCCTCGTCTGTTGATTCAGACAGAGTTAGTCCTGAATTCGGAGACGGAAAGGGGTCCATTTTGCTTTTACCTTTTCTAGGTCCCATTTGGGTGACTTCTGGAATTGGCTCTGGAGTTGTTGAGGTCCTAGGAACCGTATTTTCGGGAGGAACCACTTCCATAGGAGCGAACCCTGCTGAGACAAAGGTATTATATATTGCATAATTTTACAGGGAAAAAGAACAAAGGGATTGTGCTAAGTTTACCTCCGAAGTCTTGTCGGCGGGTGAGCATGGGGCTGCTTGGAGGGTCAAAAGCTACCCCGAAGTCTTCATCGGACTCAAAGTTTAGGATCGAAGGTTCGACTGTCGGAGCCTCTCTTGGAGCTACATTCATCGCTTCGTCCGGAATCGGAGCTAGCTCAGCAGCAACTTCGACTCCGCCTTCAGGCATAGGGGCTTCATGCGGCAAGTCTGGTTGGATTGCCGAAGTCCCAGCCTGCTCGGAACTGCTCGGAACATCTGGCACGTTTGCGTCGACACCTGTGTTTGCGCCCGCTTGGTTTTCATCCTCGTCAATCAGGTTAATAAGGAGTCTTCCGTCGTCCTCAGAGGAATCAGAGACCGAAGCCACTGGACTTGAAGGCGCCACGTTCTTTGGCTTTCGGGCTACCTTCTTGGCCGGAGTCATAACAGGAGCCAAAGTTCCAGCTTCCGCTTTCCTCTTTTTCGGCCCTTGCTCTGAAGGCACCCAATCCGGAAGAGGAGGGGGAGCAACTCCGAGTACCCCCCATACTCGGTTGAGCTGCTACCAATTACCCACTAGCTTCATTCTCCACTCCATCTCAGCTGGAGTTGGGACTCCCAGAATCTTTTCCGAAGCTCGAACAATTAGCTCCGAAGTCATGGGGGCTTGAGAAGCTGAAAGATAAGTTGGTATTAGTCATTTAATTACATAAACATATACAGAACATATTGTTTTCGAAGCTACCTGCAGGGCTTGAGTTTGAAGAAATTTTTCGGAGTCCGCCCTCCGGGTCTTCTTCGAAGGTGATAGGCCAGTTGGCCATCAGAGGAGGGATTTGGAGTTTGATGAACTCCTCTGCTAGGTCTCGCATGCTCAGGCGGCGGCTAATTCTTTGAAGCAGGCTGAGGCGAGCTTAGAGCTGGCCGGGATCTGTGTGAACTAGGGCTTCCCTTCGGAAGTTTATGTCTTGCAAGGGTCCGGCCAAACGGCTGCTTGCCCCAACTTCGGCATATTCATCCCGAAGCCGGAAGTTGATGCTCCCGAAGGCCACCACCATCTTTTCACCTCCTGGGCCTACGAAGGTCTTGGCTTGACAAGATGCCCTGTGCAGTGCTATGAAGATCTCTGCTCTACCTTCACAGCCTTCAACTCGCAACGCCCATTCGAAGATGGCAAGGCGCCCTATTGCGTTCGGAGAAAGTTGGGGGATGGGTGATGTGGAATAAATCCAATACCTCCGACAGGAAGTCGACTGCCGGAAGTCCCAGCCCGGCTTCGAAAAAAGCTTCAAAGACCACCACTTATCCAGGCCTTAGCGAAGGATTGGCTTCCTTTCTAGGTTTGCGAATTATGATCTCCGAGCTAATCTTCCCTTCTATTGCTGCTACGAGCGATTCCCTTTTGCAGGTTGATGGCCCCAGTTGATAAGACTGGTCCGGATACTTCGAAGACGCTGGGAGGAGATCGTGAGGACCAACATTTTGGGGATTTCTTGCTGGCGCCGCCATTGGTGCTGCTATTGTAGCCGCCGGAGTCACCGTCGCTAATGTCACTGTCGCCGCTGCTGCCGCAACCTGCTGCCAAGCAAGGGTTGAAGCCACCCCAGGGACCTTGAAGCTTGTCTTCGCCATGAGATTGCACGGATTGCTAGAGAAGGTATTTGGAGGCTAGGGCTTGGTTGCATGAAAGCGGTAAGAAGGGTATTCAGGAAGGGTCTGGGTCCCCTATTTATAGCCCAGGCCCACGATTTTTTACCGTTTACACTTGCCGTTTCGCATTCTTGACCGATACCCCATGCAAAGTTAACGCATCGCGTAACTTCCGCTGAAAGGAAAAAGGCAACGGCTATTTCTTCAAAGTCTAAGAAAGCTTTTGAACTTATTAAGTCAATTCTAAAAATAGTTCGAATATAATTTTCTTAGAAGTTGATTCGAAGCTTTGAATCTCCGCATATTTCGGAGGTTGACTAAATCTGTTAACCCCTGTGCATGATTTTTTTTTCATGTGTATACTGCTTTCCTAATGTTACAGATCTAGCGGAGAAGCGTATTCAAGGGGCTACTGTTGGGGGAAAATACTTCATCTTCAGGGTTATTGTTATAACAAGACAGCCAAATGATTGAATCAATGGTTTCCAGCATCTAACTCCAGGATCAAGTTCGAAGTATGAAGGCGAACTCTAGTTCGAAGTATATCTTCTAACTTGGATTCTTCCGAGAGCTTTCCTGCCAGCTAGGATGAAAGACTTATCTTCTTGCTCATTATATTAGTCTTTTACCATTTTAGCCATATTAAGGGCACCAAATAGTTTCCACCATGTCGGTTGTAACAGAGGGGTATAAGGGTCTTTTCCATAATATTTGGGCCTATAAATACCCCCCGTTTTACCCTGTAATGAGGATCGAATACCAAGTTATTCAATACACATCTTCGAACTGTTTTGAGTTATTATCCACTTCGGAGGCTCAAAATAGTTTACTTCACAAACACTTCGTTTGTTAGTTTCTAACTTCTAGAAACCTGTTAGCGTAATCTTTTACGCCAACAATAGTCGAAACGGAATCCCGGCCTTGGGTGCTCTCACCACGGGCGGTGATGACAAGCATTCCTTGATCTTCTCAAAAGCACTTTGCTGGCTTGCCCCCCAAGCAAACTCGGCTTCATTTTTTATCCGGGGTATGGGGACAAAGGCATCAATCTTGCCGGACAAGTTGGATATAAAGCGACGCAAATAGTTCAATTTGCCTAGCAATTTTTCACATCCTTCTTGCATGCCGGCGCTGCAACATTTCTAATCTTCTCAAGTCTCTTAGGATCAATCTCTATACCTCTCTCATGAATCATGAAACCTAAGAACTTACCTGCCGATAAGCCAAAATCACACTTGAGTGGGTTCATTTTCAACCCATAGTGCCACATCCTGTCAAAAACAACTTTCACATCGGCTAAATGGTTTCCCATAGCGTCCGATTTGACCACGACGTCATCAATGTAGACTTCTAACATGACTCCTAACAAATCATGAAAGATCAAGTTCATGGCGTGCTGATACGTGGCGCCGACATTTTTCAACCCAAAAGTCATGACGACCCATTCAAATAAACCAACAAAACCAGGGCATCGAAAGGAAGTCTTATAGACGTCCTCTTCAGCCACAAAGATTTGATTATAACCGGCGTTGCCATCAAGAAAACTTAGTACCTTTTGTCCTGAAGCATCGTTGATCAGCATGTCGGCTATTGGCATTGGATACTCGTCTTTTGGAGTGGCTCTGTTCAGATCCCTGAAATCAATGCATACTCGTATCTTGCCGCTCCCTTTCTTCTCTACAGGTACAATGTTAGCAACCCATTCTGCGTACCTGCATGGACTAATAAATTCAGCCTTAAGTAGTCGTTCCACTTCTTCTTTAACTCGGTCATAGACGACCAAATTAAAGCAGCGGGGAGGCTGTTTATAAGGTCTAAAACCGGGTTTGATGGGCAGCCAATGCTCCACGAGCTCGCGGCTTAGCCCTGGCATTTCGCTATACTCCCATGTGAAACAATCGACATACGACCGAAGTAACTTTATTACTTTAGCCTTCACAACAGGCTGTAAATTTTGGTTTACAAAAGTCGGCCTTGGGATGTTACCATCGCCTATATCAACTTCCTCCAAGGAGTCGGCCGACGCCAAACCTTGCCCTAACTTTTCTACTTCGCTAAAGTCCTCGATGGCCTCGGCAATACCATCTTTATTAGACGGATATTGCTCCACGCGAGACTTTAGCCAATCTAGATTATTTTTTCTAGACATGACTACTAATATAAAAATAGCCACGCTACTCCAGCCGGCTTTACAGACACTGGTACAAACCGTCCTTCGGATACACTAACAAAGTCATAATCCGAAAGATCTCTACCTGATAGAGACTCTACTTTGTTATGGACGGCGTCAACCGACACATCGGCCAAAGCTACTTGGGCCGAAGTATCCGCGGGGATGACCTCCACCTCATCGCCATCCCATGTACCAAGCACTGGTGTAGGGTAGAGGGGATGCAACCGTTCGCATGGATCCAGTCGCGTCCGAGTAACACACTATAGTTACCTTGTACGTTGACGACGAAGAATGCTGTTAGCAACATCTTGTTGCCCACCATCAACTCCATAGAGAGTACTCCCTTGGCTTCGGAGCTCTTGCCGTTGAAGCCGTTGAGCATCAAGTTGGTCTTCTTTAGGTCATCTTCGTCCCTTCCAAGTTTCTTCAACAATGAATAAGGCATTAGATTAACTGTGGCGCCACCGTCGACGAGCATCCGGGAAATCGGCTTTCCATCAATGTGACCGCTGACATAGAGAGGCTTTAGATGGCGAGCTGAGTCCTCGGGCTTCTTGAAGATGGCGCTGCGCGGACCGAGGTTCAACTAAGCGACCTCGACCTCGTCCCGTGGTGGTGCAAAATCGACAGGTAGTGTGATGATGTTGATGTCCATCGCCTGAGGTGCAGGCCCCTCAGAGACGGGCGAGTAATCATCGTCAAGCAAGTCATACTCGTCGTCATCTGGACTGGGATCCGGGTTGGTCATCTCAACCGGCTTCTCTCTCCATACCTACTTTGTGGCTGGTTGAGGGCGGATTTCTTCGAAGATAGCATCGCTCTCGGCCTCAGCTACCTTCTCGTGCATCTCCTGTGCCCGCAGCCTTTGTAGGCATCTCTTTTGTGATTTGTACATGCCCGGGGGAGCCCAAGATGGCTTCGGCTTGGTGCCTGGAGCTACTGGTTGACCCTTTTTAACTCTGGTCGAAGTGTGCCCCTCGGCCTCGGGCGCCCTGTATTCGAAGGGGGCTTCGCTGCAACCCCGTCGAGCGGATCGGCTTTGTTCGGCCGATCGAACCAAGCTTCAGCGCGGGGCCTGGCCGAAGCATGCGATTTACCTCCGTCAACCCTCGGCGACAAAGTCTTCGGGATTGGGACTTCCTGAGACCCAACTTTGATAGTTATGGCTTCGGACTCTCTGACTTTGGCCTCCGCGAGCTCGCACCCTTCGGCTTCGCTCTGTAGTGTCCAATTCGAAGGTACCACAGACAGTCTGTCGACGATGCCCCCCTCCGCTGTGTCTGTTTGCCCCTACCATTCATAAAACTCCGAAGGAAAACAAGGCATAGGGTTAGTCTGCTGAGGGTACCCCGACTCAGATAAATGCTGAGCCCACGTGGTTCCCGCCCAGTCATACGGTGGAGGCATCGGAGGCTCTAGCAGCCTCGCCCACTGCGAGCCGAACCCGTTGCCTGGAAGGTGGTTCGTCCAAGTTGAAGGCATCTCTGACCACACTAGAAAAGGGTCCTACTAGGCCGGAGGCATGTTTGGCCAGTGCGGGCCGAAGCCTCCCATCGGAGAAGTCCACCATGGTGCGGGGTTCGGCCATTGGGGGCCGAAGCTGTTGCATGGGGGCCCTGACCACTGGGGTTCTAAGTTGTTGTGCGGCGAACCGGACCATTGGGGTTAGAAGTTGTTGTCCCGGGGGTTCGGCTATTGTGGCTTAGAACCACCTTGCGGAGCACCATGATACCTCGGCCCGAAGCCTTTGTGCGGAAGGTTCGCAACCTTCGGTCCGAAGGCACCCTTCGAAGGTCTTGGCCCCTTCGGCTGCTTTAGCTGAGCGCGTGGGCCTGCTTCTTTGGCCCTCTTCAAATGTTTGTTCAACAGCATGTTATATGTTACCTTCGGCCTCTTGCGAGCCTTAGCCAAAGGGGTATTGATGTTCTGTTTCCACACTCCCACCTCGGGGTTCTTTGGCACGAGTGTGCGAGTACGCGGTTCTCCAACAATCACATCTTTTCCTTTAGCAGACTCGGCCTGTTCTGGCCGAATCAACACCTTCTTCCCGCCAAGGTCGACGGTGTTGACTGGAAAAGGATCTTTATCTAGCTTCATTTTCGGATCATGGTCTATCTTCAATCGTCCTTCTTCTATGGCCGATTGTATCTGCCATCGAAAAACATTGCAATCATTAGTATTATGAGAATGTGAATCATGCCACTTACAGTATGGATGCTTCATTAATTCATCGGTAGGTGGGATAACTTGACCTTTGGGTAACCTAAGAAGCTGACTTTTTAAGAGGAAATCAAATATTTTATCGCATTTAGTCACATCGAACGTGTACTTGACCTCATTAAGTCTATTCTTCGTGGGGGCGGTCGTAGTTCGGAGCAAGTGACAGGTTTGTTTTTAGCATTTGTAACCCATTCGGCCACGTACATGTCGGCCGAATACTCCTCTGACTCTTCATCAGAGCATTCCATGATGTGGATTTCGGCCCTAGGCTTGCTAAACGTCTTAATAAATTTCTTATCTTTGGCTCGGCCTTCTTAGACCAGAGCCTGCTGTAGAACTTGACTAACTTCTAAAAACTTTTGGTTATCTAACCTTTCTTTATGTTCAGAATGCAACCCGTTAAAATCCATTTCCGCCAAGTCCCTTTCTGAAATGTTAAGACTAAAACATCGGTTTCTCGTATCCCTGAAACGTTTGATATATTCAGAGGCGCTCTCACTAGATTTTTGCTTAACCGATGTCAAATGCAAAAGCCTAAGTTATGTTTCACGCGTGTAGAAATAATCATGGAATTTCCGCTCTAAATCGTCCCACGTGTGGATGGAGTTAGGCGGGAGCGCTGAAAACCAAGTGAAAGTTGTACCGGATAGCGAGGGAGAAAATAGTCTAACCTTTAGGGCGTCTATCCTGCTAACTTATCCGCACTGCGCCAAAAATTGACTAACATGCTCTAGTGTGGTCCTGCTACCCTCGCCATCGAATGTAGTGAACTCAGTGATCCTATAGCCATGGGGGTAGGGTACTGTATCAAGATGATCAGGGTATGGTTTGCGATAAACCCTAACGCGTCCCTTGGGCACGAAGCCGGCACACTCCCTAAATAGTGCGCGGATCCGCTCATCTAGATCATCTTGGAAGCTTGTTTGCATGCGCCTCTCATGTGGGGGCGCGACACGCGGTGGGATATCAGCGTGTCGTCCATGTGCTTCTTCCCTACGTGCTATTTGCATAACGTGCTCGTGTTCGGGCGCATGCGTGTGTGGTGCAGGTAGCACTGGTATTGGCGCAGGCATTGTGTGAAATGCAGTGCTAGTTTGTCCATAGGTATAATGATTGGTCTCGGCCATAATTGGTGAGGCCGGAGACATGTTCGTCAGAGGTGGACTAGCTATAGGAACCGGGGGTGCGGCCTCAGTGAAGCCAAACCTTCTAAGAGTTGCCTCTACTTGGGAGCTAACTGTTGAATCTAGACGGTTGGATAGCGAAGCGCTAACGGCCTGATCTACTGAAGCGGCTATTTTTTGCTCAATTTCTAAAGAAGATAAACGAGGCGATACCAGTGTTACCTGGACCTGAGCGGGGTCGGGGGTGACGATGTCGCGCTTGACGAAGCCTGCGCGTGTCTTGATGTAGCCTCCAAGCATCATGTCTTGGAGCGCCTTTAGTCTTGCCTCGATCTCTGCTCGGTCTCCTGCGGGAATATCTTCAAGAGTAGGTGACATTACATTGCGATTGTCGATATCCGCGCCTCCTATTGCATCCATCGGCGGTGTAGGCGTAGTAGTCGAAGTAGATGTACCGGTGGCTGATGTAGACATACTCATCGTGTTGGCATAGCTCTTCCTAGTGGAGTCCCCAAAAAGTGTGTTGACATGGAAACGAGCCCCCGCACTTGGATCAGTCCGGCGATCCAAAAGTGCACGGATACTTAGGGACGGGCCTAAGCATGACATAGCACCGACGCCATGTTTCGACTACCCTTAATAGCGATAAGGGGGGTGGAGTCGCCAGGCAACCAGATTACAAGAAATAATCCAATTAGCTGAAAGAAATATATTAAACAGAGCAAAATCAATAAACCAGTCAGAGCCCGTCTGGTTCAAAGTCTGATGCTAAGGGTGCGCCAAAGGGTACCTTCGGTGTTGGTGTGAAGTATTCCACCGAAGGGTGCTTCGGCGTTCGGACTGATCCGACTGAAGATAGACTCCGAACGGATCTGGTGCGAAACTCCACCGAAGGGTACTTCGGCGTTCGGAGTGATCTGATCGAAGGTGAACTCCGAACAGATCTGGACGTGACGATCACCTTTGAACGGCGGGGATCGGAGCGAAGCCTCTAGTACAGCGAAGTACGAAAGAATGACTCAGGGCCACGTGCTAGCATGACTTCTTCTAATACGGAGTATGGTCGTGGCAAATCCTGTTGACGAAGTATGCTGGCGAAGCCTGTTGTCGGATCCTGCGGTCTTTGTCGAAGGGTGTCCTGGGGACCTCCGGAACCGATCTCTCAGCTCCGAACACCTCCGGCGAAGGGGCTCCGAACACGCGAACCTGCAACAGGGATGATGCGAAGTACCAATTCAGCCTTATGACCGAATTTGCGAGGTGTTGCACGGATGGCGAAGGTAGAAATCTATTACGCAGATTAGCGGATACTTCACAGGCGAAGTAACAAGGCGATAGTAATCTGTTACGTAGATTAATGGGGACTTCACGGGCGAAGTACCAAGGCTTACCACTGTTCCGTAGCGGCGGACGGAGGGCTTCCAGGCAAACCCATGAAGAGGTACATAAAAGTAAAGGTAAAAGTAAAGGTATGATCAAAGCATTGGCTTTGGTTTGGTTTGAGTTGGGGGGGTCTCCACGTCGGCCAGGCCTCTTTATTTATAGAGGGTTAACTCTAATATAATCTACTATTAATCCAGCCGGATAGAGATAAAGATTGAGCTGGAAACGCGTCCAACTCTATCTCTGCCGAGTTGGGCCTCAGCCAGGCCCGCCAAGGCCTGCTCCTCGGGCCGAAGCTTTGGTAGTGTGGGCTTCAGCCAGGCCCATCGAGGCTTGCTCCTCGGGCCAAAGCTTCGATAGCGTGGGCTTCGGCCAGGCCCATCGAGGCTTGCTCCTCAGGCCGAAGCTTCGATAGCGTGGGCTTCGGCCAGGCCCATCGAGGCTTGCTCTTGGGCCGAAGCTTCGGCAGTGTGGGCTTCCGAAGCTTCGGTAGCGTGGGCCTCCAAAGGCTTCCGAAGCTTCGGCGACGTGGGCCTCCAAAGGCTTCCGAAGCTTCGGCAGCGTGGGCCTCCGAAGGCTTCCTGGCCGAAGCCCATGGGCTAGCTGGAGGCTTTCAGAGCCCATAGCTTGACGTGCGTTGGCCCTGTAGGGCTTCTGACAGACCCTGGACACGTGTATTTTCGACCCAAATCACCAAAAATTGATATTTTGATAATCTAGCCATTAATGCCATTTTTACTATCAACACTCCGGCGGAGCCATTCTTTGCAGTGCAGTTATTTTAGTCGGGCTAGATTCGATCCCCCTGCTCGAAACTAGATACCCTAACAGTTTTCTAGCTTGAGCCCCAAAGATACATTTTCCGGGGTTGAGGCGGACTCCACATGCTCGGAGGCTCTCAAATGTTTCTACTAAGTCTAAACATTGTTGGTGCTTTAAAGCACTCTTTATTACAATGTCATCCATACGGTCTTCTACATTACGACCTATTTGGTGATCTAGATCCTTAGCAATTAATCTTGAAAAAGTTCCCTGACATTTCTCAAGCCGAAGGGCATTCTTACATAGCAGAAGACTCCTAAAGGAGTTAAGAAGCTTGTTTTGATTTCATCTTCGTGCTTTAACCATATTTGATGATATCCGGAATACGCGTCGAGGAAACTCAATAACTCTGAACCAGTAGTGGAGTCAACTAATTGATCTATACGGGGCATGGGCTAGGTGTCACGTGGGCGTGCTTTATTCAACTAATTTCATGCAGGCCTTCTTTTGACGAAGACAGGGTTGGCTAACCACTCTATATGAGCTACTTCTCTGATAATCCCAGCTTTCAACAATTTTTCCACTTCTGCCTTAGCAAGGCTTGCCCTCTCTGTTGATAATTTTTGGAGCCCCTGCCAAATAGGCCGAACCCTTGGGTTCACAAGAAAGCTGTGCTCAATGATATTTCTGCTAACTCCTGGAATATCTTCATCAGACCAAGCAAAGACATCCAAATTCTCTCTAACTACTTCTTCCAGTGAAGTAGCAATTTCCGAAGGCAATTCTTTGCCAAACTGAAATGGATAGTCTTTACCATCCTTTACAATAATCTTCGTTATAATTCCTTTGGGACTTGGCCTTGGAAAGGATATCTTCGAAGATTCACTTGATGTAGCGATATCATCCGAATTTCCTTGCACATTATTCACCTGTCTTGGATCAAGAGGTGGGTGTAGGACCGAAAGTAGCGACCAGAGGGGGGTGAATGGGCGCCTAAAAAATTCTTCCGAATCAATGGCCTAATCCCAACACCCAACGCACCTCGACAGACAAACAGCAGTAGCAAAGCAGATCATACGTCAAAGTTGTCTAGCCTAAAAGTGACTGGTGTCCTAATTAATATGGTATTAACAACTGTTGGGGGAAAATATCTCATCTTCGGGGTTAAGGCCAAAGCAGCATAAAGACAGTCAACCAGTTCGAAGATTGTCCGAAGACCATCTTCGAAGATGCCCAGAACCCCGTTCGAAGCCCGAAGACAGACACTGGTTCGAAGTATGTCTTCGAACCAAAGCCCTTCAGGATCTTTTCTGCCAGCTAAGATGGAAGACTTATCTTCTATCCTATTAGATTAGTCTTTTACCATTTTAGCCCTATTAAGGAAACCAAATAGTTTCCTTAATGTCGGTTGTAATAGAGGGGTAAATAGGTCTTTTCCTTAATGTTTAGGCCTATAAATACCCCCCATTTCACCCTGTAATAGGGACCGAATACAAGTGATTCAATACACACTTTCGAACTATTCTAAGCTATTATCCTTTCGGAGGCTTAGAACAGTTTGCTTCGCAAACACTTCGTTTGTTAGTTTCTTTTCTACAGAAACCTGTTAGCGTAATCTTTTACGCTAACAGTTGGCGCCGTCCGTGGGGAACCTAGTCCAAAAAACTTCGTTCTCTACCAACTTCTTACATCATGCCTCCTAAGCGAAGCGCACCTCGCAATCCCACTCGGAGGTCCTCTCGGATCTCCGGAGAGATACCCTTCGACACAGTCGAAGTCGGAGGGTCTTCGACTATCCCTCCACCTCAAACTCTGCAAGGGGCTTCTATCCCTCGAGGATACGAAACCTCTCCGCCAACCCCTTCCATACTCCGACCGTCCGGAGTCATTCCACCACCCTCCATTCCGATTCGAACTGATCATACCAGTTCTCAAGACCCGGAAGGTCCTTCCGGAGGAGATGAAGATAGCCTTGGAGACATGGCCACTCAAATGGCCAACCTTCAAGCTGAGGTAGCGAGGTGGCGACAAGAGGCTGCGAACAGGCTTCGTTCTCAAGCCACCCCAGCTATCCCCGAAGTGCCCGAAGACGATGATCTTGGTTATCCCGAAGCCCCGGAGAACGCCTCTTATGACAATGAATCTCCGTTGCATCCTGAGCTGCAGAAGGTTCGCTTCGATCCAAAGTTCAAAACTTCGAAGCTCTGTAAGTATGCCGGAGATGAAGATCCCGGAGAGTTCGCGCGTTCTTATGCCCTAGCGATTGAGGCTAGCGGCGGAGACAGAGAGACTATGGCGAAGTGCTTCCCGTTAGCTCTTCAAGGAGTGGCGTTGAGATGGTTCTGGTCTTTAAAGCCAGGATCAATCAATTCGTGGTCACAGTTGAAGAGGAAGTTTATAAGTAACTTTTAGGGCACCTTCGTGCCTCCCATGTCAACAGGAAGCCTTTTCCAAGTGAAACAGCTCCCCGGAGAAACATTGAGGCAGTACTTCAAGCGCTTCGCTCACACGAAGTCGCAAATTCGGGGGCTGTCCACATCCTCAGTGGTTGATGCGGCTCGCGAAGGCGTCAGTCATAAAGGCCTTCTGGATAAACTACATCGGAAGAGCATCACCACAGTATCACAGCTGATGTCATACTTCGAGGAGTATGCGAGGTCAGAAGAAGGCTAGCTTCGAAGGACTGCTGCTGCTTCAACGGTATTGCAAGAAGTTAAAACAGAGGTGAAGACTTCGGCACAGCCACAAGAGCCAGTCTTCGAAGCGCAGCATGATCGAAGAAGAGGGCAAAAGCACCCTCGCTCTGAAGTCTTGAACATTGCACCCCCACAGAAGTTTGCACCAAGAGCTCCACAGTCTGCGGGGAACAAGTCCAGCGGCTGGAGGCCGCCAGGGAAAATGGCTGGCAAGGGCTAGACCCTTTTTTGCTGTATTCATGGAGAGAATCGAAGCCATGCAACTGACACCTGCAAGGCTATCCTTACCCTAAGGGGAGAATACTTGGAAATAACTTCGGGTCGAGGTAGTACCGACCGAAGTCCAGCAGCAGCGCGCCCAGACCCGGTCCAGGCTGTAGCGCGGATAGAAAATTTTGATGCTGCAAGGCACCCTCCGGTGGCCAATGTTATGCCACCTCCGAAGCAAGAGGAAGGGCAAGATAGAGGAAAGAGAGTAGTTCTCCCTATCTCCGGAGGAGGTACCCTCGGAAGCATGTCCAAGAGACAGCGAAGAGAGTACGTTCGAGAAGTAGGCCATATTGGGACTTCGTCATCTGCAGCTGCAATGCCGGAGTGGTCTCATGTTCCAATATCTTTCTCTGCGGAGGATGCAGCTGGTATTAAGTTCCCGCATGCAGATCCATTGGTTATTACTGCTGATATTGCAGGGACTGAAGTCCGAAGGGTGCTAATTGACGGAGGTAGTTCAGCAGATATTATCTTTGTTCAAGCCTTCGATCAGTTATGCATTTCCCGGAAGCATATCCTTCCAGCGGCTCGTCCTCTGCAAGGCTTCGCAGGACCTCCGCTTGATGCACTCGGCCAGATAGGCTTGGAAGTAACCTTCGGAGAAGGTTTACTAGCCCGAACTGAAGAAGTTATCTTTGATGTGGTAGATGCCCCGTATGCTTATAATGTCATCTTCGGACGAGGCATGTTAAATCAGTTCGGAGCTGTGGCGCATCACAACTACTTGTGCATGAAGATGCCCACACAAGCAGGAGTCCTGACAATCTTCGGAGATCAAGCCATGGCTCGGAGGGCAGAATATGGTCACGGTCCTCCTCTTGATCCGAGGCAAGTGAATAGTGTCCAAGATAATGAAGAAATTTTTTCAGCCTCCTCCGAAGCTTCAAAGAAGTCGTTTCCAAGACCAAGTCCCGAAGGAGAGATTGCAACGAAGATCATTGTTAAAGATTGTAAAGAATACACTTTTCAATTTGGTAAAGATTTACCTCTTGAAGTTGCAACCTCCTTGGAAAAAGTCGTGGAAGAAAATTTGGATGTCTTCGCTTGGTCTGACGAAGATATCACCGGAGTTGATCGGGATATTATTGAGCATAGTTTGCTTGTAAACCCGAAGGCCCGGCCTGTTCGACAAGGGCTCCGGAAGATGTCCGCAGAGAGAGCTGCTCTAGCTAAGGACGAAGTTGAAAAACTGTTGAAGGCTGGGATTATCAGAGAAGTGGCCCATACATAATGGTTAGCCAACCCAGTCTTCGTCAGGAAGAAGTCTTCCGGGAAGTGGCGCATGTGCATTGATTTCACATCTCTGAATAAAGCGTGCCCACGTGACCCCTACCCCATGCCCCGAATTGATCAACTAGTTGACTCCACTGCAGGTTCGGAGTTACTAAGCTTCCTTGACGCGTATTCTGGTTATCATCAAATATGGTTGAAGCGCGAAGATGAAATCAAGACGAGCTTTGTAACTCCTTCGGGAGTCTTCTGCTATGTAAGAATGCCCTTCGGCCTAAGAAATGCCGGGGCTACTTTTTCAAGATTAGTTGCTAAGGCTCTAGGTCATCAACTAGGCCGCAATGTGGAGGCCTATATGGATGATATTGTAATAAAGAGTGCTTTAAAGCACCAACATAGCCTAGACTTAGCAGAAACATTCAATAGCCTTCGGGCATGTGGGATCCGTCTTAACCCCGAAAAATGTATATTCGGAGCTAAGGCTGGAAAGTTGTTAGGGTACTTAGTTTCAAGCAGGGGAATTGAAGCTAGCCCTACTCAAATAACTGCGCTGCAGAAGATGGCTCCTCCGGAGAATTTAAAGCAAGTGCAAAAGCTGACTGGACGTCTGGCCGCACTTAGCAGGTTTTTATCAAGGTCTGCGGAGAGGAGCTTGCCAATTTTTAAAGCCTTGAAAGGGTCCGAAGATTTTGCATGGACACCGGAGTGTCAGAAAAGCTTCGAAGATATTAAAGATTATCTCAGCAATCTTGCTACACTTACGGTGCATATTGCGGATGAAACCCTACTCCTGTATCTTGCAGCTACAGGTTCAGCTGTCAGCGCAGTCCTTGTCAGAGAAGCGGATATCAATGGGAAGTTGGTCCAAAATCCTGTCTATTTTGTATCCGAAGCATTGTCAGGAGCGAAGACAAGATACTCCGAACTTGAGAAGTTCGTTTATGCTCTGATAATGGCTTCGAGGAAGCTAAGACATTATTTTTTGGCTCATAATGTAATTGTACCAACTTCGTATCCTTTAGGAGATATGCTCCGAAGCAAAGACTCCACTGGAAGGATTGGAAAGTGGGCAGTCGAGCTAGCACCCTTCGGCATATCTTTCCTGGCAAGGACAGCTATTAAATCCCAAGTCCTAGCAGACTTCGTAGTAGAGTGGACTCCACCTGCGAAGTTAACTCCGGAGAAATCAGATGACGGAGTTTGGATTATTTACTCCGATGGGGCTTTCCAAGCATCCGGAGCAGGCATTGGAGCAGTATTGATTTCACCGTCAGGGCAAAGAGCAATGTACTCCGCAAGACTCAACTTTAAGTCTACCAATAATATAGCGGAGTACGAAGGGATTTTATTGGGACTCCGGAAAGCACGTGCTCTAGGGGCTACAAGGATAATTATAAAAACAAATTCTCAGATAGTAGCAGGGCACGTAGACAAAAGTTTTCAAGTCCGACATCCACAGCTTGCAAAGTACTTAGAAGAAATCCGCAAGATCGAAGCGCACTTCAAGGGTATTTCCGTTTGGAGTATACCAAGAGCTGAAAACGTGCAAGCGGACATTTTAGCGAAGGCTGCAGCCGGAGCTGTGGATGTGCCTGACGAAGCTTTCTATGAGGAGCTCAATGTACCTTCGGTGCCACAAATTGCCTCTGCGGAGATTCTTTGCATTCCTAGTGCAGATTGGAAAGATTCGATCATAGAACTCTTGCAAGGAGGAACAAATTTGCCCGAAGAACCCCAATTGTCAAGATTAAAGCTCAGAGCAAGAAACTATCAGTTAATCAACGGTATATTATACAAGGCCGGAGTATGTTCCCCTCTACTCCGATGTATATCTCAAGCCGAAGGCCAAGAAATTCTTCGAGAAATTCACGAAGGCCTTTGTGGAAGCCATTTAGCCCCTAGAGCTCTGGCAGGAAAAACACTTCGCCAGGGGCTTTATTGGCCCACAATAACAGCTGATGCGGAGAGCTTGGTCCGCACTTGTCAAGGATGCCAGTGGATGGGTCGACGGAGTCATCGCCCACCAACAGCTCTTCAAGTCATTGCTCCGGTATGGCCTATGGCCAGATGGGGTATGGATCTAATTGGTCCCTTTCCGGTAGCAAACGGAAATCTGAAGTTCGCAGTGGTAGCTATTGAATATTTTTCTAAGTGGGTAGAAGCAGAGCCCTTAACAGCTATCACTTCGAACAATGTACAGAAATTCTTCTGGAAGAACATTATTTGCCGGTTCGGAGTGCCTAGATATCTGACAGTTGATAATGGAACACAGTTCGACGCAGAACCCTTCAGGAAGTTTTGCGAAGACCTAGGCATTCAACTATGTTTTGCTGCAGTGAGACATCCTCAGTCGAATGGAGCCGTAGAGCGAGCCAATGGAAATATTTTATCAGGGCTAAATCGAAGAATAGTAGGATTATCAAAGGGACTGTGGACCGAAGAGCTTCCGAAGATTCTGTGGTCCATTCGGACTACGCAAACAAGGTCCACAGGTTTTACTCCGTTCAGACTACTATTCGGAGATGAAGCTATGACTCCAACGGAGCTCAAAGGAGGGTCATTTCGCAGCACCGAACCAGACATCGAAGAAGAAAGACAAGCTTCGTTAGATTTGTCAGAAGAAACAAGACTTCGGGCTGTAGCTAATTTATCAAAGTATCATCAGCAGACGAAGACTTGGTATGACCCGAAGGTTAAGCTCAGCGAGTTAAGGCCGGGTCATCTTGTTCTACGAAGCATTATAGCACCAGGGAAGTTAGGCAATAAATGGGAAGGTCCATATCTAATTGTCTGCTCAGGGCGCCCTGGTTCATTTAAATTAGCTAATTTAGAAGGTGAAGAGTTAGCACATACTTGGCATGCGGAGCACCTAAAGCGATACTTCGCATAAGGGCTCCTTGTAATTCGCTTGTAATCACCTCTAAATTAATAAAGCATACACCCTGATAGTTGCCTTCCCCTCATACACTCCCAGCTTCCCGAGCGGACGCGCTGGAACCGTGGGGTCGACTGAGAGGGAAGTGTCATTAAGCTGGGCTGTATTTCCGGACTTCGTACCCATAAAGTCGAAGCCTCCGGTGTGGTGGCTGAAATCCATCCGGAGCCCAGGCCACGGCTTGTAGGCATCCGTAAAAGAGCCAATACCACATTCTACGGAGTCCAAGCCATTGGCTGGTAGACTTCCGTAAAAAGAGCCGAAGGTGGCCAAAATCTGCGGAGTCCAAGCTGCAGCTTGCAGACATCCGTAAAAAGAGCCGAAGGTGGCCAAATTCTGCGAAGTCCAAGCCATTGGCTGATAGACTTCTGCAAAAATAGCCGAAGGTGGCTACAATTATACGGAGTCCAAGCCATTGGATGGTAGACATCCGTAAAAAGAGCCGAAGGTGGCCAAATTCTGCGAAGTCCAAGCCATTGGCTGGTAGACTTCTGCAAAAATAGCCGAAGGTGGCTAAAGCAAAACAACATTTGAGCCATGAGCTTCGAATGTCTGTTAACATAGTCCAAAGTGACAAATTCTTTAAGACACTAAAGTGTCCTGGAAGTTATCTCAATTGATTTCTTTCGTAAAACAAAGGTACCAAGTTACCATTCTTCTGACTACAAAAAGTCGAATACATTTCATAAGATTTCAAAAGATCTTTAAATGACAGAGGGGCTCCGAACCCCCAAAAAATTGTACTCCGAAGTTTTTTCTTTGCGCATAACCATCTTTGAATACAGTTCGAAGTTGCTTATACCCAAAGAGGGGCTAGTAAATATGGAGACAATTTTAAATCGGCATTCATTATTGAAATAAATGTATTTACAGATTACATTACGAAAAATTGGTATATATACCAAGAAGGAATCGGAGACCTCTTCGGTCCCGAGAGCTAGGGGTGGAACGACTAGTTCCAACATCGGAAGTTCTAAGAACTTTATGTTTAACTCTCTTCCTCCCCTTCGAAGCTCTAAAATCCTTCTGCTCTTGTTGAAGCTCGGCCCAAGTTCGAAGCCGCTCGGGGCTTCTTTCCCAGCTTCTAAGATCTTCAGATCTTTTATTTTGGGCTTCACCTTCGTCTTCGGACCAATTAGTGTCTTCAGAAGACGAGGTGTTTGCGTCAATCTCTTTATCTTCCTCTTTAATATAAGACAATACGTCTTTGATTACTTCGGGCGCAATTACGCCGGAGTTATCTCGAGGAATAAGAAATCGAGGACGCTTATAACTCTTTAGAAGTTCGAAGGTGTTCCACAGTGAGCAAAGTTCGCTGTTAAGCTCTAACACTTCGATATCTTCCATAAGAGGCAAAGCCTAAAAATATGACAAACAAGACTTTCATTGATAAATGTTTACAAGCATGGGTTTTACATAATCAAAAAGTCCTAAATAATTCCTAAACCTGCGGGTTCGGAGGAGGCTGACTGCTCGAAGCTTGG
Organism: Zizania palustris; assembly: GCA_019279435.1. NCBI lineage: Eukaryota > Viridiplantae > Streptophyta > Magnoliopsida > Poales > Poaceae > Zizania > Zizania palustris. The sequence continues at coordinate 26,690,274 of JAAALK010000085.1, read as the reverse complement.
CTCCGAACTTGTTTCTGACGTTGGCCTTCGTCAATCCAAGCCTTGATCGCAGAACGACCTTCGGCTCTTCATGAAGTTTGAAAGGCTCGCCAGGCGGCAGTCACGCCTTCGGAAGGAGTTAAAAGTCTCGTGTCATCGAAGGTGATGGAGCCCTCTGCTCTCGGAGTAATTGTTCGGCCCAAATCTTCGTAGTAACGAAGCAATCCGAGGGCAGACACTTGTCCGGAGAGTTCTCCATAACGCATGCCTGCAGTCTTCATTTGCTTCGCTGCTCCTTGGATCCTTTTTAACCGGCGCAGCAGAGTCACATTGTCATCCGAAGGTAGTGATCCAGTAGTACCGAAGTACTCCAAGACACCCAGCATCTGCTCGATGACCTCCGAAGCCACCTTCTCAGACTTAAGCTTTTCCTCAATAAGTGCATCCTTGACCGAAGTCGTTTCTGCTAGAACTCCAGAAATTCTAGCATTCTCCGTAGTCAAAGTATTCTTTTGAGTCAGGAGTTGGCTAGCCTCTTCTTGGAGCCTCACAAGTTCGGACCCCTTAGCAGCATCCTCCGTCCGCAGTCTTTCAACCTCCGCTCGAAGCACAATTCTTTCTGCTTCGAGCTCTTTCTTCGCAGCCTCCAAGCTTTGCCTAGCCCTTCGCTCTGCTAATATTACATTATCCATCTGAGCTACTCGACCTTCGGAGAAGTTAAAATTTCTTTGAAGAGCTTTGTTCTCCTCCCGAAGTTGAGCAATTTCATTTTTGCTCGATAAAGCCGCAGCGCGGGCTAAGACTGCTTGCTAAGAAAAAAGAAAAACTGAAATAAGAAATTATTCATATATAATTTGCTATTTGGTTCGAAGATGCTTTATACCTGATAAGCTGCTCTTTCTACAGCGATGTTAAGCTCCGAACTTTTCGCTCTGCTTAAAAGGGCTACCAGTTCTGTTTCCCCGACTTTGCGACTGGCTTGACCCAAAGGTTTAACCAAAGTCCCAAGTCCGGTTTTCTCCTCCAAAAAAGGAGTTATGAGAGGAAGCATTACTGAAGCCTTCTGATCAGCTCTGCTTAGCGAAGGTCCGGAGAGTTCTTCCGAGGCCCTTGGAACTTCTGAAGATGGCCCCCCCTCAGTTGATTCACTTTCATCTGTTGAATCAGACGAAGTCGATCCTTGAGCAGGGAGAGGCTCTATGTGTTTTTTACCCCTTCCGGGCCCCTGTTGAGTAATCTCCGGGTGTGGCTCCGAAGTTGTTGAAGGCCTTTGAATTATATCTTCGTGAGATACTTCGACAACAGGAGGCTCTGAAAAAACAAAAATATTACACATTGTATAATTTTGCATAAATTGATAAAGATTATGCGAAATTTACCTTCGACATCCTCCGGATGATCGAGCACTGGACTGATCGGAGGATCAAAAGTGAAGTCATCATCTGACTCCGCAGTTAGATTCTCCGCTGTCGGAGCATCTCCGTGAGTAGTCCTTTCCTCCACAACCGAAGTTGCAGGAACTTCGACTTCATCTCCACCCATAGGGGCTTCGATTTGTTCTTCCTGGGTATCCGGAGCTCTTACTTCGTCGATGTTGGCTTGGGGCTCCGGTATACCTGCAGTATCTTCAATGTGAATACTTCGTTGAGCTGCATCTTCATCAATCAATTTCACTAATAATATACCTTCATCTTCTTTAGAACCAGAGATTGAGGTTCTTGAGCTTGAAGGAGCAGGATCCGAAGGTGCGAGATTTTTTGGCTTCCGAGCCACCTTCTTCACCGGAGTCCTTGCGGAGCTAGAAGCTCCGGCTTCAGCCACTCTTTTCTTGGGTCCTTTCTCCAGAGGCACCCAGTCCATCAGAGGGGGCGGAGTTAACTCCAACATTCCCCATACTCTGTTAAACCGCTCCCAACTCCCGACTAATTTAATTCGCCATTCCTGTTCTGCCGGAGTTGGGGCACCCAGAATCTTCTCCGAAGCCCTTACGATTTGCTCTGAAGTAATAGGGGCTGAAGAAGCTAAAAATAATTCGAGTTAGTTTTTCTTCGAAGTAAATATGTACAATGCATGTTGGTTTCAAAGTTACCTGCAGGGCTCGAAGTATAATTGATCTTGCGAAGACTGCCTTCCGAGTCATCCTCGAAGACGATAGGCCAGTTGGCCATCAGCGGAGGAATTTGCAGTCCGAGGAATTCTTCGGCTAAGTCCCGCATGCTTAACCTTCGGCTGATTTTCTGAAGCAAGTTGAGGCGAGCTTCGAGCTGGCCTTCGTCAGGTTGCACTAAAGCTTCCTTCCGGAATTGGATTTCTTTGAGGGGTCCAGCCAGAGGACTGCTCGCTCCGACTTCGGCATAAAACCACCTCAGAACCCAATCGGTGTACCATCTAGCATTGATGGCTTTAGCAGGGAATTGCAGGGCATATTCGTCTCGAAGCCTAAAATTAATGCTTCCGAAGGCAACCACCACTTTTTCACCTCCGGAGCCTACGAAGGTCTTCGGCTGACAAGTTGCTCTATGAAGTGCAGCGAAGATTTCAGCCCTCCCTTCACAACCTTCGGCTCTCAGCGCCCACTCGAAGATAGCTAATCTAGCTACAGCATTCGGAGATAGCTGGGGGAGGGTTACATGGAACAGGTCAAGTACTTCGGCCAAGAAATCCACAGTAGGGAGACCCAAGCCTGCTTCGAAAAAAGCTTCGAATACTACAACCTCTCCGGGTCTTGGTGATGGAATCGATTCTTTGCCCGGCTTCCGAATCATAACTCCATTACTAATCTTTCCCCCTGCTGTGATTGCCAAAGACTCTCTCTTGCAGGTAGAAGGCCCTAACTCAAAAGACTGATCCAAGTATTTGGTCGATGGTGGGCACAGACCTTGGTCATCGGCGATTTGGGGATTTCTCCCCCCTGCCGCCATGGATGTTGTCGCCTGCATCGAGGGTGCCACTACCAATGCTGCCGCTGCTGCCGCTGCGGCCGCCTGTTGCCGAGCCAAGGCCGAAGGAGGCGCAGATCCCTTGGTCTTCACCATCACGATCGCTGGATTGTTTTGAGGAAATGGAGGCTAGGGCTCAAGAAATCAAATGCTAGGGCTCAAGAACTCAAGGGGCTCAAAAAGCTTTTGACTGTGAGAAAGCAGTGAAAAGGTAATCGGGTAAGTTTTAAGCCCTTTATTTATAGCCTAAATGTTCCGTTTGTTACCGTTTGGGTTCTGCCCTTTCGCATTCTCGCCCATTATTTTCCTCCGAAAATAACGGATCGTTTAACTTCTGTTAGAAGAAACAGGTTAACGGCTATTTTTTCTAAGTCTGGAAAGTTTTCAGTCTTTCTAAAGATACTTCTAAGTTACTTCGAATGTAACTCCTTCGAATACCAATCCGAAGCATATATCTCCACATAGTTCGGGGATGATATGAATTTGTTAACCCCTACGCATGATTACTTTTCTTGCGTATACTGCTCTCCTAAACGTTACAGGTCGAACGGAGAAGCGTATTCGAGGGGCTACTGTTGGGGGAAAATATCTCATCTTCGGGGTTAAGGCCAAAGCAGCATAAAGACAGTCAACCAGTTCGAAGATTGTCCGAAGACCATCTTCGAAGATGCCCAGAACCCCGTTCGAAGCCCGAAGACAGACACTGGTTCGAAGTATGTCTTCGAACCAAAGCCCTTCAGGATCTTTTCTGCCAGCTAAGATGGAAGACTTATCTTCTATCCTATTAGATTAGTCTTTTACCATTTTAGCCCTATTAAGGAAACCAAATAGTTTCCTTAATGTCGGTTGTAATAGAGGGGTAAATAGGTCTTTTCCTTAATGTTTAGGCCTATAAATACCCCCCATTTCACCCTGTAATAGGGACCGAATACAAGTGATTCAATACACACTTTCGAACTATTCTAAGCTATTATCCTTTCGGAGGCTTAGAACAGTTTGCTTCGCAAACACTTCGTTTGTTAGTTTCTTTTCTACAGAAACCTGTTAGCGTAATCTTTTACGCCAACAACAACGATATTAAATGTAAAATTAAATTAAATAAAATAACTGGAGTAAATAAAAATTTGTTCTCAGATAATTTAATAAATACTTGATGTGCTCGGGAAAACACCTAGATATATCAATAAATATTTATATTGCAATCTGAGAATAAAGTACTAATCAAGTGAATAAAACATGGATCATCCAGAAATAAAACTGATATATTGCAAGTAAATCTAGAATGAAAAATATTACTGTGATTAATATTTTTTCTTTTTATACGAGTAGACTAGAAATACTTAAATAAATAATATGCGAGTACTAATAAGATTTTAGCAGCCAAAAATTATTCAAGAAACCACTAATCAAATTCGTGTGTAATCTGGCTGAAAAATAGGAGATTAGATGGAAAGAAACTAACATGTGTGCGCTGCTTCCTCTGACTTCAACCGAGCGCCCTTCACGCAGCACAAGGAATCCCAAAACTTTTACTCGTGTGAAACAAAAATTCACGCACCGTGCAGTGCACTTCCTGGAAGCTTCAATGAGCACGTAACCAAGACAGGAAGCCAATTTGCATACAACACGCAAAACGAGAAATAGAGAATAAGAATAAATTTCTTTTTTTGTGAATGACTCCGTGGTGATGCAAACTGAAAAGCCTGGAGAGCTCTAACGCCTGTGGCAGAACTATTTTCCTTGGCTCCCGCTTGCGCCTTGGACCGCACTGTGAAGAAGCTAGTCCTGCCGCTTGCCTGCATCGTAGGTGCGCTGCTAGTTGCCCGTGCCTTGGGCGCCACGCTGCTGCTGCATGCTTGCCGCACTGCAGGTTCTGCTGCCTCTACGCTAGATGTTGCAGATTGCTGTGCAGCTGTCAATGCAGAAGCCAGCCGCGTGCTGCGCAAGGCGTACACTGCTGCCGCTCTGGCTCATGCAACGACGGAGAGAAAACCCGGCGGCCAAAACAAGGAATACGGCGACGTAGATTGAAAACCAGAGAAAACAAGTGGCAGCCGAAAAATTCTAGACAGTAGATTGATTTTGAAAGAAACAGTCAACCCTAATCCTAGGGGGTTGGGGCCTATTTATAGGCAGCCCAGTAATAAAGGGAAAAGACTAATTTACACCTAGGGTACATTATACTGAATCTAAAAAAATAAAATTGGAAATTACTAAAATGCCCTTAGAATATTTAACTCACTTGAATAACAAAGACTGTGGACCTAAAGGCTAAATATGAAAATCCTAAAAAAAGATTATCATCGGTTGTCAGTTTTGCGCCGAAACTAACAAAGTGTCCACCGTCTTCGCACCGGGTACCCGGATTGGGCCGACACAATTCCGCAGCTCCCTCAGCCCGGCAATCGCTCGCCGCCCGTGTACCTGAGTCAATCCTGCTCAACAGAATAGTGTATCCTTTGCCGCTCCTAGCCCATGTACTTGGATTGGGCCAGCCTGACTCCACGGCTCCTCTGCCCGGCTGTCACTCGCTGCCCGTGTACCCGAGTCACACGCGCCCTAGACACGGCAAGTCTTCACATCTCCTCTTTGAGTTCCGTTGACAATCACTCGTCACATCTAGAGCCATAAGACCCATGCTCTTCAACATGGTTTCTCAATCTCCCCGTTGATGAGTGCATTGTCAACACCCTCTTCAGCAATTCTTCAAAATCTGAAAAACATGTGGAAACACGAAAACAAAAACAAAAGAAAGAGAAAGAAGAAAATAAAATAAAAGTTTAACCCTAATGACCAAAAACCGAACAGAAGCAAGAAAACGGTCATTATGGTTAACCAAAAATAAGGACTCAAAACAGGTGCAATCTCAGAACTATCAACAAGAATATCTAAAAAGTGAAGGAAAAAGAGACTAAAAACTCCCCCTAAAATAAATCCCAGAGAAAGCCAAAACTCCCCCTAAACACTTTTAAAAGATCGAGTAACCCAAAAATTCTCCGGCTTGTTGACAATTGAACTCGTCAAGTGAGACTAACTGCATTCTAACGAAACACAGACACAAACTCCCCCTGAAATGCAGCTCTCCCTCGAAATATGCCATGAATACATATGGGGTGCAGGTGTAGTGTAAAAAGCATGCTTCTCAGATATGATTGACTGCAATTACAACATCTAACAGGTATAGCAAAAGACATACTGTCTAAGATACATGACATGATCAGTGCAACAAATGATATCTAAAAAGAGTCATTAGCACACATTTTTCGATTTTTGCAAACAAAAGCATCACCACATTCTATAGTTGACAAGCACAGTAAAGCATGAGATGCGAAAGCTAAGTGAGATCTACCAAGATAAGAATTTTCCAGAACAAAGTGCTTCAGCAAGCTTGTTATCCTTTTAAATTTTAGGCTTTTACTTTTCCTTTTTCATTTTTTGCCAGGGGTTATTTGCATGTCAACCTTATGCTAACCGACCAAGTCAAGCCTAGGCCAGAACTGGACCATCAGAAGATTAAGACATTGGTCTTGGCATACATTAGACCGTCCTAGTTCATACCAAAGTGCTATGGTAAGCAGTCCAGAACAATGCAATGCAACAAAGCAAACTCACCTGGATATTTTCAAGTTAAGCATAAAAAAGGCATGAATTATTTATTTTTCAGAATTTTTATCATTATATAGCACTCATGTTTAAAGAATATAGATGTCCAAGTTGCATATCTGCATCTAAGTAAGGATCTAGCTACCAGGCATGTAAAGATAGCGAAAGCATTCAGCCTACACATGCTAGTTACCAGAAGCAATGGTGATCATTTTTCAATTTTAAAGCATAAAATCCATGCATATGACAAATATCAGACATATCATGTGAACTGAAGCAAAGCATGATCATCGACAAGTATTCAAAAGCACATACTAGCTAGAGCAAATAAAGCAGATCAATCATATAATAGAAGCAAGCTCAAAATGTGATATATGATCATGCATGATATGAACTCACACAAAAAGACTCAAGAAAAGAGTAAAGAAGAAAGAAAAAAATCAGACTCAAAATATCCTAAAGAGTATACACAAATGCCAAATCCCCTCACAAATGCTCAAAAGTAGACTGATCTAGGGGTTTGGTAAAAATGTGAGCAAACTACTGATGGGTATCAACATGAACAAGATCAATGACCCCTTTCTCATATTGATCCCTCAAAAAGTGAAAGCGCACATCAATATGTTTGGTTTTCAAATGAAGACATGGGTTTTTCCCTACACTAATTGCACTGGTGCTATCACAAAACAAAGGAACTCTGGTAGGGAAGAACAACCCAAAATCCCGCAAAGTAAAAATCATCCAAACCAACTGTGAGAAGCAGCTAGCAGCAACTACATACTCAGCCTCAGTAGTAGAAAGTGCAACTCCAGATTGTTTTCGAGAAGACCAAGATACAAGTGAAGAACCAAGAAACTGGAAAGTACTAGAAGTCGACTTGCGATCCAGCCGGCACTCACCGAAACCAGCATCAGAAAAGCCAGATAAATCAAGAGACGATGATGCGGAATAGTAAATACCTAGATCAGGAGCATAAGTAAGGTACCTAAAAATACGCTTGATGGTCTGCCGGTGAGATGCGTGTGGTGAAGACTGAAAACACGCGCACAAACCCACGACGAACTGAATGTCCGGTCTGGTCGCCGTCAAGTACAGCAGTGATCCGATCATCCCTCGATACTCTCTCTCATTGACCTTGACGTCATTCTCGTCCTTGTCCAGGCCTCCAGATGTACCCATTGGGGTCATCTGAGGTTTCAGCTCTCCACCAAAGTCAAACTTCTTCAACATGTCCTATGTGTACTTGCCCTCGTGGATGAAGATGTCGTCCTTGGTCTGCTTGATCTGGAGCCCTAAGAAGTACTTGAGCTCACCCATGAGACTCATCTCAAAGTCGTTGTGCATCTACTCAGAAAACTTGGACACAAGCTCATTAGTAGAACCACCAATAATAATATCGTCCACGTAAATCTGAGCAACCAATAAGTCTGAGCCAACTTTGAGCAAGAAAAGAATTTTGTCCACAGAACCCATCACAAAACCGTTCCCCAAAAAAACTGCTTTAGGTGATTATACCAAGCCCTGGGGGCTTGCTTCAGACCATATAACGCTTTCTGCAACTTGAAAACATGTCGAGGAAACTTAGGGTTCTCAAAACTAGGGGGCTGCTTAACATAGACATCCCCCTCTATATACCAGTTCAGAAAAGCACTCTTGACATCCATTTGAAAAAGCTTAAAACTTTTAGAAGCGGCAAAGTCCAAAAGAATACGAATGGACTCAAGACGGGCAACAGGGGTGAAGGTCTCCTCAAAATCAATACTTTCTTTTTGGCAGAAACCCTATGCAACTAGTCGAGCTTTGTTGCGCACCACAACCCCATCTTCACCTTGTTTGTTCTTAAACACCCACTTGGTGCCTATGGTGTTGCATCCAGGTGGCAACTCAACCAGTGTCCAAAACCGATTGCGAACAAAGTTTTCAAGCTCTTCTTGCATGGTGTTTATCCAATTTGAATCAAAAAGAGCATGAGAAATGTCTCTGGGCTCAAAAGTGGCAACAAACGCAGACTCAGCAAACACAACAAGAGTACCAACAGAAGAATGCAAAGATCTCTCAGTAAGATCACCGATGATGAGCTCTTAGGGATGATCACGCTAAACTGCTCGGGATCCTAGGAGATCTGAAGTCACCTCACCGGAGTCAGCAACTGGCACCTCTAGACTTGGCTGAGGGAGCTCGGTCGAAGTAGAAGGAGTGATCAGAGGTCTGTCCTCGTCCTTAGTTGAAGTCTCAGAAGGTGTAGGGTCTGCAGGCTGTGTAGAAGGCCCACCCTCATCAACAGCACGAGTGTCATCATCTTCCTCGAAGATGTACTCTCCAAGCTCATCATCTCCAGAAAGCTCAAAAGGAGTCAGTGAAGGCACGGACTCATCAAATGAAACCTCACAAGTCTCGATAAGCTGTTGAGAGTCGTGGTTCCAAACACGAAATCCTCGAGACTGCAAAGCATAACCAAGAAAGACTCCATCCCAGCAACGAGACTCAAACTTGTCCAAATGCCCTCCCTTCTTGAGCACAAAGCACTTGCAACCAAACGCTCATAAGTGACTCACCTTGGGCTGTCTGCCAAACCGCAACTCATACGATGTCTTACCTAAGTAAGCTCTAAGAAAAATGCGTTTGGCCAGATAGCAAGTTGTGTTCATGGCTTTAGCCCAAAAGCGCCTAGGAGTCCTATGCTCATCGAGCATCGTCCTGGCCATCTCGACTAGTGTGCGGTTCTTTCGTTCCACAACACCATTTTGTGGGGGAGTGTAAGGGGCAGAAAACTAATGATCAAGACCCTGATCACTACAGAAGCTGATGAATTGAGAGTTCTTAAACTCAGAGCCATTGTCCGAATGAATTGCTCGCATCTGACCATTGTTCTTGTTCTTTAGCTTCAAAATCAGGTCATGAACAAACTGAAAAGCCTCATCCTTAGACTCCAGAAAGAAAACCCACGAGAATTGAGAAAAATCGTCAACTATCACAAGCGCGTACCACTTCCCACCGACTGAGCGTACTCGAGTTGGATGAACTGTATCCATGTGTAACAACTCTCCCGAGTACGAAGTCATCACTTAAGTCACTGGTGCGTGAGAAGCGACAACCATTTTCCCATGACAACAGGGATGGCAAACTAGATCCTTCTCCATCTTAAGCTTGGGCAATCCTCGGATAGGATCCATAGAGCTCAATCTGACAAGCAGATCAAAGCTCAAATGACCTAACCTCCTATGCCACTTCCAGAGCTCAGAGGAGGATCCATCAATCAAACAGCGAGAAGGGCCAGAAGAACTAGAGAAATCAATACGAAAAACCTTACCGAAGGGTAAGATCGGGCAAACCAAAGATCCTTTAGAATCAACAACAAAAGACATGCCCTTCTTAAAGCGAACCTCTAAACCATCCTCAAGAAGTTGCGAAACAGAAATTAAATTAAAATTCAAGTTTCCAACCAAAGCAACATTCTTCAAAGAGAAATGATCAAAGATGTGAATGGACCCAATACCTTGTACCTTCCCTTGACCACTTTTCCCGAAAGTGATGTAATCCTTGGAGCTCGGGGGAGTGAGGCTGGAGAACCATCTGCGGTGTCCCGTCATGTGGTGAGAACATCCTGAATCCATGATCCACACGTCCTCCAGTACTCGATCCTGCAAGATCAATGGTCATGAGTGGGAGCAAATGGTCCGACACCGGGTTTAGCAAAGGAGCTAAACCAATGTCGAGCCATCTGCTCGAAAGTAGGAAAGCAGAAGGAATCATAAGAATCTGGACCAAAACATGGATCAAAGCGTGGTCCTCGGTTCTGCCTAAAGTCTTGGCCACGAGGTCCAAAGCCGTATCTAGAACGACCTGGAGCTCAACCGGAGCGAAAACCACCCTCCGAAGCATGATTATGAAAGCCATCTCCTCTACTACCATATACATGACGTGGCCTAGCCTCTAGCCTCTCTCCACGTCGAGGGACTCTGTGTCTACCACCCTGCTATTAGAACTGCTCCTGCCCACCTCGAGCTCTCTCTGCTCTCTCAACCCGCTTCCTCCTGAAGCAAAACTCCTCAAGATGCCCATCTCTCTAACAAAACTCACAGTGATAGGTAGGCTTCTTGGGATGTGGTTGAGGCTTGGGGTTCTTAGGCTTGGTGGCGTTGGGTGTAGATTCTTTGGTGTGAGAGGGTCCAGGTAAAGAGTCAAGAGAAGTGTGGATAGTTTTAGGCTTTGGAACCCATATTTGCTTCTTGGGTGGAGCTTTAGGTTGTTCTTGGAACACTCCATCTTTGGGCTGACTAACCTGAAAAGACTTAGTGGATTGAGTCTTGGGATATCTCTGCTTTGGAGTCATCTTGCTCCACTCCACTGCACGGCTAATAGCACTCTCAAAGTCAGCCTTGGTATAGGTGAAACCTACCCCAAACCCATCCTGCCTCTTGAACTGCTGGATCATAATGCCAAGCTGTGGCTCTCTAGCACTAATCCAACTCAGGATCTAACGAAGGTAAAAGTTCTCGTTCTGAACATCAGCTAGCTCCTCTCTCAAGGAAGCTAACACCTTCACCTGAGACAAGCAGATCTCACACTCTCTATCAACTTTGACAAAATTCTCAGTTTTTAGCTTGATCAACTCTAATCTTAGGGAGAAGGAGTTCTCACAAATAGTGGGTGGAACTGATAAGGTCTCAAGCTCTAGCTTAGTCTGCTCCAGCTCAGCTCTCACTCCAGCTAACTCGCCCACCTGCTCATCACTCTTGGCTCTCAGCTCAGCAATACTAGCTAAATGGGATGGGCAGACTACACAGGGCACGACAATAGTGGCATGAGCATCTTTTAGCTCTAGCTGAGCGCTTTCAAGCTCAGTGGCCATAGCATCTCTCTCATCTACCCTTTCTGTGTACCTGGACATCAGAGTCGTCAGGTCACACAACAACACCTCATAGTTAGGGCACTCACTAATACCACCCAAGCAAGGGGAAGAAGACAGACTCTCAATCTTGCCATTTGCCATGGCAAGCTAACTCTCAAGATCATCTATCCTCTTTTTAGACCCTCTAAGCTGTTTCTCCCAATACTTCAACTCCTGATGGTTCTCTTCTAGCAAATTAATAACTTCTTGTTCATAGGAAGATATCTTTTCATCGTCGTCGTCAGAGTTGTCGGAGGAGCCCTTTTCTTCCTTATCCCCAAGAGCTATTGAGCATAAACTCTTGCGGGGTCTTCGGCTGTAACGCGAGCGACTCTTCGGCTTGTCCCCGAAGGCCATGAAGTAGAGGCCCAGCCGGATCATCCATGTCCTTCCCCTTCATGATCACGATCTCTTCATCACTTGAACTTCAAGACGAGGAGGAAGACGAAGACCTATTGGAGTAGCTTTTCTCCATCTCTTGTTCTCACGCCTGCAGTCCTTTAGAGGCTTTCGAAAGAATCTTGTCTTGGGCTTGTCCTTTGTGAAAGTGGAGTTGTCGTGCTTGCCGGAGTCATAGGAGTTACCGCCGGTTCCCTTCTTGTAACTCTTCCGCTTGGGGTAGTCGGCGATGAAATGACCTAGATCACCACACTCAAAGCATCTGGATTTTGTGCCGTGTCTTTTAAACATTCATTTATCATATACACGACGCACCCGGTTGTTAAACAAACGCAGATCATCATCTCCTAGCGAATCAAGCTGATCCTCAGAGATAGACATCAAAGAAAATGTAGCACAACTCAAAGCAGTAGGATCAGCAGAAGGTGTAGCAAGGGCCAGGGTTTTTGAGCCAGAACCAATGAGACTTGATCTCAAATAGATATCAACCTATGAGGCCTTGAGCTTACTAAAAAGATCTATGACAGTCAAGGTATCATAGGAAGCGCTCTCAACAATAGAAGAAACATTGATCTCCCAGATCTTAGGGTCCAAGGTATGAAGAACCTTGAGCGCCTGTTCATGATCTGAGACCAGCTGATCATGCTCGGCATTGTTGGCCCGAAGCTTGTTAATGATCGATTAAAAATGACCAAACAAAGCCTCAACAATCTCACCCGGCTTCTGTGAGAAATTTTCATACTCACGTTGGTAGGTCTGATAGAGCCTAGCCTTGACCTCAGTTGTGCCCTCATGGTGTGCCTGGAGGGTAGCCCAGATCTGTCGAGCAGTGTCGAGATGGATAACACGCTCAAACTCACTAGAACATAAACCAGAAAAAAAATGTTCACCGCTTTGCTATTGTTCTGATGCTAGGCGATTATATCAGTAGAAGTGCGCTCAGCAACAGGAAGTATAGTAAAAGTAGCATGAGCACAAATATCTCAAATGTCCGAGCTCTGGCTCATAAGATAGGCTCGCATGCGAGTCTTCTAATAAGTATAGCCAAAAGCTTCTAGGGACGGGACCTTTCCAGAAGAAGTCATGATCACTACCTGGGTTTAGATCCGGTTAAGGTATGGAAAAACCCTAACCTCGCTCTGATACCACTTATAGGACCGAAAGTAGCGACTAGAAGGGGGTGAATGGGCGCCTAAAAAATTCTTCCGAATCAATGGCCCAATCCCAACACCCAACGCACCTCGACAGACAAACAACAGTAGGAAAGCAGATCACAGGTACTAAAGTTATCTAGCCTAAAAGTGACCGGTGTCCTAATTAAAATTATATTAACAACGATATTAAATGTAAAATTAAATTAAATAAAATAACTGCAGTAAATAAAAATGTGTTCTCAGATAATTTAATAAATACTTGATGTGCTCAGGAAAACACCTAGATATATCAATAAATATTTATATTGCAATCTGAGAATAAAGTACTAATCAAGTGAATAAAACATGGATCATCCAGAAATAAATTCAGAAATAAAACTGATATATTGCAAGTAAATCTAGAATGAAAAATATTACTGTGACTAATATTTTTTCTTTTTATACGAGCAAACTAAAAATACTTAAATAAATAATATGTGAGTACTAATAAGATTTTAGCAGCCAAAAATTAATCAAGAAACCACTAATCAAATTCGCATGTAATCTGGCTAAAAAATAGGAGATTAGATGGAAAAAACTAACGTGTGTGCGCTGCTTCCTCCGACTTCAACCGAGCGCCCTTCACGCAGCTCCAGGAATCCCAAAAGTTTTACTCAGGTGAAACAAAAATTCACGCACCGTGCAGTGCACTTCCTGGAAGCTTCAATGAGCACGTAACCAAGTCAGGAAGTCAATTTGCATACAACACGCAAAACCAGAAACAGAGAAAAAGAATTAAATTTTTTTCTTGTGCGTGACTCCCTGGTGATGCAAACTGAAAAGCCGTGCAGAGCTCTAATACCTACGGCAGAACTATTTTCCTTGGCTCCCGCTTGCACCGTGGATCGTGCCGTGCAGAAGCTAGTCCTGCCGCTTTCCTGCGCCGTAGGTGCACTACTAGCTGCCCGCGCCTTGGGCGCCGCGCTGCTGCTGCATACTTGTCGCACTGTAGGTTCTGCTGCCTCTGCGCTAGATGCTGCAGATTGCTACGCAGCTATCAACGCATAAGCTAGCCGCGTGCTCCGCAAGGTGCAGACTACTGCCATTCTGGCTCACGCAATGATGGCGAGAAAACCCGGTGGCTAAAATAAGGAATACGGCGACGCAGATTGAAAACCAGAGAAAAACAATGGCGGCCGAAAAATTCTAGACTGTAGATTGATTTTGAAAGAAACAGTCAACCCTAAACCTAGGGGGTTGGGGCCTATTTATAGGCAGCCCACTAATAAAGGAAAAAGACTAATTTACCCCTAGGGTAAATTACACTGACTCTAAAAAAATAAAATTGGAAATTACTAAAATGCCCTTAGAATATTTAACTGACTCGAATAACAAAGACTGTGGACCTAAAGGCTAAATATTAAAATCCTAAATAAAGATAATCATTGGTTGTCAGTTTTGCGCTGAAACTAACAAAGCGTCAACTGTCTTCACACACGGTACCCGGATTGGGCTGACCCAATTCCGTAGCTCCCTCAGCCCGGTAATCGCTCGCCGCCCGTGTACCTGAGTCAATCCCGGTCAACAGACCAGTGGATCCTCTGCCGCTCCTAGCCCATGTACTCGGATTGAGCCAGCCTGACTCCACGGCTCCTCTGCCTGGCTATCGCTCGTTGCCCGTGTAGCTGAGTCACACGCGCCCCAGACACGGCACGTCTTCATGTCTCCTCTTTGACTTCCGTTGACAATCACTCATCACATCTAGAGCCATAAGACCCATGCTCTTCAACATGGTTCCTCAGGGGCCATGGTCGTATTCTACCCTTCGCGCAGTGGCTTGATCACCGAAGATAGTAAGCACTCCTACTTGTGTGGGCATCTTCATGCATAAATAATTACGGTGCACCACATCTCTGAATTGATTTAACATGCCCCTTCTGAAGATGAAATTATAAGCGTAAGGGGCATCCACAACATCGAAAATTACTTCCTCTGTCCTTGCCAAGAGCCCATCTCCGAAGGCAACCTCAAGACCTATTTGGCCGAGGGCATCAAGAGGAGGTCCTGTGAAGCCTTGAAGGGGACGAGCTGCGGGAAGGAGATGCTTCCGGGAGATGCAGAGCTGATCGAAGGCTTGAACAAAGATAATATCCGCATAACATCCTCCATCGACCAGTACTCTCCCAACTTCTGTTCCTGCAATATCTGTAGTGATGACAAGGGGATCCGCATGGGGGAATTTTATACCTATTGCATCAGCTACAAAGAAAGATATAGGCACATGGGACCACTCAGGCATTGCAGCTGTCGACGAATAGGTTCCAATATGGCCTACTTCCCGAACATACTCTCTCTGTTGTCTTTTTGACATGCTGCCTAGAGTTCCTCCGCTAGAGATAGGAAGGACCACTCTTTTGCCCCGGTCTTGAGCATCATCTTGCTTCGGAGGTGGCATAACACTGGCCACTGAAGGTTGTATTGGGGGGTGGAAGTTGTCTACACGTACGACAGCCTGCACAGGCTGCGGACGTGCCTCGAGGGGGCTCAGTCAGTAGTGCCTTGACCAAAGCTCCTTTTGACTTGCATGCATCGGTCAGTAGTGCCTCGGTCAGTATAGACTTGCATGCATCAGTACCATGGCTTCGGTTTTCGCTGTGAACACAGCACAAGAAGGCTTGGCCCTTGCTAGTCGGCTTCCCTAGTGGCCTCCAGCCGCTGACCTTGTTTCCCGAAGCTTGTGGACTCTTGGGGGAAAAATTTTGTAGAGAAGGAGCAATGTTCAGGACTTCAGAGCGAGGATTCTTATGTCCTCGACGCCTGTCATGCTGGTTGTCAAAGTTGGGCCCTTGCGAAGGTGTTGAAGTTTTCACTTCAAGCTTAACTTCTTGGATAATTGGTGAAGACGAGGCTGTTCTTCAAAACCATCCTTCCTCTGACCTAGCATACACCTCAAAATAAGCCATCAATTGTGCTACGGAGGATATATGCTTTCGGTGAAGCTTGTCGAGGAGGCCTGCATGGGTGACTCCTTCTCGGGATGCATCGACCACGGATGATGCATACAGTCCTTTTATCTGCGACTTTGTATGAGCGAAGCGCTTAAAGAACTACCTCAAAGTTTCTCCAGGTTGCTGCTTCACATGAAAGAGACTTCTAGTAGACATAGGGAGCACAAAAGTACACTGGAAGTTACTTATGAATTTTTTTCTTGACTGCTCCCAGGATTTAATTGATCTTAGCTTCAAAGACCAGAACAAACGCAAAGCAACTCCTTCAAGAGCAAGGGGGAAGCATTTGGCCATTGTATCCCAAACCCCTCCGCTGGCTTCAATCGCTAAAGCATACGAACGAGAGAACTCACCTAGATCTTCTTCCCCGGAGTACTTACAGAGCTTCCAAGTTTTGAACTTGGGGTCGAAGCACACCTTTTGTAAGTCGGGGTGCAGCGGAGATTCGCTATAAAAGGAAGCATTCTCCGGGGCTTCTGGATGAAAAGGAGGGTCGTCGTCTTGACGCACCTCCAGAATGACAGGGGTATCTTGGGGACAAAGCCTATCTGCAGCTTCCTACCTCCACCTTGTCACTTCGACTTGAAGACTGGCCATATGGGTTTCACATCGTCAAGGCTATCTTCATTTCTTCCGGAAGGAGCTTCCAGGTCTTGATAACTGAATAGGTCAGTTCGGAGTATAGTCGGAGCTGCAAGAGAAGCTCTGTCAATTCGAGGCATAGATGGAGTCCCTGAAGGGGCTTCATATGTTCGAGGAAGAGTATTCATTTCGAGGGTCTGAGGTGGGGGAACTACAGAAGGTCCTCCGACCTCAACCGTATTCGAAGATCTCACTCTGGAGGTCCGAGGGGACCTCCGAAGGGACTACCACCTGAGCTCCGTTTAGGAGGCATTGCTCTAGAAAGTTGGTAGAGAACGAAGTTTTCGTACTAAGTTCCCCACGGACGGCGCCAACTGTTGGCGTAAAAGATTACGCTAACAGGTTCTCTAAGATTAAGAACTAACAAACGAAGAGTTTGCGAAGCGGACTATTTCAAGCCTCCGTATTGGATAATAGCTCGAAGTAGTTCGGAGTTGTGTATTGAATATCTGAATATTCGATGCCTTTTACAGGATGAGAATGGAGGTATTTATAGGTAAAAACTTTAAGGAAAAGACCTTTTTACCCCTCAGTTACAACCGATATAGTGGAAACTATTTCGATACCCTAATGGGGCTAAAATGGTAAAAGACTAATTTAATCAGAAAGAAGATAAGCCTTCTATCCTTGCTGGCAGTTTTCCACTACGGAGAGGGAGCCTTCGAAGTGTATCTTCGAACCGGAGTCTAGGCAGACCCTCTGGCCTTAACTCTACGTCAATACAGAAATAAGTCTTGGACTCCAAGCTCATCAGTTGTCTTTGTCTTGTAATCTTGAAGATCCTGGGGATGAAGTTTTTTCCCCCACCAGTTATATATTCTGAGTCTTGAAGATGCACACGTTTATAACATTAGTACTAAGAAACAATGACTAAATGATTTGAATCCTACCTATGTCTGGCATTGTCGTTTAGGGCATATAAATGAGAAGTGCATGTAGAAGCTCCATAGTGATGGACTTTTGGAGTCATTTGATTTTTACTTATATGACACATGCGAGTCTTGCTTACTTGGCAAAATGATAAAGATGTCTTTCACTAGACAGAGTGAGAGGGCGAGTGAGCTATTAGCCATAGTACATACTGATGTGTGTGGTCCAATAAGTCACATGGCTAGGAATCGTTTTTAGTTCTTTATCACTTTTACCGATGACTTTAGTAGGTATGGCTATGTCTATTGATGAGGCATAAATGGGAATCCTTCGAAAAGTTCAAGGAGTTCCAAAATGAAGTACAAAATCATACGGGCAAGACAATTAAATTTCTACGATCTAATCGTGGAGGAGAATATTTGAGCCATGAGTTTAGTGATCATCTAAAGTAGTATGGAATTGTTCCACAGCTGACTCCACCTGGCACGCCCTAATGGAATGGGGTGTCCGAGCGGAGAAATCACACTTTATTGGATTGGAAAGGTGCATGGCCATGCCACTATGACTAAGGAGTTAGTCATGATTTGAATCTAATACTTGATCGAGTGAAATGTTGAGCTAACCAAAAAGGGTGGAACATATCTCACCTTGAACTTCACTGACGGCATGTGGTAAAGGGACTGGCGCATGCGTATATCAAGGTTTAGTGAAAAATAATTTTGTACGCTTTCGGGGGTCAATATGTGCTCCTAGGTACCGCTATTGATCAGTGAGTCGGAAACGGTTTCCTCCTAAACAACCGTTAGTGTATGAACCTATCGGGTAACACACTTAAGGGGATGTATTAAGAAACATGCAAAGAATCGGTTCTTACATAAGTGAGAGATTGAAGGATATGCCCAAGAAAATTCCGTGGATCGGAAGTTTCGATAGGTAGTATTGGAAGTTATGAGTATTATCTAGTCTCGAGTCAGATAGCAAAAGTTCCTTCGGAAGTTCCGAGATGGTATCATATGTTCCGACGAGCCAGAAGTTCTGATTTGGAATCGGAGAGAATTGTACTGATTGGAAGTTTCGATATGTGTATCGAAAGTTCCGAGGTGGGCGAAAACAGATTGGATCTGTTGTGTGTTGCACTGAATCAGGAGACCTAAAATACCTTGTCAGAAGTTCCAATCATGATTAGAAGTTCTGACATGGGCAAACAGATTGGATCTGTTATGAAAATGAATTGGTTATAACTAATATGTGGGTTTTGATATGTGCACGACTAGGGGCTCTCAGCCCTATAAAAATAGAGGAGGAGGTCTTGGAGACAAGCAATAAGCATAGATTAGACCTAGCCACCATTAACTCCTCTCCTCCCTTTCTTGAGGTCGAGGATTGTCCATCTCTTATGTGCGGTGCTACCACGCTGTCGTGGGAGGAACTCCATCCCTATACGTGTGGATACTATGGAGGCATTGCTCCAAGACCAATGCTCGTGGACTTCTTCACGTGAACAACTATGTCGTCTTCACCGATCGGATTGGCGAGGGACGGCCAGGACGAAGCGAGGATAGGCTTGATGCGCTACTCCAATATCTTCCTCCGCTGCACCTAGCACGTCTCATGCTAGAAGGTAACGATCTATGATCTCACACGCGCATAGATCTTGGGCTTACGATAGAAATTAGCTCCCTATTCCCCAATAAGGATCGCATGCGAGTCTTCCAATAATTATAGCGAAAGACCACAAGAGACGGGACCTTCCCATCAGAAATCATGATCGCTACCTTGGGTTAGAACTAGTTAAGGTATGGAAAAACCCTAACCTTGCTTTGATACCACTTGTAGGACTGAGAATAGAGACTTGAGGGGGGTGAACGAGCACCTCAACAAATTCTTTCGGATCGATGGCCTACCCTTAACACCCAACACTCCTCAAAATACAAACGGCACAAACAAACCAAATTTCATAGAAATATCGTAGACAACACCAATGCTATCACTCTCCTGTCAGATATGGTATGATGCGGCAGTCTGAGAGATCACAGGCACTAAAAATAATCTAGCTTAAAACGACCAGTATCCTAAACAAAAAGACACCACCACAGTGTTTAAAGATAGATTAAGTTTACTCACAAAACAAACGACGTCTCCTCAAAAGTTCACCAATTCAGAGATAATCCATCAATCGATGTAGATCATTCCCAAATCACAAGCAGTTCATGAATATAAGAAAGTACCATATTTCACGCATTTAATCTAGACAAAATAAATGTAGGAAATAAAATGTGCTCATAGTTATATCTCAAAATATTCAAGAAAAAACAATCTGCAAATGCACGAGGATCAAGGTGAGAAATTTACCGTGTTTGGCAGCACGCTGCACCTAGCGCTTCGCGCTGTACCTTCCAGCCGAGCGCCTTAGCTTCCCCTGTGTGTCCTCTCGTCAAGCACTGAGCGCCCGCGCTGCCTTGTGAACCTCCCATGAATCCAGAGCCCAGAACAAGGTGTGGCTGCAATCGGTTTTTGAGAGGAACAAAAAACCGTTTGAAAAACCGATCTGGCCAAGACATTGTTCCGTACATCGAGCCATCGCCTCTTGGTGTCCACCTAGCGCGCACAGTGCTGCACAACCTAGATGCCCACAGAAATCCTTCAGAGCCTTTCGAAAGAATCTTGTCTTGGGCTTGCCCTTTATGAAAGTGGAGTTGTCGTGCTTGCCGGAGTCATAGGAGTTACCGCCGGTTCCCTTCTTATAACTCTTCCGCTTGGGGTAGTCGGCGATGAAATGACCTAGATCACCACACTCAAAGCATCCGGATTTTGTGCCGTGTCTTTTAAACATTCATTTATCATATACACGACGCACACGGTTGTTAAACAAACACAGATCATCATCTCCTAGCGAATCAAGCTGATCCTCGGAGATAGACATCAAAGAAAATGCAGCACAACTCAAAAAGCAGTAGGATCAGCAGAAGGTGTAGCAAGGGCTAGGGTTTTTGAGCCAGAACCAGTGAGATTTGATCTCAACTGGATATCAACCTCTGAGGCCTTGAGCTTACTAAAAAGATCTATGACAGTCAAGGTATCATAGGAAGCGCTCTCAACAATAGAAGAAACCTTGATCTCCCAGATCTTAGGGTCCAAGGTATGAAGAACCTTGAGCGCCTGTTCATGATCTGAGACCAGCTGATCACGCTCGACATTGTTGGCCCGTAGCTTGTTAATGATCGATTAAAAATGACCAAACAAAGCCTCAACAGTCTCACCCGGTGTTGCGCCCCGATTTATCTAAATCAGAACATTATTGAATTTCATAAGAAAGACAATAATACAAGAGGTTTATCATGCGACAATCGTACATACGACAAGTATTCATGGTGCGCAGACCATATTTATTACATCAGAATAAAAATTAAATAAGAAAATAAAGGCATGGCGAACAACCTCTTCAGGATCTTCTCTTGACTAGGTCGCTACTCTAGACCATCCTCGTAGTAGGCATCCTCTGAATGGTGTGTCCAACGGGTATGAGTACAAAAAGTACTCAACAAGCCACCGCGAATGCAAGTAATAATGCAAGATAATAACAAAGGAAGGATGATGGCTAAAAGTGCGGAAAAGTACATTTTCAGTTATTGCATTTAGTGTAGTCAAGTTTTATCATGCGGAATAATAAACATGAACATCAATAACATCATCTAACTCGAGGAGTACGTTTTACCTCCTCGCACAACAGTCCTTATATGTCAACCAGCATGCACATACATATCAAAAGTAAACTAACTGTGGGATGTCACACAACCTACCCTTGACTATGGGCTCGGCTTTTCGAAAAGATTAATGACTCTGATCAGAGATGTACTACTGTACCCACAAGGCACGCACTCATCCCAAACACCAAGGTGTAACGAGATGACCCATACCACGGGAACTCGTGCCAAAACCTCAGCATGAAATGCTCCAAGCGATAACCACCCGCTCTAGGTTTCGTCGGCGCGTCGGGCCGCATCCCGGCTAATGTCGCACCCTCTTTTGTGCCACGTTGGTACAAGCCACCCGCAGGTGCTACTTGACCCATCTCCAAATGGTGGCCTCGGTTTGGAACACTGCATACCTTAGTTAGGACTTAACCATTAGACTTGTGGTTAGTACGGAAGTGTATTGCAACGGATCCCACAGATCGGTCCTTATAGTGCCCCGGGTGCTACCGACCAATGCCCTAGCTTGCACCCAGAACCCACCATGCATTCACTCACAACCACAACTCATCACCGACAGAATTCCAAGGATAAGAATAACAGGGATAATATAGTAGAACCATGTTGCTACGACTCATCTTTATCCTATAGCAATTGTGTCAATACATTGGACACTAGCTAATAATACTAATCATATGGTGACAAGGAGGTTAGGCGAGATAGCATGGCTTGGGCTGCACATCAAGGTCGGGGGATCCTAAATAAATATATTGTAAGGGTTTCATTTGACTAATGCATGTATACCCTATGTGTTTTAGCGATACTTTAATAAAACATGAGTTCAATATACTCAAAAATTTGGTTTGGTGACTTGCCTTGTTCAGCGAATGGGGAGGGAGGAACTTCCAGGAAGTATTCCGGCTCCTCGGCGGCGTCGTAGTCTTCTCGTTATAAATAAAGTAAAATAAAATAAATACAACATTCAATTTAAACAATACAAAACCACACAACAAGCACATAGGTTTAAATTGGTTTAATTTAAGGAAAACCAAGTTGTTAAGTTTCTAAAATCTATTTTATAAATAATTTAAAATGAACTATAAAGAAATATGGCCCTTTCCAATAGGGATTTTTAATTGGGAAATAATCTCTTTTTTAAGCTTTCTAATTAATTTAAAATGAAAGGTCCAGAGAAAACTTGGTGGTTTCATTACATTAACAGGGAATGAATAAATATAAATTTTACTGAAATTTAAATAATAAACTTTGTATTTTAACATAAGGGCATTTGAATACTTTAATAAATAAGAATGAAATATTCAAAGTAAACATACTGTTTTTATTGTACTAATGTGTAGAGAATAAAATTACAAAATTTCTGGAATTGAAATGATAATTTTTGGAGTTCAAATGCGCTAGATATGAATTTTACAAGTTTAAAACAATTTCTGGAATTTAATTTAAATTCAAAATAGCATCGGGTCCACGGTGAGCCAGGCCCACGGTGAACCCGCGCACTGTGCGCGTGGTCCGACCCAATCTGGACCGTTGGATCCAGATCCAACGCGCGAGGCGAGGCGGGGGAGTTAAGTTATCGCGGACGGCTGAGATTAAAACTAACGGACGCGCGATATTAAAACATACCCCTTCGCTCAGATCTGACGGCGCAGATTAAACCGCACATGGGATTTAATTGGTACCATTAGATCCAGATCGCACGGCCAGGATCGAATCCGACACGGCATGGGTACTCGACCCATGCTGGTCATCTTCTCCGGCGACGGTGAGCGGGCCAGAGGCCACGGTGGGCTACGACGATCCTAGCTAGGCCTAGAAAAGGAAAGAGGACGCCTAGGGGATCATGGGGGTACCTTCACAGCGGTCCAAGGTTGACGGACTGCGGTCGGCGGCGAGGGTAGACGACGGAGTGGTTTGGGTTCCTCGTCGGCGATGGTGTTCCGGCGAGGTTCGTCGCCAGCGGAGGGGTGGCCGAGGTTGGCGAGGTCCTTGCGGTCACAATGGTGTGGTCGGTGAGGATGGGAGAGGTCACTGGCGACGGCGAGTGGTGACCGGAGTGTGGGCGCCGGTGGTGCGCTAAAAACCGAAGTTCAAGTGCTCTGTTTGTTCTCGCAGCGAGTGAGAATGGGGGATCAAATGCGGACGGTCAGGGGGTTTACATAGGGCCACCGGCGGAGCTCGCATGCAAGGAAAGCCGAGGAAGGGCCTTAACTCGCCGGTGAGGGCTCGGCCATGCACACGCAGCGTGATCCAAGGACGTAATCGTGAGGTTTAACGAGGGGAAACGGTCGGTCGGGAGCGGGGGACCATTTAATGGCGATGGATTAAAGAGGGGGGCCAGCGAGGTGGATCCGAGACGGGGGTCGTCGGCCGGTGCAATTTGGGGAGGTGGAGGGAGGTAGACGACGGATCCGACAGGTGGGCCGAGGCGGTCAGCGGGCACGAGCGCACGAGGGCGGTGGCTGACGGGTGGGGTCGAGCTCGGCCGTGAGAGGGGGTCGGTTGGCACCGAAAGGTGGGGTCCGGATGTCAGTCCGAGGCGCGCGGGGTAACGGGCTGGGCCAGCCGGAGAGAGAGAAAGGGGAGGGGGAGGCCTATTACTGTTTATAAGGTTTTCTGATTAAAAATAATTGCAGAAAATGGATTAAAATATTTGGGCTTCTTCTAAGGTTGATAAAAATTTGTAAAAATTCTCAAAAATATATCTTGGCCTTGGGATCATAGACAAAATTTTCTAGCCCCTGTTTTGGTCATTTCATGTATGTTCTAGTTCAAAAAGGATAAGGAGGGTATTTAAAGGTATTTCCAAAATACTTAATTCCAGGAAAATGGATTAAATAATATTTTTATTCCTCTGGAAATTTGGGGTGTTACAAACCTATCCCCCTTACAAAGAATCTCGTCCTCGAGATTGGAACGCTACTCGAATAGCTCAGGGTATTGGGCTTTCAGCTCGTCTTCTTTTTCCCATGTAGCCTCTTCGGTGGGGTGGTTGTTCCACTGAACCTTGCAGAAGCGAACCACACGGCCCCTAGTTACTCTTTCTTTAGTTTCCAAGATCTTGATGGGCTTCTCGATGTAGGTCAAGTCCTCTTGAATGTTGAGCTGTTGGAGATCGGCTTGTTCGGTGGGCACACGAAGACACTTCTTCAGCTGAGAAATGTGGAACACATCATGAACTCCTGCCAAGGATGGAGGCAGTTCTAGTAAATATGCCACTTCTCCTTGCCGTCGGAGGATCTGAAAAGGTCCGACATAGCGGGGTGCTAGCTTGCCTTTCATGTTGAACCTATAAGTGCCACGGAGGGGAGTGACTCGGAGATAGACATAATAACCCTCCTCAAAGGTTAGGTCTCTTCGACGGTTGTCGGCGTAGCTCTTTTCTCGGGACTAGGCTATCTTCAATCGGTCCCTGATAATCTTCACCTTCTCTTCGACTTCTCTCAATATATCTGTCCCAAACAACTGCGACTCTCCGGTCTGATCCCAGAGCAGTGGCATTCTGCACTTAAGCCCATAAAGTGCTTCGAACGGGGACATTTGCAGGCTGGCTTGATAGCTATTGTTATAGGAGAACTCCGCGTAGGGCAAGTTCTTGTCCCACATTCCGCCAAAGTCTAGAGCGCAAGCTCTAAGCATATCTTCCAGTATCTAGTTGACCCGTTCGGTTTGACCGTCGGTCTGTGGATGATAGGCGGTGCTAAAGTTCAACCGGGTGTCGAGTTCCTCTTGAAGGTTCTTCCAAAACTTAGAGGTGAACTGACTTCCGCGGTCAGATACGATCTTCTTAGGAACTCCGTGGAGACACACGATCCGGGTCATATACAACTCGGCCAACTTGGCGACGGTGTAAGTTGTCTTGACGGGGATGAAGTGAGCCACCTTGGTGAGTCGGTCGACGATCACCCAGATAGAATCATGACCGGCTTGGGTCCTGGGTGTAGGACCGAAAGTAGCGACCAGTGGGGGGTGAATGGGCGCCTAAAAATTCTTTCGAATCAATGGCCTGCTCCCAATACCCAACGCACCTCTAAAGACTAAACAACACAAAAAGAACAGATCGCCTAAGTCTAAAGGTATCTAGCCTAGAAGCAACTGTTGATAAACAGAGAAATGCCAATGCAGTGCTAATAGACAGATGAAAAGAGGACACGAGACAAGGCAAGATAAACTTCTCAGTAAAAACAATCTAAGTGTACTATGAATGAGAAGAGAAGTTACTGTTCAAATCTGTATCCTGTTCGGAACTCGCCGAAGCCAGCTTCGCCGGTCGAGGTCAGCTTCGGAGGTCGAAGCCTGCTTCGCTGGTCGAAGCCTGCTTCGGAAATGATTGTCGAAGTCTGCTGAGGAGGTTTGGTCTAACCTGGTTCGAGGTGGCAAAAGAGTGAAGCTGCTTCAAAGCTAAGGATGAGAGTATCGAAAGTAGCTTCGAACCAAGTACTTCGAAGCCTATCCCTCGAGCAGGAAGCTTCGAACACAACGCACAGACAAACAACCTTCGAAGAGTGAGGCGAAGCCCGACACACGGCAGAGAGAACAAATCGAAGTCAATGCTCTACCTTCGGAGCTAGCCAAATCGAAGTATGACCTTCGAACCACCCTTACTGGGACTTCGAACAAAACAGCAGAACACTCAGTGCGAAGTCTATCAGAAAGACATGCTACGTTCAAAGTCTGCAAACGTAGGCTTCACGAAATAGCCGAAGTATCCTCGAAACGTAGTGCACCTTCGCACAAATGGTCGAAGTATGTTAGGCTGCCAGACAGCACAAAAACATACTTCGAAGCTAAAACCGCAATGCACAAAGTGAAGACGAAGTTCAAGCGAAGCCTTTCGAGGAAGACAGATCGAAGCCTGCCTCACAAAGCTAAGAGACTTCGAACAGAGAGAAGGTACTTCGCCATAAACAGTCAGAAAAGGTGTTCAGTCTTGTCTGCTTCGATCAAAAAGCTACGCTGAAAAAGCAAAGCCTGAGTACTAGTGTACTGTTGCTACAGTGTAGTAGTACTACTTGCAACCAGTAAGAACTAGTACTACTTGTGCGAAGAACACAGGCAACAGAGAAGCAAATAGTGAACAAACTGCACACGATTCACTAAGATTTAGATCCACAAAAATCAATGCATGCCTCGCACATAAGCAGAGAACAAAATCTCAGTACATTAATGAAGAACAGGAGGAATGCATGCAAGAATAGAACCTTCTGGCGGCGCACAAAACAGGAGCAGGAAAGAGAATGCGCATGAAACAAAGATGACCCAAGGAATAATTGAAAAAGTGATTTCTAGAAGGGTAGTCCAACCCTAGGGATTGGGGCCCTATTTATAGGCTGCCCAATGGCCTAGAATATTCCACCAGCCCCTTAGGGTTTTTTACAGACGCTAAAATAAAGGAAAAGACTCAACTTCCCTTAGGAATTTTTACAGACACAACGGACTAACTGTGGGCCTAGAGATACAGATGACTTATCCGGAAGCTAAGCTTTCGTAGCGACTACGGCTTCTCTTCTGGACATTCCGATACAGAATCAACGGTTGTCAGTTTTGCGCCGAAACTGACAAAGCCTCCACCGACTTTGCACCAGGTACCCAGATTGGGCCGGCCCGATTCCGCAGCTCTCTCAGCCCGGCAATCACTCACCGCCCGTGTACCTGAGTCAATCCTGGTCAACAGCCCAGTGGGTCTTCTGCTGCTTCTGGCCCATGTACCCGGATTGGGCCAGCCCGACTTTGCAGCCTCCTCTGCCCGACAATCGCTTGCTGCCCGTGTACCTGAGTCACACGTGGCCCATGAAACAACAGATCTCCTCTCTTCTTCTGTCCTCTTTGACTATCATTGACAATGACTCATCACATCTGGAGCCATGAGGCCCACGCTATTCAGCATGGCTCCTCAATCTCCCCCTTGATGAGTGCATTGTCAACACTTCACTTCTTCAGCTCTTCAAAATCTGCAAGCAACAGTGGAAACACGAAAACAAAACACAAGAAAACAAAGAAGAAGAAAAATAAGGTAAAAGTTTAACCCTAATGACCAAAAACCGAACAAAAGCAAGAAGCGGTCATTATGGTTAACCAAAGGTAAAAGCTCAGAATGAGTGCGATCTCAGAAACATCAACAAGGATATCAAAAGAGTAAGTGAGACAAAAAAAACTCCCCCTCGAACTCTTATCCCAAAATTTCTCCCCCTTGTTGACAAGTGAACTCATCAAGCACTCAAAAGAGAGACACGGACTCCCCTGAAACGCAACTCCCCCTCAAAATATGCAATGAATGCAACTGGGGTGCATGAGGAGTGAATAAAGCATGCTTCTCAGATATGATTGACTACAATTACAACATCTAACAATTAGAGCAAAAGACATATTGTCTAAGACACATGGCATGATCAGTGCAACAGATGATATCTAAAGAAAGTCAATAGCACGCATTTTCTAGTTTTTGCAAACAAAAGCATCACCACATTTTCCAGTAAACAAACAAGGTAAAGCATGATATGCAAAAGCTATCTGATATCTACCAAGATAAGCATTATCCAAAACAAAGTGCTTCAGCAAACTTGTTATCATTTCATTTTTCAGGCTTTTTCTCTTTCCTTTTTCATTTTTGCTAGGGGTTATTTGCATGTCAAACCTTATGCTGACCGACCAAGTCAAGCCTAGGCCAGAACTAGACCATCAGAAGCTTAAGACATTGGTCTTGGCATACATTACACTATCCTAGTTCATACCAAAGTGCTATGGTACGCAGTCCAGAACAATGCAATGCGACAAAACAAACCCACCTGGATCTTTTCAAGTTATGCATAAAAAGGCATGGAATTTTCATTTTTCTTGATTTTTATAGCACATTTCCATGTTATAAAGTAGAAAGATGTCCAAGTTGCATGTTTGCATCTAAGTCAGGAACTAGCTACAAGGCATGTAACAGATAGCAAGAACATTCAGCCTACGCATGCTAGTTACCAGAAGTAATGGTGATCATTTTTTCAAATTTAAAGCATAAAAGCCATGCATATGACAGATATCAGATATATCAAGCGAACTGAAACAAGGCATGATCATTGACAAGTAATCAAAAGCATGTACCAGCTAGAATAAGTAAAACAGTTCAATCATATAACAGATCGCAGCTCAAAAGTGTGATATGTGAATATGCAAGATATGAACACACACAAAAAGACTCAAGAAAAGAGTAAAGAAGAAAGAAAAACTGACGCAAAAATATCCTAGAAAGGATACACAACACCCAAATCCCGTCGTAAACGCTCAAAGGTAGACTGATCTAGGGGTTTGGTGAAAATGTCAGCCAACTGATGATGGGTATCAACATGAACAAGGTCAATGACACCTTTCTCATATTGATCCCTCAGAAAATGAAAACGCACATCAATGTGTTTGGTTTTTGAATGGAGACATGGGTTTTTCCCTACACTAATTGCACTGGTGCTGTCGCAAAACAAAGGAACTCTGGTAGGAAAGAACAACCCAAAATCTCGCAGAGTGGAAATCATCCAAACCAACTATGAGCAGCAACTGGAAGCAGCTACATACTCAGCCTCAGTGGTCGAAAGAGCAACTCCAGATTGCTTTCGAGAAGACCAAGACACAAGAGAAGAACCAAGAAATTGGCAAGTACCGGAAGTCGACTTGCGATCCAACCAGCACCCACCAAAGTCAGCGTCCGAAAATCCAGATAAATCAAGAGATGATGATGCTGAGTAGTAAAGACCAAGATCAGGCGCATAGGTAAGATACCTGAAGATGCGCTTGACAGCTTGCCGATGAGACGCGCGTGGTGAAGACTGGAAGCGTGCACACAGTCCCACGGCGAACTGTATGTCTGGCCTCGTCGCTGTCAAGTACAGCAGTGAACCGATCATCCCTCGAAACTCTCTCTCGTTGACCTTGACACCGCTCTCGTCCTTGTCCAGGCCCCCAGATGCGCCCATTGGGGTCATCTGAGGCTTCAGCTCTCCACCAAAGTCGAATTTCTTCAACATGTCCCGAGTGTACTTACCCTGGTGGATGAAGGTGTCGTCCTTGGTCTGCATGATCTGGAGCCCTAGGAAGTACTTGAGCTCACCCATGAGGCTCATTTCAAACTCATTGTGCATCTGCTCAGAAAACTTGGACACAAGATCATTAGTAGTACCGCCAAAGATAATACCGTCCACGTAAATCTGAGCGACTAAGAAATTTGAAGCATCTCTGAGCAGGAAAAGAGTTTTATCCACAGAACCCATCACAAAGCCCTTCCCCAACAAAAACTGCTTCAACCGATCATACCAAGCCCTGGGGGCTTGCTTCAATCCGTATAAAGCTTTCTGTAGCTTAAAAACATGTCGAGGAAACTTAGGGTTCTCAAAACCGGGGGGCTGCCTAACATAAACTTCCTCCTCTATGAACCCGTTCAGAAAAGCACTCTTAACATCCATTTGAAAAAGCTTAAAACCCTTCGAAGCGGCAAAAGCTAAGAGAATGCGAATGGACTCAAGACGGGCAACAGGGGCGAAAGTTTCTTCAAAATCAATGCCCTACTTCTGGCAAAAACCCTGGACAACTAGTCGAGCTTTGTTGCGCACCACAACCCCATCTTCACCTTGCTTGTTCTTGAACACCCACTTGGTGCCTATGGGGTTGCATCCGGGTGGCAGCTAAACCAGTGTCCAAACTCGATTGCGGACAAAATTCTCAAGCTCTTCTTGTATGGCATTAATCCAATTAGAATCAGAAAGAGCATGAGAAACGTCTATGGGCTCAAAAGATGCAAAAAAAGCAGATTCAGCAAACACAGCAAGAGAGGCATTAGATGAACGCAAAGTTCTCTCAGTCAAATCACCTATGATGAGCTCTGAGGGATGGTCACGCTGAACTGCTCGGGTTCTCTGGTGATCTGAAGTCACTTCACCAGAGTCAGCAACTGGAACCTCTGGACTCAACTGAGGGAGCTCGATCATAGTGGAAGAAGTGATCAGAGATCCACCCTCATCCTCAGTCGAAGTCTCAGAAGGTGTGGGCTCTGCAAGGGATGCAGAAGGCCCACCCTCATCAGCAGCTGGAGTATCCTCATCTTCCTCGAAGATGGACTCTCCGAGCTCATCATCACCAGAAGGCTCAAAAGAAGGAGTCAAAGAAGGCAAGGACTCATCAAATGAAACTTCGCAAGTCTCGACAAGCTGCTGGTTTTCGAGTTTACAAACATGGAAACCTCGAGAATGCAATGCATAACCAAGAAAAACTCCGTCCTAGCAACGAGACTAAAACTTGTCCAAATGCCCTCCCTTCTTGAGCACAAAGCACTTGCAGCCAAACGCTCGCAAGTGGCTCACCTTTGGCTGTCTGCCAAACCGCAACTCCTATGAGGTCTTACCTAGGTAAGCTCTAAGAAAAATGCGGTTGGCAAGATAGCAAGCCGTGTTCATGGCTTCAACCCAAAAGTGCCTAGGAGTCCTGTGCTCATCGAGCATCGTCCTGGCCATCTCGACTAGCGTGCGGTTCTTTCGTTCCACAACGCCGTTCTGTGGGGGAGTGTAAGGAGAAGAAAACTGATGGTCCAGACCATGATCACTACAGAAGCTGACGAACTGAGAGTTTTTGAACTCAGAGCCGTTGTCAGAGCGAATTGCTCACATCTGACCATTGTTCTCATTCTTCAGCTTCAAAATCAGGTCATGAACAAATTGAAAAGTTTCATCCTTAGACTCCAAGAAGAAAACCCATGAGAATTGAGTAAAGTCATCAACAATGACAAGTGCGTACCATTTCCCACCGACTGAACGTACCCGAGCTGGACCAACAGTGTCCAAGTGTAAAAGCTCGCTCGGATACGAAGTCATCACCTGAGTCACAGGTGAGTGAGAAGCGGCAACCATTTTCCCATGACGACGGGGATGACAAACTAGATCCTTCTCCATCTTAAGCTTGGCCAATCCTCGGATCAGGTCCATAGAGCTCAACCTGACTAGCAGATCAAAACTCAAATGACCTAACCTCCTATGCCACTTCCAGATCTCAGAGGAGGATCCAGCAATCAAACAGCGAGAAGGGCCAAAAGAACTAGAGAAGTCAATTCGAAAAACATTACCGAAAGGTAAAATCTGACAAACCAAAGACCCTCTAGAATCAACCACAGAAGTGTTGCCCTTCTTAAAACGCACCTCCAAACCATCCTCAAGAAGTTGCGAAACAGAAATCAAATTGAAGTTCAAGTTTATAACCAAAGCAGCGTTCTTTAAAGAAAAATGGTCTGAAATGCGAATTGAGCCAATGCCACTTACTTTCCCTTGACCACTGTTCCCGAATGTGATGTACTCTTTGGAGATCGGGGGAGTGAGACTGGAGAACCATCTGTGATGTCCTGTCATGTGGCGAGAGCATCCTGAGTCCATAATCCAAACGTCCTCCAGTCCCCGATCCTGCACAATCAGTGGCTGTAAGTGGGAGCAAATGGTCCGGCACCAGGTTTAGCAAAAGAGCTAAACCAGTGTCGAGCCATCTGCTCAAAAGATGGAAAGCGAAAACCATCAAAAGAGTTTGGACCAAAACGCGGCTCAAAGCGCGGTCCTCGGTTCTGCCTAAAGCCTCGGCTACGAGGTCCAGAACCGTAGCCAAAACGGCCTGGTGCACTGCCGGAACGACCACCACCAACTGGAGTACGGGAAACAAAGCCGTCTCCTCTACCACCACCTAAATGAAAGCGGCCTGGCCTCCAGCCTCTCCCCGCGTCGAGGAACACGCAGTCTACCACCCTGCTGGTAGAACTGCTCCTGACCACCACGAGCCCTCTCTGCTCTCTCGACCCGCTTCCTCCTGAAGAAAAACTCTGCAAGATGCCCGTCTCTCTGACAGTACTCACAATGGTAGGTGGGCTTCTTGAGATGTGGTTGAGGCTTGGGGTTCTTGAGCTTAGTGGTGTTAGGTGTTGTCTTCTTGGGCTGAGAGGGTCCAGGAAGAGAGTCTAGAAGAGTGTGGAGGTGTTTGGGCTTTGGAACCCAGATAGGTTTCTTAGGTGGAGCTTTTGATGGTTCATGGATCACTCCATCCTTGGGCTGATAAGCCTGGGAAGACTCAGTGGAGTGGGTCTTAGGGTATCTCTGCTCAGGAGTCATTTTACTCCATTCCCCTGCCCGGCTAATGGCACTCTCAAAATCAGCCTTGGTGTAGGTGTAACCTACCCCAAACCCATCCTGCCTCTTGAACTGCTGGATCATCATGCTGAGTTGTGGCTCTCTGGCACTGATCCAACTCAGGATAGAACGGAGGTAAAAGTTCTCATTCTGAGAATCAGCTAACTCCTCTCTCAACGAAGCTAGAACCTCTACCTAAGACAAGCAGGTCTCACACTCGCTATCAACCTGGACAGACTTCTCGGCTTTCAGCTTGATCAAGTCAAGTCTAAGAGACAGGCAGTTCTCAAAGACAGTGGGTGGAATTGACAATGTCTCAAGCTTTAGCATAGTCTGCGCAAGCTCAGCTCTCAACCTCTCCAAATCACCCAAATGCTCATCGCCCTTGGATTTCAGCTCAGCTAAGGTAGCCAGAAGAGATGGGCAATCAACACAGGGTGCGACGACAGTGGCTTGAACATCTTTCAGCTCCAGCTAAGTGCTTTCAAGCTCAGTGGCCAAAGAGTCCCTCTCATCAACCCTTTCTATGTACCTGGACTTCAGAGTCGACAGGTCACACAGAAGCACCTCACACTTCGGGCACTCACTGCTATCACCCAAGCAAGGGGAAGAAGATAGACTCTCAATTCTGTCGTTGGCTACGGCAAGCTCACTCTCTAACTCATCTATCCTCTTATTGGCCCCCCTAAGCAGTTTTTCCAGATACTTTAACTCCTGACAATTGCTCTCAAGTAAATCAACAATTTCACGCTCATAAGATGATACCTTTTCATTGTCATCGTCGAAGTCATCGGAGGAGCTCTTTTCTTCCTTATCCCCAAGAGCCATTGAGCAGAAGCTCTTGTGTGATCTTCGGCGCTGGTGTGAATGGCTCTTCGGTCTGTCCCCGAAAGCCATGAAGCAGAGGCCCGCCGGATTGTCCTTGTCCTTCCCCTTCTTGATGACGATCTCCTCATCGCTTGAGCTTGATGAAGAGGAAGAAGACGTGGACTGCTTGGAGTAGCTCTTCTCCATCTCGTCGAAGAATGTCTTGTCGCGCTTCTTGTTCTCTCGCCGGTAGTCCTTCAGGGCCTTCTTGAAGAATCTGGTCTTCGGCTTGCCCTTGTTGAAGGAAGAGCTGTCATGCTTGCCGGAGTCGTGGAAGCAACCACCGATGCCCTTCTTGTAGCCATTGCGCTTGGGGCAGTCGGCGATGAAGTGTCCTGGATCACCACACTCAAAGCACCCGGATTTTGTGCCGTGTCTTTTAAACATTCTTTTGTCATAGACACGACGCACCCGGTTGTTAAAAAGACACAAATCATCATCTCCCAACAACTCAAGCTGGTCCTCAGTGATAGACATCAAAGAGAACCCAGCACAGGTCACAGAGGAAGGATCAACAGAAGGTGTAGCAAGGGCCAAGGACTTTGATCCTGAACCAGTGAGATTTGATCTCAACTGGATATCTACCTCAGTGGCCTTCAGCTTGCTAAATAACTCAGAAATGGTCAAGGTATCGTAAGAGGTGCTCTCAACGATAGAGGATACCTTGATCTCCCAGATCTTTGGGTCCAAGGTATGAAGAACCTTGAGTGCCTGCTCGTGATGTGAGACTAATTGAGCACCCTCAGCCTTGTTGTCCCGAATCTTGTTAATGATCGATTGAAAACGACCAAACAAGGCTTCAACAGATTCACCCGGCTTTTGTGTGAAGTTCTCGTACTCACGCCGGTAGGTCCGATAGAGCCGAGCCTTGACCTGGGCTGTTCCCTCATGGTGTGCCTTGAGGGTAGTCCAGATCTCTCTCGCAGTGGAGAGATGGCTCTCACGCTCAAACTCAGTGGGACCTAAACCAGAAAAGATAATGTTCACGGCTTTACTATTGCTCAGATGCTGAGCAATAATACCAGGAGTACCATGCTTAGCAACTGGCAAAATGACAAACGTATCGTGAACACAGATGTCCCAGATGTCCGAGCCTTGGCTCATAAGATAGGCTCGCATGCGAGTCTTCCAATAGTTATAGCCATAGGCTTCCAAGGACGGGACCTTGCCAGGAGAAGTCATGATCACTACTGGGGTTTAGAACCGGTTAAGGTATGGAAAACCCTAACCAGGCTCTGATACCACTTGTAGGACCAAAAGTAGCGACCAGAGGGGGGGTGAATGGGCGCCTAAAAATTCTTTCGAATCAATGGCCTGCTCCCAATACCCAATGCACCTCTAAAGACTAAACAACACAGAAAGAATAGATCGCCTAAGTCTAAAGGTATCTAGCCTAGAAGCAACTGTTG
Source organism: Zizania palustris (assembly GCA_019279435.1). Lineage (NCBI taxonomy): Eukaryota > Viridiplantae > Streptophyta > Magnoliopsida > Poales > Poaceae > Zizania > Zizania palustris. Next base: position 26,655,695 of record JAAALK010000085.1, on the reverse strand, counting down.
ATAAACAGAGAAATGCCAATGTAGTGCTAATAGACAGATGAAAAGAGGACACGAGACAAGGCAAGATAAACTTCTCAGTAAAAACATTCTAAGTTTACTATGAATGAGAAGAAAAGTTATTGTTCAAATCTATCTCCTGTTCGGAACTCGATGAAGCCAGCTTCGTCGGTCGAGGTCAGCTTCAGAGGTCGAAGCCAGCTTCACTGGTCGAAGCCTGCTTCGGAAATGATTGTCGAAGTCTGCTGAGGAGGTTTGGTGTAACCTGGTTCGAGGTGGCAAAAGAGTGAAGCTGCTTCGAAGCTAAGGATGAGAGTATCGAAAGTAGCTTCGAACCAAGTACTTCGAAGCCTATCCCTCGAGCAGGAAGCTTCGAACACAATGCACAGACAAATAACCTTCGAAGAGTGAGGCGATGCCCGACACGTGGCAGAGAGAACAAATCGAAGTCAATGCTCTACCTTCGGAGCTAGCCAAATCGAAGTATGACCTTCGAACCACCCTTACTGGGACTTCGAACAAAACAGCAGAACACTCAGTGCGAAGTCTATCAGAGAGACATGCTACGTTCGAAGTCTGCAAACGTAGGCTTCACGAAATAGCCGAAGTATCCTCGAAACGTAGTGCACCTTCGCACAAATGGTCGAAGTATGTTAGGCTGACAGACAGCACAAAAACATACTTCGAAGCTAAAAACACAATGCACAAAGTGAAGACGAAGTTCAAGCGAAGCCTTTCGAGGAAGATAGATCGAAGCCTGCCTCACGAAGCTGAGAGACTTCGAACAGAGAGAAGGTACTTTGCCCGAAATAGTCAGAAAAGGTGTTCAGTCTTGTCTGCTTCGATCAAAAAGCTACGCTAAAAAAGCAAAGCCTGAGTACTAGTGTACTGTTGCTACAGTGTAGTAGTACTACTTGCTACCAGTAAGAACTAGTACTACTTGTGCGAAGAACACAGGCAACAGAGAAGCAAATAGTGAACAAACTGCACATGATTCACTAAGATTTAGATCCACGAAAATCAATGCATGCCTCGCACATAAGCAGAGAACAAAATCTCAGTACATTAATGAAGAACAGGAGGAATGCATGCAAGAATAGAACCTTCTGGCGGCGCACAAAACAGGAGCAGGAAAGAGAATGTGCAGGAAACAAAGATGACCCAAGGAATAATTGAGAAAGTGATTTCTAGAAGGGTAGTCCAACCCTAGGGATTGGGGCCCTATTTATAGGCTGCCCAATGGCCTAGAATATTCCACCAGCCCCTTAGGGTTTTTACAGACGCTAAAATAAATGAAAAGACTCAACTGCTCTTAGGAATTTTTATAGACACGACTGACTAACTGTGGGCCTAGCGACTACGGCTTCTCTTCAGGATAGTCCGATACAGAATCAACGGTTGTCAGTTTTGTGCCGAAACTGAGAAAGCCTCCACCAACTTTGCACCAGGTACCCGGATTGGGCCGGCCTGATTCCGCAGCTCTCTCAGCCCGGCAATCACTCACCGCACGTGTACCTGAGTCAATCCTGGTCAACAGCCCAGTGGGTCTTCTGCTGCTTCTGGCCCATGTACCCGGATTGGGCCAGCCCGACTTCGCAGCCTCCTCTGCCCGACAATCGCTTGCTGCCCGTGTACCTGAGTCACACACGGCCCATGAAACAGCAGAGCTCCTCTCTTCTTCTGTCCTCTTTGACTATCATTGACAATGACTCATCACATCTGGAGCCATGAGGCCCATGCTATTCAGCATGGATCCTCACTGGGCAGTCCCGTGATGAAGTCCATTCCTATCTCTTCCCACTTCCATTCGGGGACCTTGAGGGGTTGGAGAAGTCTAGCAGGTATTTGATGCTCTGCCTTGAGTCATCGGCATGTGTCGCACTTGGCCACATTCTCAGCTATTTCCCTCTTCATGCTGACCCACCAATATTTCTCCTTTAGGTCTTGGTACATCTTGGTACTCTCGGGATATATGGAGTATAGAGTATCGTGGGCTTCTTGGAGAATGAGGGTCTTTAATTCAGGCTTGTCGGGTACACATATCCGGTTCCCGAACCAGATGGTACCGTGCTCGTCCTCGAAGAATCCGGGGGCTTTACCCTTCCGCATGTTTTGTTGGATCTCCAAGATGTCCGGGTCTTCCTTATGCCTTTCTTGGATCTGGTCTATCAAGACAGGTCTTGACTCCAAGGCAGCGAGGTACGCTCGGGTGGTGATCCCTAGATTCAGCCTTTCCATCTCTTTGTAAAGCAAACGGGCTTGGTCCTGTATTATGATGGCATTGCAGTACCCTTTTTGACTAAGGGCATCTGCCACCACATTTGCCTTGCCCGGATGATAATGGATGCCCAAGTCATAATCCTTGATGAGTTCCAACCATCTCCTCTGTCTGAGTTTCAGGTCCGGTTGGGTGAATATGTATTTGAGGCTCTTGTGATCGGTGAAGACCTCACACCGATTTCCCACAAGGTAATGTCTCAATATCTTTAAGGCATGAACCACGGCTGCTAACTCCAGGTCGTGGGTAGGGTAGTTCAGCTCATGCGGTCTCAGCTATCGGGAGGCGTAAGATATAACCTTCCCCTCTTGCATTAAGACACATCCCAATCCTTGACGAGAGGCATCACAGTAGACGTGGAAGTCTTTCCGGATGTCTGGCAGAGTCAGGATAGGAGCTGACATGAGCTTCTTCTTGAGGGTTTGGAAGCTTTCTTCACAATCTGGGGTCCATTCAAATTTTACTTCCTTCTGCAATAGTCTGGTCATAGGCTTGGCGATCTTCGAAAAATTCTCGATGAGCCGGCGGTAGTATCCGGCCAATCCGAGAAAACTCCGGATCTCGGTCACGGTCGTGGGTTGCAGCCAGTTGGTCACTGCTTCCACGGTGGTTGGGTCTACTGCTATTCCTCCGGCAGATATAACATGGCCGAGGAACTTCACCTCAGACGACCAAAACTCGCACTTGCTGTATTTGGCGTACAATTGTTGTTCCCTTAGCTTTCCGAGGGTCAGATGGAGGTGGGTTTCGTGTTCTTCCTTGGTCTTGGAGTAGACGAGGATATCGTCGATGAATACCACGATGAACTTATCCAAGAAATCCATGAATACATTGTTCATCATGTTCATGAAAAAGCCGGGGCATTCGTGAGTCCGAATGACATCACTGTATACTCGTAGAGTCCATAGCGGGAGGTGAAGGTGGTCTTGGGTATGTCCTCTTCTCTAATCCTCAATTGGTGATAACCTGACCTAAGGTCAATCTTGGAAAACACTAAGGATCCTTTCAGTTGATCGAACAGGTCATCCATCCGAGGTAATGGGTACGTGTTCTTGATGGTTACATCGTTCAGGGCTCTATAGTCCACGCACATCCTCTTGGTCTTGTCCTTCTTCATGGCTAAGATGACCGGTGCACACTAGGGTGAGGTACTTGGCCGGATGTACCCTTTTTGCTCCAGGTCTTCGATGTTGCTCTTGACCTCGACTAGTTCATTGGCGGCCATCCGGTATGGGTGCTTGGAGATTGGAGTGGTCCCAGGGACAAGTTCAATCCTGAATTCGATGTCCTGCTTGGGAGGCATTCCTGGTAGGTCCTCTGGGAAGACGTCCACAAATTCCTTGACTATGGGCACTTCTTCAAGGGCTAGCGAGTGGAGCGATGCCTCGAGAGGTTTGCGGCTGGTCATCCGAAAAGTGACGGCTTCGCCTTCGGGGTTGGTCACTGTTAAGGACTTGTTGGCACAGTCGATCACTCCCTTGTGCTTCATCAACCAATCCATCCCTAGGATGAGGTCGAGTCCAGTGCACTTAATGAGGATTGGCTCTGCCAGAAACGATACTCCTTGGATATCTATCTTAACCTTAGGACTGTATAAGTGGGCTAAAGTTTTATTGCCTGGAGTGGCAATCATCATGGGGACTGATAGAGGGAGTACTTTGAAGTCGTTGGTTTTCACAAAATCTTCCGAGATGAAAGAGTGTGTTGCTCCAGAGTCAAGTAATATTATAGCCAGTACGGAATTTGCGGTAAACGTACCGAGTATGACTTCGGGAGCCTCCTGAGCTTCCTCAGCGCTGATGTGGTTGACGCGGGCATGAACCGCCTGGTTGGGTGCCGCGCCTTGGGGCTGCTTGGGGTGGGGACACTGGTGCGAATAGTGCCCTTCCTTCCGGCAGTTGAAGTAGATGACCGACCTCCCTTGGCAATACTTCAAGACCGGAGCCTTGGCGGCGGGTGTTGGCTGAGCGGCCGGAGCTGGTGGAGCGGGGCGGGGATGCACGGCGTTGGATCCACCGGTGGCGTGAGGTGGCCTGTAGGCGGGCCGAGGATGGTATGCGGGTGCTGGTGGCGGAGGGACCAAGCGGGGCCTCTGAGAACTCGCCTGTTGATGCTTGAAGGCTATCATCTTCCTCTTCTTGGGGTCCAACTTGTTTTGCTCAGTCTCTTGGATGAGCGCTTTATTCACTAGTCGTTGGAAGTCGGCGTAGTCGGTGGCGACGAGCTGGATGGACAGCTCATCCTTAAGTCCCCGGAGGAACTTAGCCTAGCGGAGGGCGTCGGTCCGCACTTCCTCTGGTGTGTAGCGTGCCAGACAGTTGAACTCATGGAGATACTCCATGATGGTCCGGTTGCCCTGCTGCAGGTCGCGGAACTCGTGCTGCTTCACCGCGATGACTCCGGTGGGGATGTGGGTGGCGCGAAAGGCGATAGTGAACTCCGCCCATGTCACCACGTGGTCCTCTTGCTGGGACTCGCGGTAGTTGTCCCACCACTCTGCGGCGGGACACTGGAGCTGGTGAGTGGCGAAGGCCACTCGCTCTCGGTCGGTGCAGGGGAGGAGATCCAGCTTCTTCCCAATGGTGCGGAGCCAATCTCCGGCCTCCATGGGGTTGGTGGTACTAGAGAAAATTGGGGGACACACCTGAAGGAACTCCGAGAGTTGGGGAGCGGGCTTGGGTGCAGGTGCACGAGGGGCAGGCTCCACATTTTGCAGGCGGTCCAACTGCGCCTGTTGGTGCTGCATTTGAGTAAGGATGGCGGTGATCAGCTGGTTTTGATTCGCCATCATTTCCGCCATGGTGGGGTGGTTGGCGGACAGCAACCCAGCCTATCGTGGGCCCGTTGCACCCCAGTTAGGCACAACGCCTTCGGGCAAGCCATGGCTTCCTCCTTCTCCATTGTTGGAGCCGGTGTTCTGGTTGTCGGTCATCTTCTGAACATAAGATGTCATAAGGTGAAAATGACAACGAAACAATATTGCAATGAAAATAGCCCATGGGGCTCACATATATATATATCAGTGGTAAAAAGTTTATTACAATCAAGCTCTTATTTTACTCTACCTACAACACAAGTTGTTGTAGATAGCACCACACACATAAAATTATTATAACTCAAACAACGGTAGCTAGCGCCTACTCACCACCGGAGGCGGTCTCCGTGCTCTCGGAACCACGAGTACGCGGCTCCCGAGGGATGGTGGGCTCGAGAAAGTTCTCGATGATTGGGTCGGAGACAAGGCCGGGGCATGGTGCAGGGGCGCTGGTGGATGGTCCAGCGGTGGAGGGTTGTGGTAGGATCCTCTTGGGGCGAGGGGCAGGCTCACGGATGGGCTTCCTCTTCCTCGGGAGGAGGGGAACCATCTCCGTGATGTCCTTCTGCAGCTGAATGATCTTCCGCTACAGCTCGCCATTCTGTTGGATCAAGTTCTCCGTCTCCTCACGAAGAAACTCAACCGCCTCATGGTGCTCGTCGGCGTCGATCACCGTGTCAGTATGGAGGTCGTCAATGGCCTGAAGAAGACGCGACTGCCGGGCCATGACCGGATCACGAATGGAGTGAACTCCGATGTAGATACTACGGTGGGCGCCAGGAGTGCGCTTCAGCGCAAGCCGGAAGGACGAGTTTTGAAGACGATCATGATAGATCATCCTCAACTCTATAAGGGCCTAGAGGGCGACTCGTTGGCACGCGACGTCGAAAGTCGGGCCCCCAAGTGCAGTGGTGTAGGGCGGCAGGTGCTCTCCGGAGGCGTGGACGGTGAGGGAGATGTCACAAGGCTCGGCGAATTCTTCCATGTATACCCCCTGGAATTCGGGCTCGAAAAGGAACCCGAGGAAGGTGAGCATCATACGGAGCTCCCTGACGAAGCCCTCGAAGTGGCGGCAGTAGTTGTGCACTTGGTAAACAGGCATCTACAAAAACAACAAGTTGAATAAAAGTGAGGAGAGGAACAAAGTTTATAAAGTATGTTTACAAGAAATAATTTTTTGTAGCTATGGGCTAGGATGGTCCGTTTGGCTTCCTACAGTCAAGTCGGCTCTGATACCATCTTGTGGCGCCCCGATTTATCGAAATCGGAACATTATTGAATTTCATAAGAAAGACAATAATACAAGAGGTTCATCATGCGACAATCGTACATACAACAAGTATTCATGGTGCGCAGACCATATTTATTACATCAGAATAAAAATTAAATAAGAAAATAAAGGCATGACGAACACCCTCTTCAGGATCTTCTCTTGACTGTGTCGCTACTCCAGACCATCCTCGTAGTAGGCATCCTCTGAATGGTGTGTCCAACGGGTATGAGTACAAAAAGTACTCAACAAGCCACCACGAATGCAAGTAATAATGCAAGATAATAACAAAGGAAGGATAATGGCTAAAAGTAAGGAAAAGTACATTTTCAGTTATTGCGTTTAGTGTAGTCAAGTTTTATCATGCGAAATAATAAACATGAACATCAATAACATCATCTAACTCGAGGAGTACGTTTTACCTCCTCGCACAACAGTCCTTATATGTCAACCATCATGCACATACATATCAAAAGTAAACTAACTGTGGGATGTCACGCAACCCGCCCTTTACCGTGGGCTCGGCTTTTCGAAAAGATCAATGACTCTGATCAGAGATGTACTACTGTACCCATAAGGCACGCACTCATCCCAAACACCAAGGTGTAACGAGATGACCCATACCACGGGAACTCGTGCTAAAACCTCAGCATGAAATGCTCCAAGCGATAACCATCCGCTCTAGGTTTCGCCGGCGCACCGGGCCGCATCCCGGCTAACGTCGCACCCCCTTTTGTGCCACGTTGGTACAAGCCACCCGCAGGTGCTTCTTGACCCATCTCCAAATGGTGGCCTCGGTTTGGAACACTCCATACCTTAGTTAGGACTTACCCATTAGACTTGTGGTTAGTACGGAAGTGTATTGCAACGGATCCCGCGGACCGGTCCTTATAGTGCCCCGGTTGCTACCGACCAATGCCCTAGCTTGCACCCGGAACCCACCATGCATTCACTCAAAACCACAACTCATCACCGACAGAATTCCAAGGATAACAATAACAAGGATTATATAGTAGAACCATGTTGCTACGACTCATCTTTATCCTATAGCAATCGTGTCAATACATTGGACACTACCTAATAATACTAATCATATGGTGACAAGGAGGTTAGGTGAGATAGCATGGCTTGGGCTGCACAACAAGGTCGGGGGATCCTAAATAATTATATTGTAAGGGTTTCATTTGACTAATGCATGTATACCCTATGTGTTTTAGCGATAGTTTAATAAAACATGGGTTCAATATGCTCAAAAGTTTGGTTTGGTGACTTGCCTTGTTCAGCGAATGGGGAGGGAGGAACTTCCGGGAAGTATTCCGGCTCCTCGGCGGTGTCGTAGTCTTCTCGTTACAAATAAATTAAAATAAAATAAATACAACATTCAATTTAAACAATACAAAACCACACAACAAGCACATAGGTTTAAATTGGTTTAATTTAAGGAAAACCAAGTTGTTAAATTTCTGAAATCTATTTTATAGATAATTTAAAATGAACTATAAAGAAATATGGCCCTTTCCAAAAGGGATTTTTAATTGGGAAATAATCTCTTTTTTAATCTTTCTAATTAATTTAAAATGAAAGGTCCAGAGAAAACTTGGTGGTTTCATTACATTAATAGGGAATGAATAAATATAAATTTTACTGAAATTTAAATAATAAAGTTTGTATTTTAACATAAGGGCATTTGAATACTTTAATAAATAAGAATGAAATATTGAAAGTAAACATATTGTTTTTATTGTACTAACATGTAGAGAATAAAATTACAAAATTTCTGGAATTGAAATGATAATTTTTGGAGTTCAAATTCGCCAGATATGAATTTTACAAGTTTAAAACAGTTTCTGAAATTTAATTTAAATTCAAAATAGCCAGGCCCACGGTGAACCCGTGCACTGTGCGCGTGGTTCGGCCCAATCTGGACCGTTGGATCCAGATCCAACGTGCGAGGGCGAGGCGGGGGAGTTAAGTTATCGCGGACGGCTGAGATTAAAACATCGAACCAGTACGTGATGAACGGCTCAGATTAAACATGGGTTATTAAAACTAATGGACGTGCGAGATTAAAACATACCCCTTCGCTCAAATCCGATGGCGCAGATTAAACCGCACATGGGATTTAATCGGTACCGTTAGATCCAGATCGCACGGCCAGGATCGAATCCGACACGGCATGGGTACTCGACCCGTGCTGGTCGTCTTCTCCGGCGACGGTGAGCGGGCCAGAGGCCATGGTGGGCTACGGCGATCCTAGCTAGGCCTAGAAATGGAAAGAGGATGCCTAGGGGATCACGGGGGTACCTTCACGGTGGTCCGAGGTCGACGGAGTGCGGTCGGCGGTGAGGGTAGACGACGGAGTGGTTCGGGTTCCTCGTCGGCGATGGTGTTCCGGCGGGGTTCGTCGCTAGTGGAGGGGTGGCCGAGGTTGGCAAGGTCCTTGCGGTCACAATGGTGCGGTCGGTGAGGATGGGAGAGGTCACCGGCGACGGCGAGTGGTGACCGGAGTGTGGGCGGCGGTGGTGCGCTAAAAACCGAAGTTCAAGTGCTCTGTTCGTTCTCGCAGCGAGTGAGCGTAGGGGATCAAACGTGGACGGTCAGGGGGTTTAAATAGGGCCACCGGTGGAGCTCACATGCAAGGAAAGATGAGGAAGGGACTTAACTCGCCGGCGAGGGCTCGACCATGCACGCGCAGCGCGATCCAGGGACGTAATCGTGAGGTTTAACGAGGGGGGCAGCGAGGCAGATCCGAGGTGGGGGTCATCGGCTGGCACAATTTGGTGCGGTGGCGGGAGGTAGACGATGGATCCGACAGGTGGGCCGAGGCAGTCAGTGGGCGCGAGCGCACGAGGGCGGTGGCTGACGGGTGGGTTCATGCTCAGCCGTGAGAGGGGGTCGGTTGGCGCCGACAGGTGGGGTCCGGATGTCAGTCCGAGGCGCGCGGGGTAACGGGCTGGGCTGGCCGGGAGAGAGAGAAAGGGGATGGGGAGGCCCATTACTGTTTGTAAGGTTTTCTGATTAAAAATAATTGCAGAAAATGGATTAAAATATTTGGGCTACTTCAAAGGTTGATAAAAATTTGTAAAAATTCTCAAAAATATATCTTGGCCTTGGGATCATATACAAAATTTTCTAGCCCCTGTTTTGGTCATTTCATGTATGTTCTAGTTCAAAAAGGATAAGGAGGGCATTTAAAGGTATTTCCAAAATACTTAATTCCAAGAAAATAGATTAAATAATATTTTTATTCCTCTAGAAATTTGGGGCGTTACACCCAGCTTTTGTGAGAAATTTTCATACTCAGGTCGGTAGGTCTAATAGAGCCTAGCCTTGACCTGAGTTGTGCCCTCATGGTGTGCCTGGAGGGTAGCCCAGATCTCTCGAGCAGTGTCGAGATGGATAACACGCTCAAACTCACTAGGACCTAAACCAGAAAATAAAATGTTCACCACTTTGTTATTGTTCTGATGCTAGGCGATTATATCAGTAGAAGTGCGCTCAGCAACAGGAAGTATAGTAAAAGTAGCATGAGCACAAATATCCCAAATGTTTGAGCTCTGGCTCATAAGATAGGCTCGCATGCGAGTCTTCCAATAAGTATAGCCAAAAGCTTCTAGGGACGGGACCTTTCCAGAAGAAGTCATGATCACTACCTGGGTTTAGAACCGGTTAAGGTATGGAAAAACCCTAACCTCGCTCTGATATCACTTATAGGACCGAAAATAGCGACCAGAGGGGGGTGAATGGGCGCCTACAAAATTCTTCCGAATCAATGGCCTAATCCCAACATCCAACGTACCTCGACAGACAAACAACTGTAGCAAAGCAGATCATAGGTACTAAAGTTATCTAGCCTATAAGTGACCGGTGTCCTAATTAAAATTATATTAACAACAATATTAAATGTAAAATTAAATTAAATAAAATAACTGCAGTAAATAAAAATGTGTTCTCAGATAATTTAATAAATACTTGATGTGCTCAGGAAAACACCTAGATATATCAATAAATATTTATATTGTAATCTGAGAATAAAGTACTAATCAAGTGAATAAAACATGGATCATCCAGAAATAAATTCAGAAATAAAACTGATATATTACAAGTAAATCTAGAATGAAAAATATTACTCTGACTAATATTTTTTTTATACGAGCAGACTAAAATACTTAAATAAATAATATGCGAGTACTAATAAGATTTTAGCAGCCAAAAATTAATCAAGAAACCCCTAATCAAATTCGCATGTAATCTGGCTAAAAAATAGGAGATTAGATGGAAAAAAACTAACGTGTGTGCGCTGCTTCCTCCGACTTCAACCGAGCGCCCTTCACGCAGCACCAGGAATCCCAAAACTTTTACTCAGGTGAAACAAAAAATCACGCACCGTGCAGTGCACTTCCTGGAAGCTTCAAGTCAGGAAGTCTATTTGCATACAACACGCAAAACGAGAAACAGAGAAAAAGAATTAAATTTTTTTCTTGTGCGTGACTCCTTGGTGATGCAAACTGAAAAGCCGTGCATAGCTCTAACGCCTATGGCAGAACTATTTTCCTTGGCTCCCGCTTGCACCATGGATCGCGCCGTGTAGAAGCTAGTCCTGCCGCTTGCCTGCGCCGTAGGTGCACTACTAGCTGCCCGCGCCTTGGGCGCCGCGCTGCTGCTGCATGCTTGCCGCACTGCAGGTTCTGCTGCCTCTGCACTAGATGCTGCAGATTGCTACGCAGCTGTCAACGCATAAGCTAGTCGCGTGCTGCGCAAGGCGCAGACTACTGCCGTTCTGGCTCACGCAACGACAGAGAGAAAACCTGGTGGCTAAAACAAGGAATATGGCGACACAGATTGAAAACCAGAGAAAAACAGTGGCGGCCGAAAAATTCTAGACTGTAGATTGATTTTGAAAGAAACAGTCAACCCTAAACCTAGGGGGTTGGGGCCTATTTATAGGCAGCCCACTAATAAAGGAAAAAAGACTAATTTACCCCTAGGGTAAATTACACTGACTCTAAAAAAATAAAATTGGAAATTACTAAAATGCCCTTAGAATATTTAACTGACTCGAATAACAAAGACTGTGGACCTAAAGGCTAAATATTAAAATCCTAAATAAAGATAATCACTTGTTGTCAGTTTTGCGCTGAAACTAACACAGCGTCAACCGTCTTCACACCCGGTACCCGGATTGGGCCGACCTAATTCCGTAGCTCCCTCAGCCCGGCAATCGCTCGCCGCCCGTGTACCTAAGTCAATCCCGGTCAACAGATAAGTGGATCCTCTGCCGCTCCTAGCCCATGTACTCGGATTGAGCCAGCCCGACTCCGCGGCTCCTCTGCCCGGCTATCGCTCATTGCCCGTGTACTTGAGTCACACGCGCCCCAGACACGGCAGGTCTTCACGTCTCCTCTTTGACTTCTGTTGAAAATCACTCATCACATCTAGAGCCATAAGACTCATTCTCTTCAACATGGTTCCTCAGTAGGCCATGGTCGTATTCTACCCTTCGCGTAGTGGCTTGATCACCGAAGATAGTAAGCACTCCTACTTGTGTCGGCATCTTCATGAATAAATAATTATGGTGCGCCACAGCTCCGAATTTATTTAACATGCCCCTTCCGAAGATGAAATTATAAGCGTAAGGGGCATCCAAAACATCGAAAATTACTTCCTCTATCCTTGCCAAGAGCCCCTCTCCGAAGGCAACCTCAAGACCTATTTGGGCAAGGGCATCAAGAGGAGGTCCTTCGAAGCCTTGAAGGGGCAGAGTTGATCGAAGGCTTGAACAAAGATAATATCCGTAGAACATCCTCCATCGACCAGTACTCTCCGAACTTCTGTTCCTGTAATATCTGCAGTGATGACAAGGGGACCCGCATGGGGGAATTTTATACCTATTGCATCAGCTGTAGAGAAAGATATAGGCACATGGGACCACTCGGGCATTGCAGCTGCTGACGAATAGGTTCCAATATTGCCTACGTCTGGAACATACTCTCTCTGTTGTCTTTTTGACATGCTACCTAGAGTTCCTCCTCTGGAGATAGGAAGGACCACTCTTCTGCCCTGGTCTTGAGCATCATCTTGCTTTGGAGGTGGCATAACACTGGCCGCTGAAGGTTGTATTGGGGGGTCAAAGTTGTCTACATGTACGACAGCCTGCACAGGCTGCGGACGTGCCTCAGGGGGGCTCGGTCAGTAGTGCCTTGACCAAAGCTCCTTTCGACTTGCATGCATCGGTCAGTAGTGCCTCGGTCAGTATAGACTTGCATGCATCAGTAGCATGGCTTTGGTTTTCGCTGTGAACACAGCACAAGAAGGCTTGGCCCTTGCAAGCCGGCTTCCCTGGTGGCCTCCAGCCGCTGACCTTGTTTCCCGAAGCTTGTGGACTCTTGGGGGGAAATTTTTGCGGAGAAGGAGCAATGTTCAGGACTTCAGATCGAGGATGCTTATGTCCTCGATGCCTGTCATGCTGGTTGTCAAAGTTGGGCCCTTGCGAAGGTGTTGAAGTTTTCACTTCAAGCTTAACTTCTTGGATAATTGGTGAAGATGAGGCTGTTCTTCAAAACCATCCTTCCTCTGACCTAGCATACTCCTCAAAATAAGCCATCAATTGTGCTACGGAGGATATATGCTTCCGGTGAAGCTTGTCGAGGAGGCATGCATGGGTGACTCCTTCTCGGGATGCATCGACCACGGATGATGCATACAATCCTCTTCGAGGAGCCATGCTGAATAGCGTGGGCCTCATGGCTCCAGAAGTGATGAGTCATTGTCAACGATAGTCAAAGAGGACAGATGAAGAGAGGAGATCTGCTGTTTCATGGGCCACGTGTGACTCTAGTACAAGGGCAGCAAGCGACTGTCGGGCAGAGGAGGCTGCAAAGTCGGGCTGGCCCAATCCGGGTACATGGGCCAGGAGTAGCAGAAGACCCAAAGGGCTGTTGACCAGGATTGACTCAGGTACACGGGCGGTGAGTGATTGCCGGGCTGAGAGAGCTGCGGAATCGGGCCGGCCCAATCCGGGTACCTTGTGCAAAGTCGGTGGAGGCTTTGTCAGTTTCGGCGCAAAACTGACAACAATTGATCTTGTATCAGACTGTACAGAAGAGAAGTCGTAGTCGCTACGAAAGCTTTTCTTCCGGATAAGTCATCTATATCTCTAGGCCCACAGTCAGTCAGTCGTGTCTGTAAAAATTCCTAAGGGCAGTTGAGTCTTTTCCTTTATTTTAGCGTCTGTAAAAACCCTAAGGGGCTGGTGGAATATTCTAGTCCATTGGGCAGCCTATAAATAGGGCCGCAATCCCTAGGGTTGGACTACCCTTCCAGAATTTACTTTGCAATCATTTGGGTCATTTTTTCTCTTGGTTCCATGTTCTCTCTCATGTTTGTGCGCCGCCAGGAAGCTTCCCTCTGTTCACCGTGAGTTCATCTTGTCACTGCACGGTTGTAGGAAGTTTCTGTTCCTGCGTTTTGAGTGTGCAGTGTTTCATGTGCAAGCCGTGAAGTTTTTATTTGCGTGCGTCTAGTTTGTTCCTGAGTTAATGCTTCTCTGGATGCTTCGTTGTGTTCTTCAGTAGAGGAGTACTAGTTCATACTAGTTGCAAGTAGTACTACTACTATGTAACAACAGTACAATAGTACTCAGGCTTTGCTTTTTCTGCGTAGCTTTTTGATCGAATGAGACAAGACTGAATACCTTTTCTGGCTGTTTCTGGCGAAGCCCCTTCTCTCTGTTCGAAGTCCCTCAGCTCCGTGAGGCAGGCTTCGATCTGACATCTTCGAAGGCTTCGCTTGAACTTCGGCTTCAAGTTTGTGCTGTGTTTCTAGCTTCGCAGTACGCTTTGCACTCTGACAGCTTCACATACTTCGATAGTCTTTGCGAAGGTGTTCTCAGTCTCGAGGTGTTCGAAGTCAATACTTCGTCAGGCTTCGGAGTTAGCTTCGAAGCTAATCTCACTGATAGACTTCGCTTAGTGTTTGCAGCTGTCTGTTTCGAAGGCCTTGATGTGTTCTGTTCGAAGGTAGAAAGTAGGCTTCGTTTTGGTTTCTTTGTTGCGTGTCAGGCCTCGCTATCCTTTCGAAGGTTGTTTGCTCTGTGTGCTTGTTCGAAGCTGTGTTCGAAGCCTTGCCTTCGAAGTACACTCTTCGAAGCAGGCTTCGACTCTGTCATACTTCGCTCTCATTCACACTCGACCTAGGATAGACAACACACCTTCGACAGACTTCGACTACCACCTCCGAACCAGACTTCGACTCAGCGAAGCAGGCTTTGACACTGCGAAGCAGGCTTCGACCAGCGAAGCAGGCTTCGCCAAGTTTCGAACAGGAGACAGATTTCGAACGGTAACTTCTCATTTCACTCTTTGTGCATTTATACTGAGAAGTTTATCTTGCCTTGTCTCTTGTATATTGTTTATCTGTCTATTAGCACTATATTGGTATTTCTCTGTTTTAAACATCAGTTGCTTCTAGATTCATACCTTTAGACTTAGGCAATCTATTCGTTCTTTGCTGCTTAGTCTTTTGAGGTGTGTTGGGTATTGGGAGCAGGCCATTGATTCGAAAGAATTTTTTAAGGCGCCCATTCACCCCCCCTCTGGTCGCTACTTTCGGTCCTACAAGTGGTATCAGAGCGAGGTTAGGGTTTTTCCATACCTTAACCAGTTCTAAACCCCTGTAGTGACCATGATGTCTCCTGGCAAGGTCCCGTCCTTGGAAGCCTATGGCTATAACTATTGGAAGACTCGCATGCGAGCCTATCTCATGAGCGAGGGATCAGACATTTGGGACATTTGCGTTCACACCACGTTTGTCATACTACCAGTCGCTGAGCATGGTACTGCTGGTATCATTGCTCAGCATCTGAGCAACAGTAAGGCTATGAACATTCGTTTCTCTGGTTTAGGTCCCACTGAGTTTGAGCGTGTGAGCCATCTCTCCACTACGAGAGAGATCTGGGCTACCCTCAAAGCACACCATGAGGGAACAGCACAGGTCAAGGCTCGGCTCTATCAGACCTACTGGCGTGAATATGAGAATTTCACACAAAAGCCGGGTGAATCTGTTGAGGCTTTGTTTGGTTGTTTTCAGTCGATCATAAACAAGCTTCGGGACAACAAGGCTGAGGGTGCTCAGTTAGTCTCAGATCATGAGCAGGTGCTCAAGGTTCTCCATACCTTGGACCCAATGATTTGGGAGATCAAGGTATCTTCTATCATTGAGAGTACTTCTTATGATACCTTGACCATTTCTGAGTTGTTTAGCAAGCTGAAGGCTACTGAGGTTGATCTCCAGCTAAGATCAAATCTCACTGGTTCTAGATCAAAATCTCTGGCCCTTGCTACACCTTCTGTTGATCCCTCTTCTGTGAGCTGTGCTGGGTTCTCTTTGATGTCTATCACTGAGGACCAGCTTGAGTTGTTGGGTGATGATGATTTGTGTCTTTTTAACAACCGGGTGCGTCGTGTCTATGACAAGAGAATGTTCAAAATACACGGCACAAAATACGGATGCTTTGAGTGTGGTGATCCAGGACACTTCATCGCCGACTGCCCCAAGCGCAATGGACACAAGAAGGGCACCGGTGGTGGCTTCCACGACTCCGGCAAGCACGACAGCTCTTCCTTCAACAAGGGCAAGCCGAAGACCAGATTCTTCAAGAAGGCCCTAAAGGACTACCGGCGAGAGAACAAGAAGCGCGACAAGGCCTTCTTCGCCGAAATGGAGAAGAGCTACTCCAAGCGGTCCACGTCTTCTTCCTCTTCATCGAGCTAAAGCGATGAGGAGATCGCCATCAGGAAGGGGAAGGACAAGGACGATCCGGCGGGCCTCTGCTTCATGGCCTTCAGAGACAAGCCAAAGAGCCGCTCACATCAGCGCCGAAGATCCCGCAAGAGCTTCTGCTCAATGGCTCTTGGGGACTCCGACGACTCCGACGACAACGAAAAGGTATCATCCTATGAGCGAGAAATCGTTGATTTACTTGAAAGCAATCGTCAGGAGTTGAAATATCGGGAAAAAACTGCTTAGGGGGCCAAGAAGAGCATAGATGAGTTAGAGAGTGAGCTTGCCATAGCCAATGGCAGAATTGAGAGTCTATCTTCTTCCCCTTTCTTGGGTGATAGTAGTGAGTGCTCGAAGTGTGAGGTGCTTCTGTGTGACTTGTCGACTTTGAAGTCCAAGTACACAGAAAGGGTTGATGAGAGGGACGCTTTGGCCACTGAGCTTGAAAGCGCTCAGTATGAGCTGAAAGATGCTCAAGCCACTGTCGTCGCACCCTGTGTTGATTGCCCATCTTGATGGGGGATTGGTCCCGATCTTCCGCTAGGTAAAGGATAACTTGGGTTGGTGGAGAATCTCGACGTTGGCGATCCAAGGCTCCGGTCCGGCGTATCAAAACCTTGCAATCGTTACACCGGTGTCTCCGTTGGTTATCAACCACGCAGGACGCAATTGACCTCGCCACGAAGGCTAATTCCTGCAAGCGAACCCAAGAACACAATCAAGAACAGGAAGGATACAAATCGAATGCCAAATCACAGACAAACGAAGAAAAGGTGAGGTTTCACAAACGCCTATGCAGCAGCCAATCGGTCCGGTGCAAGGGGCGGGATCTAAACACACAAGTGTAGATGCAAACAAAGCAAAACCTAACCCTAAAGGCGGCTGGAGTGAATATATAGGGCGTGGGCAGCCTGTAGAAGGCGAACAGACTCAGTAGAAGGCGAACAGACTCAGACTATGGCCCAACACGGCCCAGTTCTGTCACGCAGGACTGTTTCAAACACACAGGTCGACTCGAGACTCCAAATGAGACGAAATCAATGGCAAACGATCCGTATTCTCCTCAGCTTTCCAAAAAGTCCAAGAACGCGTCAATCGGACTTCGTATGAGGTAGTTATGCCCATTTTGGTGCATGGTGGTTGATGTAGTCCGAACCAGCGAATTCTTGACTTCAAAACATCCGTGCGACTCCGTATCCAACTCCAACTCTTCCATTCCATCTCCCATGTTCCTAAGCAACAAAATATCACTAGTATTCAGTAGCATCCCGTCCAAACAAATATTAACATAGTTGCTAAGGAAAGAATTAACCTCATGGTTCAAGCGACGGGCACGGGCGCGTGTGATTGGTCCTTGTAATTGAATTGTAGGTGGAGGCTCCATGTATGTATCATGTGAAGTGATGTCCTCATCATCCTCCCCTTCTTGAATTGGAGTCGTCCTCGACTCAAGCTCATCGTCATCTCCCAAATAGGGCTTTAAATCTGAAATGTTAAATGTGGGACTAACCCCAAAAGCTACAGGCAACTCAAGTTTATATGCATTATCATTTATCTTATCAAGCACACGGAAAGTACCATCAGCACGGGGCATCAATTTAGACTTTCTCAAATCAGGAAAACGATCCTTGCGCAAGTGCAACCAAACAAGATCACCCGGTTCAAATGTTATCTCTTTTCTACCCTTACTACCATAAGCACGATATTTCTCATTCATTTTCTCTATGTTTGCTTTAGTAGTTTCATGCATCTTAAGTAATAATTCAGCACGTGTAGTAGCATAAAAATTCAATTTTTCAGATGGTGGTAATGGTAGCAAATCAATGGGAGCACGCGGATTAAAGCCATAGACCACTTGAAACGGACTTACCTTAGTAGTGGAGTGTACTGACCTATTATATGCAAACTCAATATGAGGTAGACACTCTTCCCAAAGCTTCAAGTTGGTCTTCAAAACAGCCCTCAACATGGTGGACAATGTGCGGTTGACGACCTTCGTTTGCCCATCCGTTTGGGGGTGACAAGTAGTAGAAAACAGCAGCTTCGTCCCCAACTTATGCCACAACGTCCTCCAAAAATGACTTAAAAATTTAGCATCACGATCTGAAACGATGGTATTGGGAACTCCATGCAAGCGGACGACCTCTCTGAAAAACAAATCAGCAATATGTGAAGCATCGTCGGTCTTGTGACAGGGAATAAAGTGTGCCATTTTAGAAAACCTATCCACGCTTACAAATATGGAGTCTCTCCCTCTCTTTGTCCTAGGCAATCCCACAATAAAGCCCATGCTAATATCTTCCCAAGGTGCACTAGAAACAGGAAGTGGAGTATACAAACCATATGGGTTAAGTTTGGACTTAGCTTTATGGCATGTGGCACAACGCTGCACAAATCGTTCAACATCTCTCCGCATCTTTAGCCAATAAAAATTATTGGACAGCAGGGCCAAAGTCTTTTCTCTCCCAAAATGTTCCATTAACCCACCGCCATGTGATTCCTTCAACAACAGCAAACGTACGGACGAATCTGGAACACATAGCTTGTTAGCATGGAACAAGAACCCGTCATAAACATGAAATTTTTTCCAGCCTTTCCCATCATTACATTTAGTGTATGGTTCAGCAAATTCTTTATCTACAACATACAAATCTTTCAAACTTTCCAAATCTGGAACGTTGATATCAAGTTGAGATAAAAGAACATTCCTACGAGACAATGCATCAGCAACCACATTTTCTTTGCCATTCTTGTATTTCACAATGTATGGGAAAGATTCAATAAATTCAACCCATTTAACATGTCTACGGTTCAGTTTAGCTTGCCCTCTCAAATATTTTAGTGCTTCATGATCAGAATGTATAATAAACTCCTTAGGCAAAAGGTAATGTTGCCAAGTTTCAAGCACACGCACTAAGGCATATAATTCCTTATCATAGGTAGAATAATTCAACTGTGGACCATGCAATTTCTCACTAAAATATGCCACGGGTTTACCTCCTTGTAGCAGCACACCTCCTATTCCAAAACCACTAGCATCACATTCTAACTCAAAAGGCATACTGAAGTCGGGTAGCTGAAGTAGAGGTGCACGTGTAAGGCGATCCTTGAGTGTGGCAAAAACTTGTGCTTGTGCTGGTTTCCAAGTAAAAGTGACTCCCTTCTTGGTCAACTCAGGTAAAGGGCCGGCTATGGTGCTGAAATCTTTCACAAAACGTCGGTAGAAACCTGCAAGACCAAGAAAACTACGTACTGCAAGGTTAGTTTTAGTTGCAAGCATGACACGGCCTTTCAAATTGATAACTTGTGATGAAGAAGGAGAAACAACTTTATCTTTTTGTTGCCTCGAAAGTGTTTTAGCTACTTGCTGATTTTTAGAAGGTTGTTTGCTCTTTTGTGCGTCCCTAGCACGTTTTTCTTGTTCAAATTTCACAATTTCAGCAGGAGTCATAGGAAGCAATGTAACTTTCTTTCCTTTATACATAAATGTGTACTTATTGCTCCTACCATGGTGTGTAGCATCAGTATCATACTCCCAAGGTCTACCAAGTAATAGATAACATGCTTGCATCGGTACTACATCAAAATCAGCAACTCCGAAGTATGTACCAATGGAAAATTCGATGTGAGCAATTTGTGTTACCTCAACCTTACCGCTATTGTTGAACCATTGTACGTGGTAAGGGTGTGGATGTGCATGTGTGGGAAGTTGAAGCTTAGTTACCATGTCGAGGCTCACCAAATTGTTGCAACTACCGTTGTCGATGATGACACGTACACGACGGTCATTGACGAGGAAGAAGGTCTGAAACAGATTATTCCGTTGTGCCCGATCGTCCTGGTCCATGTGAGTGCTCAAGTCACGTTGTACAATAAGTGCTGCCATGTTAGTGAGAAGACAAAACAACAAAGAATAATCCTTATGTAAAACAGCTAGGTGGGGTGGTGGGTGTGTGGTGGAAGCAATCCGTCAAGCACCTCACCCACGCTTGCAAGTGTTCTTACCACGCCGCAGTGAGGTCACCGGCCTACAGGTGATGAACCAAGTGGAGGGTGGTGTACAATTGCAAGAAATGAACATGTCCTGACCAAGAGAAAGGTGTAGCTTGGAAGGCAAAGTGAGTAGCAAGGATTAGCGATAGTAATAACAGTTAAACCAAGTTCAATAAGTATTCCCTAGTACTCGTCAAAATTGCTGGCCTTAGTGCTCCCAATGTGAAAATTCAAGGAATAGAGGGAAACTATGTGCCCAAAACTCAAATGGAAGCAATAACAGGCCAAAATCAGCTCTCTGCAGATCGGACAAGAGATCGGACAAGGGATCGGACAAGCAGAAACTGCCACTGTCTGCCACTGATCGGACAAGAGATCGGACAAGAGTTCGGACAAGGGATCGGACAAGCAGAAACTTCCACTGCCTGCCACTGATAGGACAAGAGATCGGACAAGAGTTCGGACAAGGGATCGGACAAGCAACTAACAGGACCGCTTCTCTTTTTTTTATATTTTTTTCTCCTTTTTTTCACTCTATTTTTTTTTAACAAGGATGACCAGAGATGCAACCACAAAAATTGGCACCTACAACTGAGGTGGGATGTGGCTCACAAAATTTCAACAAGTTCGCTGAACGGCGGGCAAAAACTTTGACCAATTTTTTTCTTTATCTTCCTTATTTTTTTTGGCGATTTTGGTGAGGGATAACAGGGGAACCGTGTTAGGGTACCCACCCAAATTGGGTCAGGAAGACGCTCAAAACATTTCAGATTTTTCTGCCAAACGAGCGAAAAGTTATGCCTGTTTTACCGAAGGGGGGTCACAAAGACTCGATGTGGAAAACAAAATAGGGTTGTGGGGGGGGGTTTCAGGTGGGGAATTTTTTGAGACACAAGAACAACTACTACTCAAACAACACAAAGGGATTACTAAACCAGCAACAAGACTCGACCAAGAACACAAACTCAACAAGATTAAAAACTGAAATTAAAATCACAAGGCACAAAGGGGTTCTCGGTGGGGATTTTTTTGTGAGGGTTTTCTGGACTCTAGGTAAAATAAAAGCAGATCGAGATTACCTAACGGGGAATCTGAGCTCTGATACCAACTGATGGGGGATTGGTCCCGATCTTCCGCTAGGTAAAGGATAACTTGGGTTGGTGGAGAATCTCGACGTTGGCGATCCAAGGCTCCGGTCCGGCGGATCAAAACCTTGCAATCGTTACACCACTGTCTCCGTTGGTTATCAACCACGCAAGACGCGATTGACCTCGCCACGAAGGCTAATTCCTGCAAGCGAACCCAAGAACACAAGCAAGAACAGGAAGGATACAAATTGAATGCCAAATCACAGACAAACGAAGAAAAGGTGAGGTTTCACAAACGCCTATGCAGAAGCCAATCGGTCCGGTGCAAGGGGCGGGATCTAAACACACAAGTGTAGATGCAAACAAAGCAAAACCTAACCCTAAAGGCGGCTGGAGTGAATATATAGGGCGTGGGCAGCCTGTAGAAGGCGAACAGACTCAGTAGAAGGCGAACAGACTCAGACTATGGCCCAACACGGCCCAGTTCTGTCATGCAGGACTGTTTCAAACACACAGGTCGACTCGAGACTCCAAATGAGACGAAACCAACGGCAAACGATCCGTCTTCTCCTCAGCTTTCCAAAAAAGTCTAAGAACGCGTCAATCGGACTTCGTATGAGGAAGTTATGCCCATTTTGGTGCATGGTGGTTGATGTAGTCCGAACCAGCGAATTCTTGACTTCAAAACATCCGTGCGACTCCGTCTCCAACTCCAACTCTTCTATTCTATCTCTCATATTCCTAAGCAACAAAATATCACTAGTATTCAGTAGCATCCCATCCAAACAAATATTAACATAGTTGCTAAGGAAAGAATTAACCTCATGGTTCAAGCGACGGGCACGGGTGCGTGTGATTGGTCCTTGTAATTGAATTGTAGGTGGAGGCTCCATGTGTGTATCATGTGAAGTGATGTCCTCATCACATCTCATCTAGCTGCCTTAGCTGAGCTGAAATCCAAGGGCGATGAACAGTTGGGTGATTTGGAGAGGTTGAGAGCTGAGCTTGCGCAGCCTAGGCTAGAGCTTGAGACATTGTCAGTTCCACCCACTGTCTGTGAGAACTGTCTGTCTCTTAGAATGGAGTTGATTAAGCAGAAAGCCGAGAAGTCTGTTCAAGTAGAGAGTGAGTATAAGACCTGCTTGTCTCAGGTGGACGTACTAGCTTCCTTGAGGGAGGAGCTAGCTGATTCTCAGAATGAGAACTTTTACCTCCGTTCTATCCTGAGTTGGATCAGTGCCAGAGATCCACAGCTCGGCATGATGATCCAGTAGTTTAAGAGGCAGGATGGGTTTGGGGTAGGTTACACCTACACCAAGGCTGACTTTGAGAGTGCTATTAGCCGGGCAGTGGAGTGGAGTAAAATGACTCCTGAGCAGAGATATCCTAAGACTCACTCCACTGAGTCCTCCCAGGCTTGTCAGCCCAAGGATGGAGTGATCAATGAACCACCAAAAGCTCCACCCAAGAAACCTATCTGGGTTCCAAAGCCCAAACACCTCCACACTCCTCTCGACTCTCTTCCTGGACCCTCTCAGCCCAAGAAGACAACACCTAACACCACTAAGCCCAAGAACCCCAAGCCTCAACCACAACCCAAGAAGCCCACCTATCATTGTGAGTACTGTCAGAGAGACGGGCATCTTACGGAGTTTTGCTTCAGGAGGAAGCGGGTTGAGAGAGCAGAGAGAGCTTATGGTGGTCAGGAGCAGTTCTACCAACAGGGTGGTAGACTGTGTGTTCCTCGACGCGGGGAGAGGCTGGAGGTCAGGCCGCGTTGTGTAGGTGGTGGTAGAGGAGACGACTTTCTTGCCCGTGCTCCAGTTGGTGGTGTCCGTTCCGGCAGAGTTCCAGGCTGTGTTGGCTACGGTCCTGGACCTCATGGCCGCAGGTTTATGCAGAACCGAGGACCGCGCTTTGAGCCGCGTTTTGGTCAGAACTTTCATGATGATTTCTGCTTTCCGTCTTTTGAGCAGATGGCTCGACACTGGTTTAGCTCCTTTGCTAAACCTGGTGCCGGACCATTTGCTCCCACTTACAGCCACTGATTGTGCAGGATCAGGGACTAGAGTATGTTTGGATCATGGACTCAGGATGCTCCCGCCACATGACGGGACATCACAGATGGTTCTCCAGTCTCACTCCCCCGAGCTCCAAAGAATACATCACCTTCGGGAACAGTCGTCAAGGGAAAGTAAGTGGCATTGGCTCAATTCGCATTTCAGATCATTTCTCTTTGAAGAATGTTGCTTTGGTTAAAAATTTGAACTTCAATTTGATTTCTGTTTCGCAGCTTCTTGAGGATGGTTTGGAAGTGCGCTTTAAGAAGGGCAATTCTTCTGTGTTTGATTCTAGAGGGTCTTTGATTTGCCAGATTTTACCATTTGGTAAAGTTTTTCGAATTGACTTCTCTAGCTCTTTTGGCCCTTCTCGTTGTTTGATAGCTGGATCTTCTTCTGAGCTCTGGAAGTGGCATAGGAGGTTAGGCCATTTGAGTTTTGATCTGCTAGTCAGGTTAAGCTCTATGGACCTCATCCGAGGATTACCCAAGCTTAAAATAGAGAAAGATCTAGTTTGCCATCCCTATCGTCATGGGAAAATGGTTGCCGCTTCTCACTCACCTGTGACTCAGGTGATGACTTCGTATCCGGGCGAGCTTTTACACTTGGACACTATCGGTCAAGCTCGGGTACGCTCAGTCGGTGGGAAGTGGTACGCGCTTGTCATTACTGACGACTTCTCTCGATTCTCGTGGGTTTTCTTTTGGAGTCTAAGGATGAAACTTTTCAGTTTGTTCATGACCTGATTTTGAAGCTGAAGAATGAGAACAATGGTCGGATGCGAGCAATTCGCTCCGACAACGGCTCTAAGTTCAAGAACTCTCAGTTCGTCAGCTTCTGTAGTGATCAAGGTCTTGACCATCAGTTTTCTTCTCCTTACACTCCTCCACAGAACGGCATTGTGGAACGAAAGAACCGCACGCTAGTCGAGATGGCCAGGACGATGCTCGATGAGCACATGACTCCTAGGCGTTTTTGGGCTGAAGCCATGAACACGGCTTGCTATCTGGCCAACCGCATCTTTCTTAGAGCTTACCTTGGTAAGACATCATATGAACTACGGTTTGGTAGACAGCCCAAGGTGAGCCACTTGCGAGCGTTTGGCTGCAAGTGCTTTGTGCTCAAGAAGGGAGGGCATTTGGACAAGTTTTAATCTCGTTGCTGGGATGGTGTTTTTCTTGGTTATGCATTGCATTCTCGAGGTTTCCGTGTTTGGAAACTCGAAACCCAGCAGCTTGTCGAGACTTGCGAAGTTTCATTTGATGAGTCCTTGCCTTCTTTGACTCCTTCTTTTGAGCCTTCTAGTGATGATGAGCTCGGAGAGTCCATCTTCGAGGAAGATGAGGATACTCCAGCTGCTGATGAGGGTGGGCTTTCTGCACCCCCTGCAGAGCCCACACCTTCTGAGACTTCGCCTGAGGACGAGGGCGGACCTCTGATCACTTCTTCCACTTCGATCGAGCCCCCTCAGTTGAGTCCAGAGGTGCCAGCTGCTGACTCCGGTGAGGTGACTTTAGATCACCAGGGAACCCGAGCAGTTCAGCGTGATCACCCCTCAGAGCTCATCATCGGTGATTTGACTGAGAGAACTTTGCGTTCATCTAATGCCTCTCTTGTTGTGTTTGCTGAATCTGCTTTTGTTGCATCTTTTGAGCCCAGAGATGTTTCTCATGATCTTTCTGATTCAAATTGGATTAATGCTATGCAAGAAGAGCTTGAGAACTTTGTCCGTAATCGGGTTTGGACACTAGTTGAGCCGCTACCAGGATGCAACCCCATAGGCACCAAGTGGGTGTTCAAGAACAAACAAGGTGAAGATGGGGTTGTGGTGCGCAACAAAGCTCGACTAGTTGCCCAGGGTTTTTGCCAAAAAGAGGGTATTGATTTTGAAGAAACTTTCACCCTTGTTGCCCGTCTTGAGTCCATTCGCATTCTCTTAGCTTTTGCCGCTTTGAATGGTTTTAAGCTTTTTCAAATGGACGTTAAGAGTGCTTTTCTGAATGGGTTCATAGAAGAGGAAGTTTATGTTAGGCAGCCCCCCCGTTTTGAGAACCCTAAGTTTCCTCGACATGTTTTTAAACTACAAAAAGCTTTATACGGGTTGAAGCAAGCCCCCAGGGCTTGGTATGACCGGTTGAAGCAGTTTTTGTTGGGGAAGGGCTTTGTGATGGGTTCAGTGGATGAAACTCTCTTCTTGCTCAGAGTTGCTTCAAATTTCTTAGTTGCTCAGATTTACGTGGACGATATTATTTTTGGCGGTACTACTGATTCTCTTGTGTCCAAGTTTTCTGAGCAGATGCACAGTGAGTTTGAGATGAGCCTCATGGGTGAGCTTAAGTACTTCTTAGGACTCCAGATCAAGCAGACCAAGGACGGCACCTTCATCCACCAAGGTAAGTACACTCGCGATATGCTTAAGAAATTTGACTTTGGTGGGCAGTTGAAGCCGCAGATGACCCCGATAGGCACATATGGGGGTCTGGACAAGGACGAGAGCGGCGTCAAGGTCAACGAGAGAGTTTCGAGGGATGATTGGTTCA
Organism: Zizania palustris; assembly: GCA_019279435.1. Lineage (NCBI taxonomy): Eukaryota > Viridiplantae > Streptophyta > Magnoliopsida > Poales > Poaceae > Zizania > Zizania palustris. Next base: position 26,629,874 of record JAAALK010000085.1, on the reverse strand, counting down.
CTGCTGTACTTGACGGCAACAAGACCGGACATACAGTTCGCCGTGGGACTTTGCGCGCGTTTTCAGTCTTCACCACGCGCGTCTCATCGGCAGGCTGTCAAGCGCATCTTCAGGTATCTCACTTATAAGCCCTATCTTGGTCTTTACTATTCAACATCATCATCTCTTGATTTATCTGGATTTTTGGATGCCGACTTTGGTGGGTGCCGGTTGGATCGCAAGTCGACTTCCGGTACTTGCCAGTTTCTTGGTTCTTCCCTTGTTTCTTGGTCTTCTCGAAAGTAGTCTGGAGTTGCTCTTTCGACCACAGAGGCAGAGTATGTAGCTGCTGCTAGCTGCTGCTCACAGTTGGTTTGGATTATTTCCACTCTACGAGATTTTGGGTTATTATTTCCTACCAGAGTTCCTTTGTTTGCGACAGCACCAGTGCAATTAGTGTAGGGAAAAACCCATCTCTCCATTCAAAAACCAAACACATTGATGTGCGCTTTCACTTTTTGCGGGATCAATATGAGAAATGTGTCATTGACCTTATTCATGTTGATACCCATCATCAGTTGGCTGACATTTTCACCAAACCCCTAGATCAGTCTACCTTTGAGCGTTTACGAGGGGATTTGGGTGTTGTGTATCCTTTCTAGGATATTTTGCGTCAGTTTTTCTTTCTTCTTTACTTTTTTTTTCTTCTTCAGTCTTTTTGTGTGTGTTCATATCTTGCATATTCACATATCACACCTTAGAGCTGCTTCTGTTATATGATTGAACTGCTTTACTTATTCTAGCTGGTACATGCTTTGAATACTTGTCATTGATCATGCTTTTGTTCAGTTCACTTGATATGTCTGATATTTGTCATATGCATGGCTTTTACGCTTTAAACTTGAAAAATGATCACCATTGTTTTCTGGTAACTAGCATGTGTAGGCTAAGTGCTCTTGCTCTCTGTTACATGCCTTGTAGCTAGTTCCTGACTTAGATGCAAACATGCAACTTGGACATCCTTCTGCTTTCAAAAATGGATATGTGCAATAAAAATGATGAAAAATGAAGAAAAATGAAATTTCCATGCCTTTTTATGCATAAACTTGAAAAGATCCAGGTGGGTTTGTTTTGTCGCATTGCATTGTTCTAGACTGCGTATCATAGCACTTTGGTACGAACTAGGATAGTGTAATGTATGCCAAGACCAATGTCTTAAGCTTCTGATGGTCCAGTACTGGTCTAGGCTTGACTTGGTCGGTCAGCATAAGGTTTGACATGCAAATAACCCCTGGCAAAAATGAAAAAGGAAAAAGAAAAAGCCTGAAAATTTAAACGATAACAAGTTTGCTAAAGCACTTTGTTTTTGAACAATGCTTATCTTGGTAGATATCAGTTAGCCTGTGCATCTCATGCTTTACCTTGCTTGTTTACTAGAAAATGTGGTGATGCTTTTGTTTGCAAAAACTGGAAAATGAGTGCTAATGACTTTCTTTAGATATCATCTGTTGCACTGATCATGACATGTATCTTAGATAGTATGTATTTTGCTCTACTCGTTAGATGTTGTAAATGCAGTCAATCATATCTGAGAAGCATGCTTTATTCACTCCTCATGCACCCCAGTTGCATTCATTGCATATTTTGAGGGGGAGTTGCGTTTCAGGGGGAGTCTGTGTCTCTTTTGAGTGCTTGATGAGTTCACTTGTCAACAAGGGGGAGAAATTTTGGGATAAGAGTTCGAGGGGGAGTTTTTGTCTCACTTACTCTTTTGATATCCTTGTTGATGTTTCTAAGATCGCACTCATTCTGAGCTTTTACCTTTGGTTAACCATAATGACCGCTTCTTGCTTTTGTTCGGCTTTTGGTCATTAGGGTTAAACTTTTACCTTATTTTTCTTCTTCTTTGTTTTTCTTGTGCTGTGTTTTCGTGTTTCCACATTTGCTCGTAGGTGCTGAAGAGCTGAAAAAGAGGAGTGTTGACAATGCACTCATCAAGGGGGAGATTGAGGAGCCATGCTGAATAGCGTGGGCCTCATGGCTCCAGAAGTGATGAGTCATTGTCAACGATAGTCAAAGAGGACAGATGAAGAGAGGAGATCTGCTGTTTCATGGGCCGCGTGTGACTCTGGTACACGGGCAGCAAGCGACTGTCGGGCAGAGGAGGCTGCGAAGTCGGGCTGGCCCATTCTAGGTACATGGGCCAGGAGCAGCAGAAGACCCACTGGGCTGTTGACCAGGATTGACTCAGGTACATGGGTGGTGAGTGATTGCTGGGCTGAGAGAGCTGCGGAATCGGGCCGGCCCAATCCAGGTACCTGGTGCAAAGTCGGTGGAGGCTTTGTCAGTTTTGGCGCAAAACTGACAACCGTTGATCTTGTATCAGACTGTACAGAAGAGAAGTCGTAGTCGCTACGAAAGCTTAGCTTCTGGATAAGTCATCTGTATCTCTAGGCCCACAGTCAATCAGTCGAGTCTGTAAAAATTCCTAAGGGCAGTTGAGTCTTTTCCTTTATTTTAGCGTCTGTAAAAACCTTAAGGGGCTGGTGGAATATTCTAGGCCATTGGGCAGCCTATAAATAGGGCCCCAATCCCTAGGGTTGGACTACCCTTCCAGAATTTACTTTGCAATCATTTGGGTCATTTTTTCTCTTGGTTCCCTGTTCTCTCTCCTGTTTGTGCGCCGCCAGGAAGTTTCCCTCTGTTCACCATGAGTTCATCTTGTCACCGCACGGTTGTGGAAGTTTCTGTTCCTGCGTTTTGAGTGTGCAGTGTTTCGTGTGCAAGCCGGGAAGTTTTGATTTGCGTGCGTCTAGTTTGTTCCTGAGTTAATGCTTCTCTGGATGCTTCGTTGTGTTCTTCAGTAGAGGAGTACTAGTTCATACTAGTTGCAAGTAGTACTACTACTCTGTAGCAACAGTACAATAGTACTTAGGCTTTGCTTTTTCTGCGTAGCTTTTTGATCGAAGCAGACAAGACTGGATACCTTTTCTGGCTGTTTCTGGCGAAGCCCCTTCTCTCTGTTCGAAGTCCCTCAGCTCCGTGAGGCAGGCTTCGATCTGACATCTTCGAAGGCTTCGCTTGAACTTCGGCTTCAAGTCTGTGCTGTGTTTCTAGCTTCGCAATACGCTTTGCACTCTGTCAGCTTCACATACTTCGATAGTCTTTGCGAAGGTGTTCTCAGTCTCGAGCTGTTCAAAGTCAATACTTCGTCAGGCTTCGGTGTTAGCTTTGAAGCTAATCTCACTGATAGACTTCGCTCAGTGTTTGCAGCTATCTGTTTCGAAGGCCTTGATGTGTTCTGTTCGAAGGTAGAGAGTAGGCTTCGTTTTGGTTTCTTTGTTGCGTGTCAGGCCTCGCTATCCTTTCGAAGGTTGTTTGCTCTGTGTGCTTGTTCAAAGCTGTGTTTGAAGCCTTGCCTTCGAAGTACACTCTTCGAAGCAGGCTTCGACTCTGTCGTACTTCACTCTCATTCACACTCGACCTAGGATAGACAACACACCTTCGACAGACTTTGACTACCACCTCTGAACAAGACTTTGACCCAGCAAAGCAGGCTTCGACACTGCGAAGCAGGCTTCGACCAGCGAAGCATGCTTCGCCAAGTTTCGAACAGGAGACAGATTTCGAACGGTAACTTCTCATTTCACTCTTTGGGCATTTATACTGAGAAGTTTATCTTGCCTTGTCTCTTGTATACTGTTTATCTGTCTATTAGCACTATATTGGTATTTCTCTGTTTTAAACATCAGTTGCTTCTAGATTCATACCTTTAGACTTAGGCAATATGTTCGTTCTTTGCTGCTTAGTCTTTTGAGGTGCGTTGGGTATTGGGAGCAGGCCATTGATTCGAAAGAATTTTTTAAGGTGCCCATTCACCCCCCCTCTGGTCGCTACTTTTGGTCTTACACTCTTATCTGTGACTTTGTATGAGTGAAGCGCTTAAAGAACTACCTCAAAGTTTCTCCAGGTTGCTGCTTCACCTGAAAGAGACTTCTAGTAGACATAGGGGGCACAAAAGTACCCTGGAAGTTACTTATGAATTTTTTCTTAACTGCTCCCAGGATTTAATTGATCTTAGCTTCAAAGACCAGAACCAACGCAAAGCAACTCCTTCAAGAGCAAGGGGGAAGCATTTGGCCATTGTATCCCAAACCCCTCCGCTGGCTTCAATCGCTAAAGCATACGAAGGAGAGAACTCACCTAGAGCTTCTTCCCCGGAGTACTTACAGACCTTCCAAGTTTGAACTTGGGGTCGAAGCGCACCTTTTGTAAGTCGGGGTGCAGCGGAGATTCGCTATCAAAGGAAGCATTCTCCAGGGCTTCGGGATAAAAAGGAGGGTCGTCGTCTTGAGGCACCTCCAGAATGACAGGGGTAGCTTGGAGACAAAGACTATCTGCAGCTTCCTGCCTCCACCTTGTCACTTTGACTTAAAGACTGGCCATATGGGTTTCCACATCATCAAGGCTATCTTCATTTCTTCCGGAAGGAGCTTCCAGGTCTTGATAATTGAATAGGTCAGTTCGGAGTATACTCAGAGCTGTAGGAGAAGCTCTGTCAGTTCGAAGCATAGATGGAGTCCCTGAAGGGGCTTCGTATGTTCGAGGAAGAGTATTCATTTCAAGGGTCTGAGGTGGGGGAACTACAGAAGGTCCTCCGACCTCAACCGTATTCGAAGATCTCACTCCAGAGGTCCGAGGGGACCTCCGAAGGGACTACCACCTGAGCTCCGTTTAGGAGGCATTGCTCTAGAAAGTTGGTAGAGAACGAAGTTTTCGTACTAAGTTCCCCACGGACGGCGCCAACTATTGGCGTAAAAGATTACGCTAACAGGTTCTCTAAGATTAAGAACTAACAAACGAAGTGTTTGCAAAGCGGACTATTTCAAGCCTCCGTATTGGATAATAGCTCGAAGTAGTTCGGAGTTGTGTATTGAATATCTGAATATTCGATGCCTTTTATAGGATCAGAATGGGGGTATTTATAGGTAAAAACTTTAAGGAAAAGACCTTTTTACCCCTCAGTTACAACTGACATAGTGGAAACTATTTCGGTACCCTAATGGGGCTAAAATGGTAAAAGACTAATTTAATTAGAAAGAAGATAAGTCTTCTATCCTTGCTGGCGGTTTTCCACTACGGAGAGGGAGCCTTCGAAGTTTATCTTCGAACCGGAGTCTGGGCAGACCCTCCGACCTTAACTCTACGTCAATACAGAGATAAGTCTTGGACTCCGAGCTCATCAGTTGTCTTTGTCTTGTAATCTTGAAGATATTGGGGATGAAGTATTTTCCCCCACCAGTTATATATTTTGAGTCTTGAAGATGCACACGTTTATAACATTAGTACTAAGAAACAATGACTAAATGATTTGAATCCTACCTATGTATGGAATTGTCGTTTTGGTCATATAAATGAGAAGCGCATGCAGAAGCTCCATAGTGATGGACTTTTGGAGTCATTTGATTTTTAATTATATGACACATGCGAGTCTTGCTTACTTGGCAAAATGATAAAGATGTCTTTCACTGGACAGAGTGAGAGGGTGAGTGAGCTATTGGCCATAGTACATACAGATGTGTGTGGTCCAATGAGTCACATGGCTAGGAATCGTTTTTAGTTCTTTATCACTTGTACCAATGACTTTAGTAGGTATGGCTATGTCTATTGATGAGGCATAAGTGGGAATCCTTCGAAAAGTTCAAGGAGTTCCAAAATGAAGTACAAAATCATACGGGCAAGACAATTAAATTTCTACGATCTAATCGTGGAGGAGAATATTTGAGCCATGAGTTTAGTGATCATCTAAAGTAGTATGGAATTGTTCCACAGCTGACTCCACCCAGCACGCCCTAATGCAATGGGGTGTCTGAGCGGAGAAATCACACTTTATTGGATTGGAAAGGTGCATGGCCATGCAACTATGACTAAGGAGTTAGTCATGATTTGAATCTAATACTTGATCGAGTGAAATGTTGAGCTAACCAAAAAGGGTGGCACATATCTCGCCTTGAACTTCACTGACGACATGTGGTAAAGGGACTAGCGCATGCGTATATCAAGGTTCAGTGAAAATTAATTTTGTATGCTTTTGGGGGTCAATATGTGCTCCTAGGTACCGCTATTGATTAGTGAGTCGGAAATGGTTTCCTCCTAAACAACCGTTAGTGTATGAACCTATCGGGTAACACACTTAAGGGGATGTATTAAGAAACATGCAAAGAATCAGTTCTTGCATAAGTGAGAGATTGAAGGATATGCCCAAGAAAATTCCGTGGATCGGAAGTTTTGGTAGGTAGTATTGGAAGTTCTGAGTATTATCTAGTCTCGAGTCAGATAGAAAAAGTTGCTTCGGAAGTTCCGAGATGGTATCATATGTTCCGACGAGCCAGAAGTTCCAATTTGGAATCGGAGAGAATTGTACTGATTGGAAGTTTCAATATGTGTATCGAAAGTTCCGAATTGGGCGAAAACAGATTGGATCTGTTGCGTGCTGTACTGAATTAGGAGACCTAAAATACCCTGTCAGAAGTTCCAATCATGATCGAAAGTTCTGACGTGGGCAAACAGATTGGATCTGTTATGAAAATGAATTGGTTATAACTAATATGTGGGTTTCGATATGTGCACGACCAGGGGCTCTCAGCCCTATAAAAATAGAGGAGGAGGTCTTGGAGACAAGCAATAAGCATAGATTAGACCTAGCCACCATTAACTCCTCTCCTCCCTTTCTTGAGGTCGAGGATTTTCCATCTCTCACGTGCGGTGCTACCACGCTGCCGTGGGAGGAACTCCATCCCTATACGTGTGGATACTATGGAGGCGTTGCTCCAAGACCGATGCTCGTGGACTTCTTCACGTGAACAACTATGTCGCCTTCACCGATCGGATTGGCGAGGGACGGCCAGGACGAAGCGAGGATAGGCTTGATGCGCTACTCCAACATCTTCCTCCGCTGCACCTAGCACGTCTCATGCTAGAAGGTAACGATCTATGATCTCACACGCGCATAGATCTTGGGCTTACGGCAGAAATTAGCTCCCTATTCCCTAATAAGGATCGCATGCGAGTCTTCCAATAATGATAGCGAAAGACCATAAGAGACGGGACCTTCCCATCAGAAATCATGATCGCTACCTAGGGTTAGAACTAGTTAAGGTATGGAAAAACCCTAACCTTTCTTTGATACCACTTGTAGGACTGAGAATAGAGACTAGAGGGGGTGAACGAGTACCTCAACAAATTCTTTCGAATCGATGGCCTACCCTTAACACCCAACACTCCTCAAAATACAAACGGCACAAACAAACCAAATTTCATAGAAATATCGTAGACAACACCAATGCTATCACTCTCCTGTCAGATATGGTATGATGCGGCAGTCTGAGAGATCACAGGCACTAAAAATAATCTAGCCTAAAAACGACCGGTATCCTAAACAAAAAGACACCACCACAGTGTTTAAAGATAGATTAAGTTTACTCACAAAACAAATGACATCTCCTCAAAAGTTTCACCAATTCAGAGATAATCCATCAATCGATGGAGATCATTCCCAAATCACAAGCAGTTCATGAATATGAGAAAGTACCATATTTAACGCATTTAATCTAGACAAAATAAATGTAGGAAATAAAATGTGCTCACAGTTATATCTCAAAATATTCAAGAAAAAACAATCTGCAAATGCACGAGGATCATGGTGAGAAATTTACTGTGTTTGGCAGCACGCTGCACCTAGCGCTTCACGCTGCACCTTCTAGCCGAGCGCCTTATCTTCCCCTCTGTGTCCGCTCGTCAAGCACTAAGCGCCCCCACTGCCTTGCGAACCTCCCATGAATCTAGAGCCCAGAACAAGGTGTGGCTGCAATCGATTTTTGAGAGGAACAAAAAACCGGTTGAAAAACCGATCTGGCCAAGACATTGTTTCGTACATTGAGCCACCGCCTCTTGGTGTCCACCTAGCGCGCACAGTGCTGCACAACCTGGATGCCCACAGAAATCCTCTAGCAGCAAAACTCCCTCGTGCACAAAGTGGTGGAACATTGAATGCTACAGTGCGTGGATAGCGAGAGTAGAGAAATGGAGGAAAACTTGAGGAAAAAGAAGGGTGATTCTAAAAATCCCCAAAAACATTTGTGAAAAATAAACTCAGATTTTGCATTGAATGAGTTACCCTAATCCCTCGGGGTAGGGGGCTATTTATAGTCAAGTTAGCTCCAAGGAGTACATCACTTTCGGGAACAATGGTCAAGGGAAGGTACATGGTTTTTGCTTAGTTCGGATTTCCAAGCATTTCTCCTTGAAGAATGTTGCTTTGGTTGGAAATTTGGGCTTTAATTAGTTTTTTGTTTCACAACTTCTAGAGGAAGGCTTAGAGGTTTCAAATTGACTTCTCTTGTTCTTTTGGCCCTTCTCGTTGTTTGATCGCTGGATCTCCTCTGATCTCTAGATGTGGCATAGGAGGTTAGGTCATTTGATCTTTGATTTGCTAGTCAGATTGAGTTTTATGGACCTCATCCGAGGATTGCTCAAGCTTAAGATGGAGAAGGATCTAGTTTGCCATCCCTGTCGTCATGGGAATATGGTTGCCTCTTCTCACCCACCTTTGACTCAGGTGATGACTTCATACCCGGGAGAGATGTTATAGATGAATACTGTTGGTCCAGCTCGGGTATGTTTAGTCAGTGGGAAGTGGTATGCGCTTGTGATAGTTGATGACTTTTCTCGATTCTCGTGGGTTTTCTTTTTGGACTCTAAGGATGAGGCTGTTTAGTTTGTTCATGACCTGATCCTAAAGATGACGAATGAGAACAATGGTCAGATGTGAGAAATTCACTCTTACAACGGTTTTGAGTTCAAGAATTCTTAGTTCATCAACTTTTGTAGTGATCAGGGTCTTGAGCACTAGTTTTTTGCTCCTTACTCTCCCCCACAGAATGGCATTGTGGAACGAAATAACTTCACATTTTTTGAGATGGCTAGGATGATGCTCGATGAGCATAGGACTCCTAGGTGCTTTTGGGTTGAAGCTATGAACACAACTTGCTATCTAGCCAACCGCATTTTTCTTAGAGCTTACCTAGGTAAGACATCATATGAGTTGCGGTTTGGTAGACAGCCCAAGGTGAGCCACTTGCGAGCGTATGGCTGCAAGTGCTATGTGCTCAAGAAGAGAGGGCATTTGGACAAGTTTGAATCTCATTGCTGGGATGGAGTATGTCTTGGTTATGCTTTGCATTCTCGAGGCTTCCTTGTTTGGATGTTCGACTCACAACAGCTTGTCGAGATATGTGAGGTTTCTTTTGATGTGTCCATGCCTTCGCTTACTCCTTTTTTTGATCTTTCTGGTGATGATGAGCTTGGAGAGTCCATCTTCGAGGAAGATGATGACACTCCTGCAATTCATGAGGGTGGGCCTTCTACACAGCCTGCAAATCCCACACCTTCTAAGACTTTGACTAAGGATGAGGGAAAACCTCTGATCACTACTTCCACTTAGATCGAGCCCCCTTAGTCGAGTCAAGAGGTACCAGCTACTGACTCTATTGAGGTGACATCTGATCACCAAGGATCCCAAGCAGTTCAGTGGCATCACCCCTCAGAGCTCATTATTGGTGATCTCACTACGAGATCTTTGCATTCTCAGACTGGTTTGCTCACTGTTTTTGTTGAGTCTACTTTTGTTGCAACTTTTGAGACTAGAGATGTTGCTCACGCTTTATCTGATGCAAATTGGATAAATGACATGCAAGAAGAGCTTGGAAATTTTGTTCACAATCGGGTTTGGACACTAGTTGAGCTACCACCAGGTTGCAATCCCATAGGCACCAAGTGGGTGTTAAAGAACAAGCAAGGTGAAGATGGGGTTGTGGTGTGCAACAAAGATCCATTAGTTGCCTAGGGTTTTTGCCAAAAACAAGGTATTGATTTTAAGGAGACTTTCACCCCTGTTGCCCGTCTTGAGTCCATTTGCATACTTTTGGCATTTACTGCTTCTAAAGATTTTAAGCTTTTTCAAATGGATATCAAGAGTGCTTTTATGAATGGGTACATAGAGGAGGAGGTCTATGTTAGGCAGCCCCCTGGTTTTGAAAACCCTAAGTTTCCTCGACATGTTTTCAAGTTGCAGAAAGCTTTATATGGTCTGAAGCAAGCACCCAGGGCTTGGTATGATCGTTTAAAGCAATTTTTGTTGGGGAACAGCTTTGTGATGGGTTCTGTGGACAAGACTCTTTTCTTGCTCAGAGTTGGCTGTGATTTTTTGATTGCTATGATTTACGTGGATGACATTATTTTTGGTGGTTCTCCTAATGAGCTTGTGTCCAAGTTTTCTGAGCTAATGCACAACAAGTTTGAGATGAGTCTCATGGGTGAGCTCAAGTACTTCGAAGGGCTCCAGATAAAGTAGACCATGGACATCATCTTCATCCATAAGAGAAAGTACACGCGGGACATGCTGAAGAGGTTTGACTTCGGTGGAGAGCTGAAGCCTCATATGACCCCCATGGACACTCCTATACTTGATGGCGATGAGACCGGACATTCAATTTGCCATGGGATTGTGCTCACACTTCCAGTCTTCACCACGCATATCTCATCGGTAGGCTGTTAAGCACATTTTCAGGTACCTTACCTATGCGCCTGATCTCGATCTTTACTATTCTGCATCATCATCTCTTGAGTTATTTGGATTTTTCGATGCTGATTTTGGTGGGTGTCGACTGGATCGCAAGTCGACTTCAAGTACTTGCCAGTTTCTCGGTTCTTTGCTTGTTTCTAGGTCTTCTCGAAAACAATATGGAGTTGCGCTTTCTACCACAGAGGCTGAGTACGTAGCTGCTGCTAGCTGCTACTCAGAGTTGGTTTGGATGATTTCCACGTTGAAATATTTTGGTTTGTCTTTCCCCGATAGAGTGCATTTGTTTTGTGACGGCACCAGTGCGATTAGTGTAGGGAAAAACCCATGTCTTCTTTCAAAAACGAAACATATTGATGTGTGCTTTCACTTCTTGAGGGATCAATATGAGAAAGGTTTCATTGACCTTATCTATATTGATACCCATCATTAGTTGGCTAACATTCTTACCAAACCCCTAGATAAGTCTACGTTTGAGCATTTGTGAGGGGATCTTAGAGTTGTGTATCCTTTTTAAGATATTTTGAGTCTTTTCTTTCTTCTTTACTCTTTTATTTAAGTCTTTTTGTGTGAGTTCATATCATGCGCATTCATATATCACACTTTGAGCTTGCTTCTGTTATATGATTGAACTGTTTTACTTATTTTTGCTAGTATATGCTTTTGAATACATGTCGATGATCATGCTTTGCTTCAGTTCACATGACATATCAGATATGTGTCATATGCATGGATTTTATGCTTTAAAATTGAAAAATGATCACCATTGCTTCTGGTAACTAGCATGTGTAGGTTGAATGCTTTTGCTATCTTATACATGCCTAGTAGCTATGTCCTTAGATGCGGATATGCAACTTGGACATATATATTCTTTAACATGGAAAATATGCTATAAAATGATAAAAATCATAAAAATGAAAAATCCATGCCTTTTATGCATAAGTGAAAAGATCCGGGTGGGTTTGTTGTGTCGCGTTGCATTGTTCGGGACTACTTACCATAGCACTTTGGTAAAAACTAGGATATTGTAATGTATGCCAAGACCAATTTCTTAAGCTTATGATGGTCCTTTTCTGGCCTAGGCTTGACTTGGTTGGTTACCATAAGGTTGACATGCAAATAACCCCCGGTACAAATGAAAAAGGAAAGAAAAAATCGTGAAAATTAAAAAGATAGCAATTTTGCTGAAGCTCTTAGCTTTGGATCATGTCTATCTTGGTAGATACTAGCTAGCCTTTGCATCTCATGCTTTACCTTGCCTATTAACTATAAAATTTGGTAATGCTTTTTATTTGAAAAATCAGAAAATGTGTGATAATGACTTTCTTTGGATATCTTCTATTGCACTGATCGTGCCATGTGTCTTAGACGACATTTTGTAATATACTTGCTAGATGTTGTAATTGCAGTCAATCATGTATAAGAAGCATGATTTTTACACTCCATTTGCACCCAAGTTGCATTCATTGCATATTTTGTGGAGCTACATTTCAGGGGGAGTTTGAGTTTGTGTCTATTTTTAGTACATTTAGTCTCACTTGATGAGTCCACCTGTCAACAAGGCGGAGAAATTTTGGCTTCCTTGATCTTTTATATGAGTTTAGAGGGGGTTTTGGCTTTCTGTGGAATTTGTTTCAGGGGGAGTTGTTGATAGCAAAAAATGGCATTAATGGTTGAGACTGCCAAAATATCAATTTTGGTGATTTAGGCCCAAAATACACATGTCCAGGGTCAGGCCGAAGCCCTATAGGGCCGAAGGTCCATTGGGCCATGGGCTGCGAAAGCCTCTAGCCAGCCCACGGCCTTTGGCTAGGAAGCCTTCAGAGGCCCATGCCACCGAAGCTTCGGCCCGAGGAGCAGGCTTCAGCGGGCCTGGCCGAAGGCCACTTCGGCAGAGACAGAGTTGGATGCGATTCTGGTTGAGTTTTATCTCTATCCAAGCTAAAAAATAGCAGATTCGATCTGAAGTTTGGCCCCTATAAATAAAGAGGTGAGGCCAGCTTAGAGAGCCCCCCCAACACAAATCAAACCAAAGCCCTAGCTTTGATTGTATTTACTTTACCTTTATTTTCCTGTACCTCTTCGTGGGTTTGCCTGGAAGCCCTCCGCCGGCCACTTCGGAACAGTGGTAACCCTTGTTACTTCGCTTGTGAAGTATCCGTTAATCTACGTAATAGATTGTTATCGCCATGTTACTTCGCCTGTGAAGTATCCGCTAATCTGCGTAACAGATTGCTACCTTCGTTACTAGTGCAACACTTAGCAGAATTCGGTCCTCAGGCCGAATTGGTACTTCGAACTCTATTTGTTGCAGGTTCCCACGTTCGGAGCTACTTCGTCGGAGGTGTCCGGAGCTGAGAGATCGGTTTCGGAGGTCACCAGGACACCCTTCGGCGAGACTGCAGGCTTTGACGACAGGATTCGCCAGCATACTTCGTCACAACAGGCTACGCCACGACCGCACTCCCCTCTGGATGAAGTTACGCTCGTGCGTGGCCCTCGCATCATTATTCTGTAGTTGGCCGTACCAGAGACCTCACGCCGAACCCCGCTGTTCGGAGGTGATCGTCACGTCCAGATCCGTTCGGAGTCCATATTCGGCCGGGTCAGTCCGAACGCCGAAGCACCCTTCGGCGGGATACTTCGTACCAGACGCCGAAGGATACTTCGGTGACCCCTTCGCACCAGACTTCGAAGCAGACAGGCTCCGACCGGTTTGCTGATTTTATTCTGTTTAATATATTCCTTCCGGCAAATTGGATTATTTTGTGTGATCTGATTGTCTGGCGACTCCACCCCCTTATCACGACTGTTGGCGTAAAAGATTACGCTAACAGGTTTCGGAGATTAGAAACTAACAAACGAAGTGTTTGTGAAGTGAACTATTTCAAGCCTCCGAATTGGATAATATCTCGAAGCAATTCGAAGATGTGTATTGAATAACTTAGTATTTGATCCTTATTACAGGGTAAAACGGGGGGTATTTATAGGCCAAAACCTTAAGGAAAAGACCTTTTTACCCCTCTATTACAACCGACATAGTGGAAACTATTCGTTACCCTTAATAGGGCTAAAATGGTAAAAGACTAATCTAATGAGAAAGAAGATAAGTCTTCCATCTTAGCTGGCAGGGAAGGTCTCCGAAGAGTCTGCATTCAAAGATATACTCCGAACAAAAGTCCGCTTTGATCCTTCGAACTTGACCCAGTACTAAACCGGAGTTAAATATTGGAGAACTTTGGTTGAATAGGCTGCCCTCGTCTTGTTACTGTAGTGACCCTGAGGATGAAGTATTTTCCCCCAACAGTAGCCCCTCGAATACGCTTCTCCGCTTGATCTGTAAAGTTAGGAGAGCAGTATACGCAAGAAAAATAATCATGCGTAGTGGTTAACAAATTTAATCAACCTTCAGAATACGCGAAGATTCATAACTTCAAATTGATTTCTAAGAGAGTTACATTCGAACAATCCTATAATAAATTTAAGAAGTCAGAAAGCCTTTTAGACTCAGAAAAAATAGCCGTTAGCCTTTTCCTTTCAAAAGAAGCTATGTGGCGCGTTAACTTCGCCAACGGTAACGGTCAAGAGTGCGAAACGGCAAGTGTGAACGGTAAAAAATTATGAGCCTAAGCTATAAATAGAGGACCTAGAAACTTCTCAAACACCTTTCTCACCATCTTTGCGCAATCAACCTTTAGCCTCCAAACTCTAGCCTTAAGCATTCGGTTCGGATCAATGGAGAAAACAAGCTTCAAGGCTCCTGGGGCGACTTCGGCCCCAGCCCGACAGCAGGCCATGGCGGCGGCGGCGGCAGCAGCGGCAGCGGCGGTAGCAGCGGCGGTAGCAGCGGCGCCAGCAGCAGCGGCGGCGGCGCTGGCGGGGGCAGCTCCGGCGGGGAATCCCCAACAGATCAGTCCTCACGACCTCCTCCCGGCTTCTTCGAAGTATCTGGACCAATCTTACAAATTGGGGCCGTCCACCTGCAAGAGGAAGACGATCGCAGCGGTGGTCGAGGGGAAGATTAGCTCGGAGATCAATGTCTGCAAACTCGGAAAGGAAGCCATCCCTTCGCCACGGCTTGGAGAAGTTGTCGTCTTCGAAGCTTTCTTCGAAGCAGGGTTAGGACTCCCTGATGTGGACTTCCTATCGGAGGTATTAGATCTCTTCCATGTCACCCTTCCTCAATTATCTCCGAATGCAATTGCGCGCCTGGCTATCTTTGAATGGGCGCTCCGGGCTGAGGGCTGTGAAGGAAGAGCAGAAATATTCACAGCGCTGCACAAGGCATCTTGCCAGCCGAAGACTTACCAAGGCTCCGGAGGGGAGAAAATCGTAGTAGCCTTCGGTAGTATCAACTTCAGACTTCGAGATGAATTCCAACTGCAATTTCCAGCGAAGGCCATCAACGCCAGATGGTACACAGATTGGATTCTCCAGTGGTTCTATGCCGAAGTTGGTGTAGGCAGCCGTCTAGCCGGACCCCTGCAAGACTTATACTTTCGAAGGGAGGCCGAAGTCCACCTAGATCCTGGCCAGCTCTAAGCTCGCCTTAGCCTGCTCCAACGAATTAGTCGCCGCATGAGCATGCAAGACTTAGAGGAGGAGTTCATCGGGCTCCAAATTCCACCTCTGATGGCCAACTGGCCTATCACCTTCGAAGAAGATCCGGAGGGTGGACTCCGAAAAATTTCTTCGAACTTGAGCCCTGCAGGTAACTTTGAAAACTACAACATTTTTATATACGATTGTTTGATGAAATGACTAATGCAAACTCATCTTTCAGCTTCTCAAGCCCCTATGACTTCGGAGCAAGTTGTTCGAGCTTCAGAGAAGATTCTTGGAGCTCCAACTCCGGCTGAAAAGGAGTGGAGAAAAAAGCTGGTGGGCAGTTGGGAGCAACTTAACCGAGTATGGGGCGTACTCAGAGTTGCAGCCCCCCTTCTTCCGGACTATGTGCCTTCTGAGCAAGGCCCGAAGAAGAGGAAAGCAGATGCTGGGACTTTGGCTCCGGCCAAGACTCCGATGAAAAAGTTAGCCCAAAAGCCAAAGAATGTGCCTCCTTCAAGGCCCGTGGCTTCGCCCTCTGATTCAAATGAAGATGATGGAGTGAAAGAAATGCAAAGGTTCCTCGTGAACCTAATTACCGAAGATGAAGCACAGGCAAATGTTGTTGTAGACACTAGCGATGTAGCAAGCATGCCAGCTGCTCCAGGTAGCTCCGAACAGGCCAGGACTTCGAGTGTCCAGCCTGACTTGCCGTATCAAGAATCCCCTGCTACTGAAGGCAGAGTCAAAGTTATAGCTGAACAAGCTTCGATTCCAGCCGAAGCAGAAACTGTTGCTCCTAGGGAAGCTCCAATAGTCAACCCTTCGGTTCCAGGCCCTGAGTCCGATGAAGACTTCGAAGTGGCCTTCAACCCTCCGAGTAGCCCTGTACTCATTCGCCGATAGGACTTCGGAGGTAAACTTCACTTAAACCATCTTTTTCTTCATCCTGCAAAATTATGCAATATATAATACCTTTGTTTTGGCATGGTCTGCTCCCATGGAGACGACTTCTCCTGCGAAGACTGCTCCTAGGACTTCGACATCTCCGGGGTCGGTTCCAGAAGCTGCACAAATGGGACCCAAAAAAGGTAAAGGCAAAATGGACCCCTTCCCTGCTCCGAACTCAGGATTAACTCCGTTGGAATCGACAGATGGGGGACAATCTACAGAGGGGGGCCAGTCCACCGAAGTTTCCGAGGATGTGGCCCAGCGCTCTGGCCCTTCGCCGAACGAAGATGATCAAAGGGCTTTGTCCATGCTCCCCCTCCTAGCTCCTTTCCTGGAGCGAAGGACCGAACTTAGGGCCCTGCTCGAACCTTTGGATCGAGCTAACCACGAAGTTGGGGGAACAGACTTAGTAGCCATACTTGGGGAGGCTGAAGGGTCGGAGCTGAACGCAGCATTAGAACGGGCAGCATACCATGTACGAAGTATCTGCAAAAACAAGATTAATTTCAACTTATGAACAATTTCTCACCTTGCTTTTTCTCTTCGCAGCAAATAGTCTTGGCTCGAGCTGCAGCTGTTTCGAACGAGAGAGGAAGTATTCGTCTTAAGGAGAGGATTACTGCTCTCCAAAGGAGTCTTGAGGGGCGGATCCTATTACCTTCGATGACAACCAGCTGCTAAACCCTTCCGAAGATGTGGCCGCGGCCTGGCAAGCCTTCCAAGCATCATGGAGAGCCGAAGGTCGAACAACGATCAAGGCTTGGATCGATGAAGGGCTTCGCCAGAAACAAGCTCGGTCTCAAGCTTCGAGCAGCCAGCCTCTGCCAGACCCGTAGGTTTAGTTTTGTTTAGGGGTCCGAATATGTAAAAAATATGCTTTCATCTGCTATGAATGAAAACTTATTTGTCGTGTTTTTAGGCTTCCCAACCTCGTATGGATGATCTCGAAGTATTAAATGTTACCGAAGAACTTTGCCTGCTATGGGCTACCTTCGATCTTTTAAAACTTCACAAACGACCTTGATTTCTGATTCCTAGAGAAAGCTCTGGTGCGATTGCGCCCAAAATACGTAAAGATATATTATCTCATATTAAAGAGGAAGAAAAAGAAGTTAAATTGGAAACCTCATCTTCTAAAGACGTTGAATGGTACGAAGAAGAAAGTACTGCTGAAGAACAAGGAAAGAAGCCTAAAGAACTTTGAAGCTGGGAGAGAAGCCTCGAGCGACTTCGAACTTGGGCTGAACTTCAACAAGAACAAAAAGATTTTCGAGCTTCGAAGGGAGGGAGAAGAATTAAACGTAAAGTTATCAGGACTCCCGGCTCTGGAACTAGTCGTTCCGGCTTTAGTGGTAGCTCTATAGATCGAAGGGGTCTTCGATTCCTTCTTGGTATAGACACATATTTTTCGTAATGTAATGTAATCTGTTCAAATGATAAAGATTAAGATTTTTAAAATTGTCTCCCTACTTCCCAGTCCCTCTTTGGGCGTAAGCAACTTCGAAGTATAGTCGAAGATGGTTAGGCGCAAAGAAAAAGACTTAGGAGTACAATTTTGGAGGCTCAGAGCCCCTTAGCAATTTAGAGATTAATTAAAATCTCACAAAATGTCTTCGACTACTTGGAGTCTGAAAACTGGTAACTTGATACCTTTGTTTGAAAGTAGTCACTTCGGACTGATTTTCCGGACACCTTAGCATCCAAAACGGTTGGTCGCTTTGGACTCTTTTTACATATATTCGAAGCTTATCAGCTCAAATTCTGTTCTGTTTGGCCTCCTTCGGCTCTTTTTGCGAATGCTATCAAACCGGTGGTTTGGAATTCGTAGTGGTCTCCTTGGACTCTTTTTACGGATGCTTTCAAGCTGGAGCTTGGAATCCGCATTATTTGGTCTCCTTTGACTCTTTTTACGGATGCTTTCAAGCCGGTGGCTTGGAATCCATTTTTCAGTGACTTTCCCACCTCGTCCGAAGCTTCGAACTAGTGGTTTGAAGTCTGGAAAATTGGTTCAAATTAATGACACTTCCCTCACAGCCAACTTCGTTCTTCCAGTGCATCCACTAGATGTAGGAAGTGTTTGAGAGGTAGGCATTATCTGAACCATGAACTTTATTAATTCAGAAGGTGTTTACAAATGATTACAAGGAGCCCTTATGCGAAATATCGCTTTAAGTGCTCCGCATGCCAGGCATGCTTTAACTCTTCGCCTTCTAAATTAGCTAACTTAAAACAACCAGGGTGTCCTGAACGGAGAATAATGTATGGACCTTCCCACTTGTTTCCTAATTTCCCTAGTGCTTAAGTTCATTAAGCTTAACCTTTAGGTCAAACCAAGTCTTCGTCTGCTGTTGATACTTTGACAAATTGGCGACAGCTCGAAGTCTTGTTTCTTCTGTTAAATCAAGCGGAGTATGCCTTTATCCTTCTATTTCCGGTTCGGTGCTACGAAGAGATCCTCCTTTAAGCTCCGTTGGCATCATAGCTTCGTCTCCAAATAATAGTTTGAAAGGAGTGAAACTTGTGGACCTTGTTTGAGTGGTTTGAATGGACCATAAAATCTTTGGGAGCTCTTCGGTCCACAGTCCTTTTGCCAACCCTACTAGCCTTCGATTTAACCCTGACAAGATATTAGCATTGGCTCTTTCGACAGCTCCGTTATACTGAGGATGGCGCACTGCAATGAAGCAAATTTGTATCCCAAGATCTCTTCGCTAAACTTCCTGAAGGGCTCTGCATCAAACTGTGTCCCATTATCAACTGTGAGCTGCTGAGGTACTCCAAACCGACATATAATACTTTTCCAGAAAAAATTTTGTACATTATTCGAAGTGATAGCTGTGAGGGGTTCTGCTTCGACCCACTTGGAAAAATACTCAATTGCTACCACTGCGAATTTCAAATTTCATTTTGCTACTAGGAAGGAGCCAATAAGGTCCATGCCCCATCTGGCCATTGGCCACACTAGGGCAATGAGTTGAAGAGTTGTTGGCGGACGATGACTTCTTCTTCCCATCCATTGACAACCCTGGCACGTGCGGACTAGGCTCTCCGCATCAGCTACTATTGTAGGCCAGTAAAGCCCCTGGCGAAGTGTTTTTCCTTCTAAAGCTCGAGGACCCAGATGGATACCACAAAGGCCTTCATGAATTTCTCGGAGAATGTCCTGACCTTCGGCTTGAGATATACATCGGAGAAGAGGGGAACATACTCCGGCCTTGTACAGAATACCGTTGATTATATGATAATTTCGAATTCTGAGCTTTAACCTTGAAAGTTGTGGCCCTTTAGGCAAATTTGCTTCTCCTTGCAACAATTCCATAATTGAACTCCACCAATCAGTACTTGGAATGCAAAGAACTTCCATAGAAGGGATCTGTGTTACCGAAGGTTAACTGAGCTCTTCGTAAAAAACTCCTTCCGGAATGTCCATAGCTCCGGCTGCAGCTTTTGCCAAGGTATCAGCTTGCATATTTTCAGCTCTAGGTATACTTCGGATGGAAATCCCTTTAAATGCTGCTTCAATCTTACGGATCTCTTCCAAATATTTTGCAAGCTGGGGATGACGGACTTGAAAACTTTTATCAACGTGCCCTGCTACAATTTGAGAATATGTTTTAATAACAACTCTTGTAGCACCCAAAGAACGTGTCTTTCGAAGTCCTAACAAAATTCCTTCATACTCCGTTGTATTATTGGTGGACTTAAAGTTGAGCCTTGTGGAGTACATTGCTCTTTGCCCTGAAGGCGAAATTATTACCACTCTGACACCTGCTCTAGATGCTTGGAAAGCTCCATCGGAGTATATGGTCCAAATTCCTTCATTTGGTTTCTCCGGAGCCCATACTGCAGGGGGAGTCCATTTTGCCACAAAGTCTGCCAACACCTGTGACTTGATTGCTGTCCTTTCCACGAAGGAGATGTCGAAGGGTGCTAATTCAACGGCCCATTTCCCAATTCTTCCTGTAGAATCCTTACTTCGGAGCATATCTCCTAAGGGATACGATGTTGGTACAATCACATTATGTGCTAGGAAATAATGCCTTAACTTCCTCGAAGCCATTATCAGAGCATAGGTGAGCTTCTCAAGTTCAGATTATCTTGTTTTTGCTCCAGACAATGCTTCAGATACAAAATAGACTGGATTTTGTACCAACTTCCCATTGAAATCAACTTCTCTCACAAGGAGTGCACTGACAGCGGAGCTGAGAAACCAAGGGTTTGTTTCGAAGTCTGTGATGAGTGATTGACAGATTTTACCCTCTGATTCGAAGGGGTCCCTCCGAAGGGGTTTAGAGGTTGTTTCACCGAAGGGTTCGAGGCTCTGGTTGCTGTAGCTGTTGCAGCGGAGTGTGCCTGTCGGAGGGGTCCGACAGTACATGATGACTAGGTTGTACCGAAGGGCTCGGTTCTTTGGGCGGTACACCGGAGAGTGTATCAGAGGTTGTTTGCCCGGAGAGGTCTCTGGGGTACTGGATACACTTATCTGTTTGTCTGTGGTGTGTAGGTGACTTCGGAGGCGACAGACGGTTCCTAGCAGGTGAACCTGGGTCAAGTGGGAGGCTTGATGCCAGTGGAGCAGGGATCTCCATCATGAAGGCTGCGGAAGGGGTCGGGGTCGGACCTCGGGTCGAGGTGCGCTAGGAGAAAGCAGTAAGTGCGGAGTGTGACTCAGGGTGACGGTACCCCGAGACGAAGTCCTCGGAGGCGAGGCACTTCGAAGGGTACTCCGAATGGAGTGACTTCGAAGTATGGCGGACTAAGTCCTCAGCAATGAGGCAAGGCGTTCGAAGTGTGCTCTGGAGGGAGGAACTCGAAGGTATACCCGATGAATGTCTCATAAGTCGAGGTGCATCGAAGGCATGGTCTGGGTGAGGATCGTCGAGGAGTGTGCTCGGGGAGAGACACTGCGACGAAGTGCTCATGGAATGCTTCATGCGGAGGCCTTGGACGAAGGAGGGACTTCGAAGGGTGGTACTCCGAAGGTGGGGCTTTGGAGGGAGGCTGGCTCCGGAGTAAAGCTGACTTCAGAGTGAGGCTGGCTCTTAAGTGAGGCTGGCTCCGGAGTGAGGCTGACTTGAGGTCCTTCGGCCATGCATGGCTTCGGTACATGGACTGATGGAGTTCGAGCTGGGAGAAGCCGCGAAGCCATGGTGGTCCACAACGAAGGTGTTGGTGCGAAGGCCCAAGGGCTTTGACGGCTTCGGCTCAAAACCGTTACTATATCGAAGGCTGACTCCGGTGAAGCGAAGGCCATCAGGCTCAAGGCTTCTCACCGAAGCTATCGCACCCCTCGCGTGCGAAGGGGGGCTTCAGAAGGGTCTAAAACTGCAAAGGCTAACAGCGTCTGCTCTACAAAAGCTGGTGATGTCCCCTTTGTTAAGCTGACAAAAGAAGCCTCCAAATAAAGTAGACTACCAGTTGTACCCCTCTGTTCTGATCAGACAAAAACAGTGTAAACCCTAGGGGTAAAGTAGTCTATTCACAGGGCTGAATAGTGCCTATAAATAGTGGAGGCTAGCTAGGTCACATCAACACTTTGAGCAGCCATTGTAGAACTCCTGTGCTAGCCACCACACTCTTTGTATTCATCATGTAAGTTTAGTTTGTGTTTCCTGTTCAAGCAATGAAGTTTTGATTCTGTTTTCATTTACTGCTTGAACTTGTATGCGTACTTCACTGCATGCTTTGATTTCTCTGTGCACCTTCTTCTTGTGAGTTTTCTGGAGAGGTGTGTGAGAAGTCTATCTGGGTGAAGTGTGTGTTTTTCAGTGTTTGTTCGCTATGTGTAAACTGGAGGCTAGACCTCTCTGATTACTAGCGAAGCACTATTTGACTTGAGTCAAAGCCTGTTTTTTTTCATGTCTCGTAGTCCTCGGTGAAGTCTGTTCAGTGTGCGTTTAGACCTTCGAAGTACGAATCCTAACACCAGTTGTTGTCGCTGAGTATTTGGTCAAAGTCCGCAGGGGGAAGTATGCTCTTGCGAAGGGTGAAGTGCGAAGCCTGCTCGAAGCCACCCTGTGTGCGGAGCCTGCACTGACTTAGCAGAGCTGAATTTTTGGGGTTGTGGGTGGAGCGAAGTCTTCTTGGCTTCGAACTTTTGCTCCTTGCGAAGCCTGTGTTCGGAGCTGTAAAATACCTCCGAACCAGAACTTCGAAGGGTGTGTTCGAAGCCTGTTGCGCAGAAGACAGAAGTAAAACAGAAGGCTATTTTTAGTCTGAAATTTTAAAAGCTCCCATTCACCCCCCCCCCCTCTGGTCACCGTTTTCGGTCCAACAATTGGTATCAGAGCGGGTTAAGATCACCAGTTGACCTTAACCGGTTTTGTGATCTGTTGGTGACATGGAAAGAGTTAGTAAAATACCTCTGTTCGATGGGACGGATTTTGCATACTGGAAGGTGCGCATGGAGGCTTACTTGATAAGCCAAGGAAATGCAATTTGGGAGATTGTGGACTCACAATACTCCATCCCTGAAACTCGCACCTCTCAAACAGAGAAGGATCAGTATAATGCCAACTCCAAGGCAAGAAATATATTGTTCATTGGTTTGAGTAGAAGTGAGTTTGATAGGGTGCAGCACCTTAGGACAGCTAGGGAAATTTGGACTACACTCACTATCTTTCATGAGGGCTCTACACAGATTAAGACCAGGCGCCAAAGCACATACAATCAACAGTATCAGCTGTTTGTGCAGGCACCTGGTGAATCTATAGATGCCATGTTTTCTCGCTTTGATGCAATAGTGAGTAACTTGCGGTCCAACGGGACGCTTGCTTACAATGATCATGATAGGGCTATCAAGCTTCTCTATGCTCTTGATCGTAGCATATGGAAGTGAAGATATCCAGCATTGAGGAGTCCGCAGGTTATGACACATTGACCTGTGATGAGCTCTTCAGCAAGCTGAAGTCCACAGAGATTGCCAAGGCATCTCTTGCAGTGCATAGGAACTCTTTGCCACAGCCATTGGCACCACTATAGAACCAAGCACATCTAGCACTTGTGTTTTTGCAGATGGTTTTGCTTTGTCCTCCCTTTTCTCCGTCACTAAGGAGCAGGTGGATACTCTGGATGATGATGAGCTTGCTCTCATTGCCAGAAGGTTCACTCGTTTTCACCATGAGAGACGGGGTTAGAGGAGAAGTGGTTTTAGTGGTTGTTTTGAGTGTGGCGACACTTCTCACATCAAGGCCAATTGTCCTAAACTCAAGAAGAGAGATGAGAGTGAGCGCCCCAAATACCACAAGAAGGAGAGGAAACCCTTTGTGAAGGGCAAGCACGGCAAGGTGGCTAAGAGGGTAGCCAAAGCCACTTCCAGAGCATTTGTTGTTGCTCTCAGCGACATCGACACTTCCAAGGAAGGAGGAGAAGAAGGACAAGAAGGGACGAGATTTCACCGGCCTTTGCTTCATGGCCGACAGTGATCACACGGCATTGAGCTTGACTCATCTAAGGTACCACTATCCTATGACCAGCTTTCAATTAAATTAGATGAACTGAATGAAGTAGTTCTGGGTCAGGATAGATTACTTGTGCAAGCCGCTAGAGAAAGAAAAGACCTTAGACTTATGCTAGAATCTGTTTCTACTGATTATGCCATGCTTAAGTCTAGAGTTAATGATGTTGAGTGTGAATCTTGCACTGTTGTCATGAGTGAGCTTGCTCACTTGCGTTCTGTGCATGCTCAAACTCTTTCTGAGCTTGACACTGCACAGAAGCAGCTTTTGATGGTGGATTCTAGTCCTCATGATTTAATTGAATGCATGAACTGCCTCTTATTACGTAAGAGCATTAATTTACGTGATAAGCATGTTCAGGATTTAGAGGCTAGATTGGAGAGGGCCGGTAGTTCTAAGGATGTGCAGCCTATATGTGACACTTGCATAACCCTTAAGGACCAGCAAGGCACTGTTAGAGAGCAAGCTGAGAACCTCATGACTGAAAATGAATACCTTCTTTATGTGGTTAACAAGTGCACTGAGGGAAAGGGTAGGATGGACTTGCTCTTGGCCAAAACCAAGATGTGTGCTAACAGGGCAGGGTTAGCTCTGGGATTGGGTTTTGAGAGGATTCCTTCAGTCAGTGAGAACAGAACTGTTTTTACCTCACCCACTACCTTAGAGAAAGAGAGAGCTCTGTTAGACACACCATCAGCCAAAAAGCCTACCCAAACCCCAAAGAAAACCACTCATCCTACCAAGAAAATTCCTCCCAAGAAAACCACTCAGCAGAAGCCCAAGGAGTCTGTGAGCATTGCTCCTATGACCCATGTGAGTGCCCCTAGGAGAGTGTTTCATTATTCCTATTGTCAGCGGGCGGGTCATTTGGTTGGGTTCTGTTTTCGCCACATCAAGGATGAGCGACGCTCTCAGGCAATGAGTTTCCAGGACATGCATTACCCATCTCGAGGTATGCATGAGTCTGAGTTGTACTCATGTCCTATTTTCGAGGCTCCTCGTACTTCTCGGAGAGGTTTTACTCCTCGAGGTGTTCACCATGTTCCATATGGTGGTAGACCCCGGGCGAGTAGCTTTGTACCTCGTTAGAGTAGGAGACCTCGTCATGCTTTTAGATCACAACATGTAGGTAGACCTCGCACTTTACATCATTCTGATTATCCTGTGCGTAGACAGTCTACTTTTACTGTGCCTACTACTCGTATCACTCAGTGTTGGATGCCTCATCATATATTCACTCACCCCAGCACTGAGCGATCGAGATTTTCTTATCATGTGTAGGCGCCGGACCGAGGCTTGGAGGGCACGTGGATCATGGACTCCGGTTGTTCGCGCCATATGACCGGAGATGCAGCATGGTTCTCCAGCCTCACCACAACCAAGCAAAGGGAACATATCACCTTCGGCAACAATCGAAGGAGTAGAGTGAAAGGTAAAGGTGTGGTAAGAATTAACTCAAATTTCACTCTCAAAGATGTTGCTTTGGTTGAAAACCTGGGATACAATTTGCTTTCTGTATCTCAGTTGCTTGATGAGGGCTTCGAAGTGCGATTCCATCGCGATACTTCGCAAGTACTCAATTATGATGGCATTGTTGTCTGCAAGATCTTTAAAGTTGGGAGAGTTTTTAGAGCTGGTTTTTCTGAATCATCTGATTCTTCTCATTGTCTTGTTGCACATTCTACTTCTAAGCTTTGGAAGTGGCATAGGAGACTAGGGCATATGATCTTTGAGTTGCTCGCTCGTCTGAGTGCCCTAGGTCTGATCCGAGGATTGCCCAAGCTCAAGTTTGAGAAGAATTTAGTTTGCGCTCCTTGTCGACATGGAAAAATGATTGCCGCTTCGCACTCACTAGTCACCACTGTGATGACTGAACAACCCGGAGAACTTCTCCACATGGACACTGTAGGTCCTTCTCGGGTTAGTTCTTTAGGCAGCAAGTGGTATGTGTTAGTCATTGTCGATGATTTCTCTCGCTACTCTTGGGTCTTCTTTCTTGCCAGCAAGGATGAATTGTTTTCACACTTTCGGAGCTTGGCTTTGAGACTTTTCACTGAACTCCCTGGTGCATTGAAATTCAAGAATAGTCTCTTTGTTGACTTTTGCATGGAGCATGGCATAGAGCATCAATTCTTTGCTCCACGGGTTCCTCAATAGAATGGTGTTGTTGAGAGGAAGAACCGTACTTTGGTTGAGATGGCTAGGATGATGCTCGATGAGCACAGGACTCCTAGAAAATTCTGGGCTGAGGCCATGAATACTGCATGATACATCTCAAACTGAATATTCTTGCGCTCAATTTTGAACTTGACATCTTATGAGCTACATTTTGGGAGACAACCCAAAGTTACTCATCTTCGAGTTTTTGGTTGTCATTGCTTTATCCTAAAACGTGGAAATTTGGATAAATTTGAGTCGCGCTCTTCTGATGGGATCTTTTTGGGTTACACTACACATGGAGATTCTTATCGTGTTTATAATTTGGAGACTAACACTGTCATCGAGTCATGTGATGTGACTTTTGATGAATCAACCCCCTCTGTTAGTTCTACCTTTGAACAGGCAAATGAACACGACATGGAACAAACCATCTTCGAAGAAGAAGATCTCGGAGATTTCAAGGATGAACCCCTACTACCCTCGACATCAACCCCCGAAGCCGACCCCACTTCAACCACTTCGGCACAAGGTCCCGAAGCAACTACCTCGACATCAGTCATCTTAGACCACTCCAACGCACAAGTTGAGGGGGAGACTGCATCTCGCCGAGAGGCTCCACACCATGTTCAAAGGATGCATCCTCCTGAGCAGATCATTGGTGAGCTTGATCAAAGGGTAACACGTTCTCATGCTCATTTCATTGATTCCACTTTTGTTGCTTCTTTCGAGCCCTTAGATGTTTGTCATGCACTTTCTGATTCTAGTTGGATCAATGCCATGCATGAAGAACTTGAAAATTTTGAGAGAAACCAAGTCTGGACTTTAGTTGATCCTCCACCAAATGTTCATTTCATTGGAACAAAATGGATTTTCAAAAACAAACAAGGGGAGGATGGGACTATAGTTATAAACAAGGCTAGACTTGTAGCTCAGGGTTATTCTCAATTAGAAGGGATTGATTTTACTGAAACTTTTGCACCTGTTGCGCGTCTAGAGGCCATTAGGATTTTGCTTGCCTTTGCGACATCCCGGGGATTCAAACTCTATCAGATGGATGTCAAAAGTGCTTTTCTTAATGGCTTCATAGGCGAAGATGTTTATGTAAAACAATCCCCTGTCTTTGAAAACCCCAAATACCCACATAAACTCCTTAAACTTCATAAGGCTCTTTATGGACTCAAGCAGGCCCCTCGGGCATGGTATGACAGACTTAAGTCTTTTCTGCTTGAGCAGGGGTATTTGATGGGATCTGTTGATAAAACCCTGTTCACTCTCAAGCATGGCAAAGATTTCCTCCTAGTTCAGATTTATGTGGATGATATCATCTTTGGTGGCTCTTCTCATGCTTTGGTTGCCGAGTTTGCATATGCCATGAGCAGGGAGTTCGAGATGTCCATGATGGGCGAACTCACTTTTTTCCTTGGTTTGCAAATCAAACAAAGCAAACAAGGTACTTTCGTCCACCAGACGAAGTACACCAAGGACCTGCTCAAGAAGTTCGACATGGCTGATGCGAAGCCACTCGCCACTCCAATGGCTACATCTGTAGCATTGGATCCTCACGAAGATGGAGAAGACGTAGATCAGAAGGAGTTCCAAAGCATGATCGGCTCCCACCTCTACTTGACTGCTACAAGGCCAGACATACACTTCGCAGTGTGTCTGTGCGCTCATTTTCAGGCTTCACCACGAGCTTCACACCGCCAAGCGGTAAAGCGCATTCTCAGGTATCTCAAACATACCTTAGAATTCGGCATTTGGTATTCGGCGTCTTCCTCTTTGTGTCTTCGAGGTTATTCCGATGCGTATTTTGCTGGGTGTAGGATTGATAGGAAGAGTACCTCTGGTACTTGTCATTTTCTAGGTACATCACTGGTTTGCTGGTCTTCCTACAAACAGTCTAGTGTTGCACAATCGACGACTGAGGCCGAATATGTTGCTGCAGCTAGCTGTTGCTCTCGGATTTTATGGATGGTTTCCACTTTGCGGGATTTTGGGTTAGATTATAAGAGTGTTCCACTTTTCTGTGATAACACTAGTGCTATTTGTATTGCAAACAACCCGGTTCAGCATTCTAGAACCAAACACATTGATGTGCGATATCATTTTCTCAGAGATCATAATGAAAAGGGTGATATTGAACTTCAATATGTTCATACCCAACACCAGCTAGCCGATATTTTCACAAAACCCCCCGATGTTTGTCGTTTTGCCTACTTGCGTGGAGATCTTGGTGTTTGTCACCCTTACGGCATTTTGTGAGGGGGACCAGATTTTAATTATCTTGCATATGCTCATCATGTGTGAAATTGCATTTACATCTTTTGCACTTATATGCCTGATTATAATTCGTGTAATCATGTCAGCTCAGCTCTATTTAATATATCTGAAACATTATGTGCATGATTTTTCTTTCCAGAATCAAATCATGCTCACTGCTTAGTCTTGAATCTAGCATGTTTAGGTAGGACTGCTTTAGCTATCTTTTATCTGCTTGATAGCAAGACACCTTTTCTCTGGATGCTAAACATTGCAACTTGAAAAATTGTTCTACTTACTCATGGATATTCATCAAATGCTAAACAAATTTTTCACTTCATTAAAATCCAAAACTCCATGATTTGCATGCTACAAGTGAAATGATCCAGGTGGGTTTGTTTGTCGCACTACTCTATTCTAGACTGCTTACCATTGCAGATTGGTCTGAACTGGGATAGTGTAGTGTATGCCAAAATCACTGCATTAAGCTTCTGATGGTTTTGATGCCTAGGCTTGGTCTGATTGGAAAGTATAAGGTGGACAAACAAATAACCCCTGGCATTATGAAAAGAACAACAAAAATTCATTGTTTATCAAGTTTGCTTTCAATGCTCCACTTGAACTAGGCTTGTCTGTCTAGAGTAGAAATTGACTAGCTTTGCGCAGTCCTGACTTTTATTTGTCTAGTTACCTTGATTGAGTGGTGATGCTTTTATTTCAAAATGATAAAATCACATGTTGTCATCTTGTTTTTAGAGAATGTTAAATTGAGCTGAGCACATGATAATTGGTATTAATGTTGGCATATTTGTTGTTTTATGTGTCCTTGCAATTCTGCCCATTTCGAAGCTATGCATCTTTTACATGCTCCTTGATGCTTGCATTGCCAAAGGGGGAGAAATTTTTGAGTTCTCTGCAGCAAGGGGTAAAATAACTCAGGGGGAGTTTTTTTCTTGCAAAGGGGAGATTTGTCGAAGGGGCTTTTACTCTTTTGAAAAAGGGGGAGGAAAATTCTTTTGTCAAGTGACATGTTTTGGCTCGTTTTTGAGTTTTTATGGTCACTTGGGAAAATTCTTTTGTCAAGTGACATGTTTTGGCTCGTTTCTGAGTTTTTATGGTCACTTGTGTGCTGATATTTTTCAAATTTTCTTGATCTTGAATTTGGTTGTCAATGCACTCATCAAGGGGGAGATTGAGAAACCAAGGGTTCGTTTTGGAGTCTGTGATGAGTGATTGACAGATTTTACCCTCTGATTCAAAGGGGTCCCTCCGAAGGGGTTCGGAGGTTGTTTCACCAAAGGGTTCGGGGCTCTGGTTGCTGCAGCTGTTGCAGCGGAGTGTGCCTGTCGGAGGGGTCCGATAGTACACGATGACTGAGTTGTACCGAAGGGCTCGGTACTTTGGGCGGTACACCGGAGTGTGTATCGGAGGTTGTTTGCCCAGAGAGGTCTCTGGGGTACTGGATACACTCGTTTGTTTGTGTGTGGTCCGCAGGTGACTTCGGAGGCGACAGACGGTTCGTAGAAGGTGAACATGGGTCAAGCAGGAGGCTTGATGCCAGGGGAGCAGGGACCTCCGTCACGAAGGCTATGAAAGGGGTCGAGGTCGGACCTCGGGTCAAGGTGCGCCACGAGAAGGCAGTAAGTGCGGAGTGTGACTCCGGGTGAAGGTACCCCGAGACGAAGTCCTCAGGGGCGAGGCACTTCGAAGGGTACTCCGAATGGAGTGACTTCGAAGTATGCTGGACTAAGTCCTCAGCAATGAGGCAAGGCATTCTAAGTGAGCTCCGGAGGGAGGCACTCGAAGGTATACCCGACGAAGGTCTCAGAAGTCGAGTTGCATCGAAGGCATAATCCGGGTGAGGATCGTCGAGGAGTGTGCTTGGGGAGAGACACTGTGACGAAGTGCTCATGGAATACTTCATACGGAGGCCTTGGACGAAGGAGGGACTTCAAAGGGTGGTACTCCGAAGGTGGGGCTTCGGAGTGAGGCTGGCTCCGGAGTAAAGCTGACTTCGGAGTGAGGCTGGCTCCGGAGTGAGGCTGACTTGAGGTACTTCGGCCATGCATGGCTTCGGTACATGGACTGATCGAGTTCGAGCTGGGAGAAGCTGCGAAGCCGTGGTGGTCCACTCCGAAGGTGTTGGTGTGAAGGCCCAAGGGCTTTGACGGCTTCGTCTCAAAACCGTCACTGTATCGAAGGCTGACTCCGGTGAAGCGAAGGCCGTCAGGCTCAAGGCTTCTCACCAAAGCTATCGCACCCCTCGCGTGCGAAGGGGGGCTTTAGAAGGGTCCAAAACTGTAATGGCTGACAGCGTCTGCTCTGCAAAAGCTGGTGTTGTCCCCTCTGCGAAGCTGACAAAAGAAGCCTCCAAATAAAGTAGACTACCAGTTGTACACCCCTGTTCTGATGAGACAAAATAGTGTAAACCCTAGGGGTAAAGTAGTCTATTCACAGGGCTGAATAGTGTCTATAAATAGTGGAGGCTAGCTAGGTCACATCAACACTTTGAGCAGCCAATGTAGAACTCCTATGCTAGCCGCCACACTCTTTGTATTCATCCTGTAAGTTCATTTTATGTTCCTTGTTCAAGCAATGAAGTTTTGATTCTGTTTTCATTTATGCTTGAACTTGTATGCGTACTTCACTGCATGCTTTGATTTCTCTGTGCACCTTCTTCTTCTGAGTTTTCTGGAGAGGTGTGTGAGAAGTCTGTCTGGGTGAAGTGTGTGTTTTTCAGTGTCTGTTCGCTCTATGTAAACTGGAGCATAGACCTCTCTGATTACTAGCGAAGCACTGTTTGACTTGAGTCGAAGCCCGTTTTCTTCCTGTGTCGTAGTCCTCGGCGAAGTCTGTTCAGTGTGCGTTTAGACCTTCGAAGTACGAAGCCTAGCACCAGTTGTTGTCGCTGAGTATTTGGTCGAAGCCCGTAGGGGGAAGTCTGCTCTTGCAAAGAGGTGAAGTGCGAAGCCTGCTCGAAGCCACCCTTTGTGCAGAGCCTGCACTGACTTAGCAGAGCTGATCGAAGTCATCAGAGGGAAGTCCGCTCTTGCGAAGGGTGAAGTGCGAAGCCTGCTCAAAGCCACCCTGTGTGCGGAGCCTGCACTGACTTAGCAGAGCTGAATTTTTGGGGTTGTGGGTGGAGCGAAGTCTTCTTGGCTTCGAACTTTTGCTCCTTGCGAAGCATGTGTTCGGAGCTGTAAAATACCTCCGAACCAGAACTTCGAAGGGTGTGTTCGAAGCCTGTTCCACAGAAGACAGAATTAAAATAGAAGGCTATTTTTAGTCTGAAATTTTAAAAGCTCCCATTCACCCCCCCTCTAGTCGTCGTTTTCGGTCCAACAGGAGCCAGTAGCCGCAAGGTAGAGGAGTAGGTTTTCGTCCGCAACAGGCACTCTAAGTGTAGCGAGGTTACTGAGATAATTCTTAATATCATCAAAACTCTTTTGACACTCCGGTGTCCATGCAAAATTTTCAGACCCTTTCAATGCTTTGAAAATGGGCAAACTTCTCTCCGCAGACCTTGCTAGGAATCTGCTAAGTGCTACAAGGCGACCAGTTAGCTTTTGCACTTGTTTCAAATTTTCCGGAGGAGCCATCCTTTGCAATGCAGTTATTTGAGTAGGGCTAGCTTCGATCCCTCTGCTTGAAACTAGATACCATAACAATTTTCCAGCCTAAGCCCCGAAGATACATTTTTTGGGGTTAAGACGGACTCCACATGCCTGAAGGCTATTGAACGTTTCTGCTAAGTCTAGGCTATGTTGGTGCTTTAGAGCACTCTTTATTACAATGTCATCCATATAGGCTTCTACATTGCGGCCTAGTTGATGACCTAGAGCCTTAGCAATTAACCTCAAAAAAGTTGCCCCGACATTTCTTAAGCCGAAAGGCATTCTTACATAGCAGAAGACTCCCGAAGGAGTTACAAAGCTTGTTTTGATTTCATCTTCGCACTTTAACCAGATTTGATGATAGCCAGAATACGCGTCAAGGAAGCTTAATAACTCTGAACCAGAAGTGGAGTCAACCAATTGATCAATTCGGGGCATGGGGTAGGGGTCACGGGGGCATGCTTTATTCAAGGATGTAAAGTCAATACACATGTGCCATTTCCCGGAAGATTTCTTCCTGACGAAGACTAGGTTGGCTAGCCACTCCGTATGAGCTACTTCTCTGATAATCCTAGCCTTCAGCAACTTTTCCACTTTAGCTTTAGCAAGGATGGCCCTCTCTGCGGATAACTTCTGGAGTCCTTGTTGGACAGGTCGAACCCTCGGGTTCACAAGTAAGCTATGATCAATAATCTCCCGACTGACTCCGGTAATGTCCTCATCAGACCATGCAAAGAGATCTAAATTTTCTTCAACTACTTTTTCTAACGAAGTAGCGACTGTGGAGGCAAATCCTTGCCGAACTGAAATGAATAGTCTTTGTCGTCTTTGACAATAACCTTCGTTATAATCTCTCCTTCGGGGCTTGGTCTTGGGAAGGACTTCTTCGAAGGTTCACCTGAAGCAGAGATATCCTCCGGGTTGCCTTGTACGTTGTTCACTTGTCTCGGGTCAAGAGGGGGGCCATGACCATATTCTGCTCTTCGCGCAGTGGCCTGATCTCCGAAAACAGTGAGCACTCCCGCTTGCGTGGGCATCTTCATACACAAATAATTATGATATGCCATGGCTCCGAACTAATTCAACATGCCCCTCCCGAAGATAACATTATATGCGTAAGGGGCATCCACAACATCAAAAATCACCTCCTCCGTCCTGGCTAGTAGCCCCTCTCCGAAAGCGACCTCCGAACCTATTTGGCCGAGGGCATCAAGAGGGGGTCCTGCGAAGCCTTGCAAAGGACGAGATGCAGGGAGAAGATGCTTCCTGGAGATACAGAGTTGATCGAAGGCTTGGACGAAGATAATATCTGCTGAACTCCCTCCATCAATTAGTACTCTCTGGACTTCAGTCCCTGCTATGTCGGCAGTGATGACAAGTGGATATGCATGCGGAAACTTTGTGCTAGCTGCATCATCTGCGGAAAAATATATCGGCACATGGGACCATTCAGGCATGGTAGCTGCAGATGAAGAAGTTCTAATATGGCCCACTTCTCGGACATATTCTCTTCTCTATCTCTTTGACATACTACCAAGAGTCCCTCCTCCGGAAATGGATAGGACTACTCTTTTTCCTCGATCTCGACCATCTTCCTGCTTCGGAGGTGGCATAATATTGACCACCAGAGGTTGCCTTGCAGGGTCGAAATTGTCTATACGTGCCATAGCCTTGACCTGAGGTTCTTTCAAGGTACTCGCCTCTTAAAGCGAGTATAGACTTGATGCATCAGTTGCGTGACTTCGATTCTCACCATGGACGCAACAGAAGAAGGCCTGGGCTTTGCCAGCCAGCTTCCCTAGCGGCCTCCAGCCACTGGTCTAGCTTCCCGAAGCTTGCGAAGTCTTAGGGGCAAATTTCTGTGGAGGTGCAATGTTCAAGACTTCTGAACGAGGATGCTTTTTCCCACGACGCCTGTCATGCTGGACTTCGAAGTTAGGCCCCTGCGAAGGTGTTGAAGTCTTCACTTCCAACTTGACTTCTTGCAGGATTGACGGAGTTGAAGCAGTTCTCCGAAGCCACCCTTCTTCTGACCTAGCATACTCTTCAAAATAAGACATCAACTGAGAAATAGAAGATATCTATTTCCGATGAAGTTTATCAAGGAGGCCCGCATCGGTAACTCCCTCTCGAGCTGCATCAACTACGGAGGATGTAGTCAGCCCTCGAATTGGCCACTTCATATGGGCGAAGCGCTTGAAAAAATTTCCTTAAAGTTTCTCCAGGCAGCTGCTTCACCTGGAAAAGACTTCCTGTAGACATTGGGGGTACGAAAGTACCCTGAAAGTTGCTTATGAACTTCTTCCTTAATTGCTCCCAGGTTCTAATTGACCCTGGCTTCATGGACCAAAACCACCGCAGAGCCACTCCTTCGAGAGCAAGAGGGAAACACTTGGCCATGGTGTCTCGCACTTCTCCACTGGCCTCAATTGCCAACGCATAAGAACGGGAGAACTCCCCGTGGTCCTCGTCTCCAGAATATTTGCAGAGCTTCGAAGTTTTAAACTTAGGATCGAAGCGCACTTTCTGTAGCTCGGGATGCAGCGGAGACTGGCTATCAAAGAAAGCGTTCTCCGGGGCTTCGGGATAAGGAAGTTTGTCATTTTAGGGCACTTTCAGAATGACCGGGGTGGCCTGAGAACGAAGCCTATCTGTGGCTTCTTGCCTCCACCTCACCACTTCAGCTTGGAGACTGGCCATTTGGGCTGCCATGTCGCCAAGACCATCTTCATCTCCTCCGGAAGGACCTTCTGGGTCTTGAGAACTGTATGTATCAGTTCGAAGCGGAATATGAGCTGGAAGAGGGACTCCAGCTGGCTGAAGTATAGATGGAGTTGGGGGAGGAACTCCGTATGCTCGAGGAAGGGGAATCCCTTCGGGGGTCTGAGGTGGAGGAATTACCGAAGATCCTCCGACCTCGACTGTGTTCGAAGATCTTACTCCGGAGGTCCGAGGGGACCTCCGAGTAGGACTACCACCTGAACTCCGCTGGGGAGGCATGGTTTGAGAACTTTGTAGAGAACGAAGTTTTTTGGACTAGGTTCCCCAGGGACGGCGCCAACTGTTGGTGTAAAAGATTACACTAATAGGTTTTGGAGATTAGAAACTAACAAACGAAGTGTTTGTGAAGTGAACTATTTCAAGCCTCAGAATTGGATAATAGCTCGAAGCAGTTCGAAGATGTGTATTGAATAACTCAGTATTCGATCCTCATTACAAGGTAAAACGGGGGGTATTTATAGGCCAAAACCTTAATGAAAATACCTTTTACCCCTCTATTACAACCGACATAGTGGAAACTATTCGGTACCCTTAATAGGGCTAAAATGGTAAAAGACTAATCTAATGAGAAAGAAGATAAGTCTTCCATCTTAGCTGGCAGGGAAGGTCTCCGAAGAGTCTGCATTCGAAGATATACTCCGAACAAAAGTCCGCTTTGATCCTTCGAACTTGACCTAGTACTAAACCAGAGTTAAATACTGGAGAACTTTGGTTGAATATACTGCCTTCGTCTTGTTACTATAGTGACCCCGAGGATGAAGTATTTTCCCCCAACAACGACTAAGGGTAGTCAGAACGCGACGTCGGTGCTGCGTCACGCTTAGGCTTTTCCCTAAGTATCTGCACACTTTTGGATCGTCGAACTAACCCAAGTGCGGGGGCATGTTCTCGTGTCAACACACTTTTTGGCGACTCCACTGGGGAAGGCTACACCAACATGACAAGTACATCTACGTCGACTACTATGTCTACACCGCTGATGGACACAATAGGAGGCACGGATATCGACAACCGCAACATCTTGACACCTACACTTGAAGTTATCCCCGTAGAAGACCGAGTAGAGATCGAGGCAAAGTTGAAGGCACTCCAGTACATGATGCTTGGGGGCTACGTTAAGACACGCGCAGGATTCATAAAGCGTGACATCATCACCCCCGACCTCGCTCAGGTCTAGGTAACACCTGTATCGCCTCGTTTATCTTCTTTAGAGATTGAGAAAAAAATAGCTGCATCAGTAGATCAAGCCGTTAGCGATTCGCTAACCAACCGTTTAGATTCGGCATTCATCTCCAAAGTAGAGGTGACTCTTAGGAGGTTCGACTTTACTGAAGTCATACCCCCGGTTCTTATTGCTAGTGCACCTCTGGCAAACCACGTGTACGGCAGAAATAACGACAGCACTAGCACAATCATGTCTCTAGCCTCAACACTTATGGCCGAGACTAATCATTACACCTACGGTCAAAATAACACTACGTATCATGCACCACCACCTGCGCTGGTACCCGCGCTGCCCGCACCACATGCGCAGGCACCCGGACATGAGCACGTCATACAGATAGCACGCAGGGAAGAGGCCCATGGCCGACACGCTGATATCCCACCGCGTGTCGCGCCCCCGCATGAGAGGCGCGCACAAGAAACATGCCAAGATGACAGAGGAGCGGGTCCGTGCACTATTTAGAGAGTGTGCTGGCTTCGTGCCCAAGGGACGGGTTAGGGTTTACCGTAAGCCATACCCCGACCATCTCGATATAGTACCCTACCGCCGCGGCTATAGAATCCCTGAATTCACTAAGTTCGATGGCGAGGGTAGCAAAACTACAGTAGAGCACGTTAGTCAATTTTTGGCACGGTGTGGAGAAGTTAGCGGGATAGATGCTCTAAAAGTTAGATTATTTTCTCTCTCACTATCTGGCACCGCTTTCACTTGGTTTTCGGTGCTCCCGCCAAACTCCATTCAGACGTGGGATGATTTAGAGCGAAAATTCCATGATTACTTTTACACAGGTGAGACAGAACTTAGGCTTTCACATTTGACATCGGTTAAATAGAAATCTAATGAGAACGCCTCTAAGTACATTAAGCGTTTTAGGGATACTAGAAACCGATGTTTTAGCCTTAATATTTCAGAAGGAGACTTGGCCGGACTAGCCTTTAATGGGTTGTGTTCCGAGATTAAAGAAAGGTTGGATAACCAAAACTTTGTAGAAGTTAGCCAAGTTTTGTAGCAGGCTCTGGTCCAGGAAGGCCGAACCAAAGATAAAAAGTTTATTAAGATGTTTAGCAAGTCTAGGGCTAAAATCCACATCATGGAACGCTCTGACGAGGAAGAGTTAGAAGAGGAGGATTCGGCCGACATGTACGTGGCCGAATGGGTTTGTAACGCTAGAAATAAACCTGTCACCTGCTCCGAGTTACGACCATCCCCCACAAAGAATCGACCTAGTGAGGTCAAATACTCATTTGATATAACTAAGTGTGATAAAATATTTGATTTTCTCTTAAAAAGTCAGCTTCTCAGGTTACCTAAGGGTCAAGTCATTCCACCTGTCGATGAGTTAAAGAAGCATCCATACTGTAAGTGGCATGATTCACATTCACATAATACTAATGACTGCAATGTTTTTCGACGGCAGATCCAATCGGCCATAGAAGGACGATTGAAGATAGACCAGAATCCAAAGATGAAGCTGGATAAGGAGCCCTTTCCCATCAACCTCGTCGACCTCGGCGAGAAGAAGGTGTTGATTCGGCCATAACAAGCTGAGACGGCTAAGGGAAGGACGTAATTGTTGGAGAACCGCGCACTCACATGCTCATACCAAAGAACCCCGAGGTAGGAGTGTGGAAATAGAACATTAATACCCCTTCGGCTAAAGCTCCCAAGAGGCCGAAGGTAACATACAATATGCTGTTAAACAAGCATCAAAGAAAGGCCAAGGAAGTAGGTCCCCACACTAAGAAACTAAAGCAGCCGAAGGGTCCAAGACTCTCGGAGGGTAGCTTCGGACCGAAGCAGCTGAACCCTCCGCACGGCGGCTTCGAGCCATGGTGGCCTGGCACTCCGCACGGTGGCTTCGAGCCACAATGGCCAAACCCCCCGTATAGTAACTTCACCCCCAATGGCCGAACCCCACACCGTGTTGGACTTCTCCGATAGGAGGCTTTGTCCTGCACTAGCCGAACGTACCTTCGGCCTGGCAGGACCCTTCGCTGGTGTGGTCCGAGATGCCATCAACTCTAGCGAACCCCCTTTCGGATAACGGGTTCGGCTCACAGTGGGCAAGGCCACTAGAGCCGTCGATGCCTCCGCCGTATGACTGGGCAGGAACCCCGTGGGCTCCGTACGTATCCGGGTCAGGGTACCCTCCACAACCTAACACTATGCCTTGTTTTCCTTTGGAGTATTATGGATGGTAGGGGCAAACAGACACAGCAGAGGGGGGCATCGTCCACAGACTATCCGTGGTGCCTCTGAACCGTACCATGCAGAGCGAAGCCGAAGGGCGCGGGCACGCGGAGGCTGAAGTCAGGGAGTCTGAAGCCATCACCATCAGAGTTGGGTCTCAGGAAGTCCCAATCCCAAAGACTTTGTCACCGAAGTCTGACGGAGGTAAGTCCCATGCTTTGGCCGGGCTCTGCGTTGAAGCCTGGTTCGGTCGGGCGAACAAGGCATGTCCGTCTGTTGGGGTTCGCAGCAAAGACCGCTCTGAACACAGGGTGCACAAGGCCAAAGGGCACAGTACCACTTTGGCCAGAATTAATGGAAGCCGAACAATAGCACCCGGCACCAAGCCACAACCATCTTGGGCACCTCTAGGCATGTCCAAATCACAGAAGAGACGCCTACTATGACTACGGGCACAGGAGATGCGTGAGAGGGAAGCTGAGGCCGAGTGTGATGCTATCTTCGAAGAAATCCGCCCTCAACCAGCTACAAAACAGGTATAGAGGGAGAAGCCGGTTGAGATAACCAACCTGGCTCCTAGTCCAAGCGATTACGATGACAACATGCTCGACGACGATTAAACATCCGTCTCTGAAGGACCCGCACCCCAGGTGATGGACATCAACATCGTCACGCTACGCGTCGAGTTCGCCCTGCCACAGGACGAGGCTGAGGTCGCTCAATTGAACCTCGGTCCACACAACGCCATCTTCAAGAATCCCGAGGACTCGGCTCGCCATCTAAAGCCTCTCTACATCAGAGGTCACATCGATGGAAAGACGATTTCTCGAATGCTTGTCGACGGCGGTGCCACTGTTAACTTAATGCCTTACTCGTTGTTGAAGAAACTCGGCAGGGATGAGGATGACCTAAAGAAGACCAACTTGATGATCAATGGCTTCAACGGCGAGAGCTCCGAGGCCAAGGGCGCACTCTCCATGGAGTTGACGGTGGGCAACAAGATATTACCAACAACATTCTTCGTCGTTGACTTACAAGGTAACTACAGCGTACTACTTGGGCGCAACTGGATTTACGTGAACTGTTGCATTCCTTCTACTCTACACCAGTGCCTGATACAGTGGGATGGCGATGAAGTAGAAGTCATTCTTGCAGATACTTCGGCCCAAGTAGCATTGGCTGATGTGTCGGTTGACGCCGTCCATAACAAAGTAGAGTGTCTGTCTAGTAGAGATCTTTCGGATTACAATTTTATTAGTGTATCCGGAGGACATTTTGTACCAGTGTCTGTAAAGTCGGCTGGAGTAGTGTCGCGCCCCGATTTAATAAATCAGGACTTTATTGAAATTCCATAGAAGATCAATAAATCAAGACGTTCATCACACGACCACGTACAATACGAGCAATCATTCACGGTTCGTAGACCGCATCAATACAAAAGTGATTAAAGATGAAGAGAAACTAATAAAACAAGGGTCCTAGATGAACGCCTCCTTCCAGTCTCGCCTTGACTGGGTCGCTACTCCAGACCTTCATCCTCCTCGTAGTAGACTGGCTCTGATGTTGTAAGTCAACGGGGTGAGTACAGATGTACTCAGCAAGCCACCGAATGCAAATATAATGCAAGGTAATAACAAGGGAGATATTGGCTAATTTAGCGGAAGCAGCATATGTGTAAAGCTTTAAATGAGAGCAGTTTATTAGTACGGAAAAGTAAACATGTGCATGTGTATCATCATCTTCTAACTCGAGGGGTACAGTCAGCCCCACCTCGCTCAACAGTCCTTACGTGCCATGAATAACTTGAACATTCAAACAATTGTAAACTAACTGCGAGTAGTCACACAACCCGCCCTTGACCGTGGGCTCGGCTTTTCGAAAAGATTAAATTACTCTGATCAGAGATGTACCACTGTACCCACAAGGCACGCACTCATCACCTACACCGAAGTGTAACGAGATGACCCATCACACGGGAACTCGTGCCAAAACCTTCCATATAGTCCTCCCCGACTCAATAGCACCCTCTTATGGGTTTCATATGGTGTCCCGACGCATCGGAGCCCCACCATACCCCCCCTTGAGCCTCGTCGGTACAAGTCGCCCGCAGGCTAGCCCCTTGCCCCCTCCTCTATGGTGCATCAAGCCGGAGTATTCCATACTTCCAGTTAGGACTTACCCATTAGACTTGTGGTTGGTACGGAAGTGCTTTGCAACAGATCCCGCAGACCGGTCCTTATAGTGCCCCGGGTGCGACAAACCAGTGCCCGAGCTTGCACCCGGAACCCACCATACTTATAACCTAGCCAACTCCAACAGAGTCCAGAGACAAGAATAACAGGGAAATTCATATACAGAATCCAGCTATCTACGACTCATTCTTTTTAACCTATAGCAGTTGTGCCGGTACATTGGGCACTAGCTAATATTTTTATAGTAGAGTGACAAGGAGTTGAGGCTCAATAAGCATGGCTTGGGTTTGCACACAAGGACAGGGATCTAATAAATATAAGTGTAAGGCTTGAATATTTGACTAATGCAATATTAACCTATGGGTTATAGCGATAATTTATTGAAACATGGGCTCAATATGATCAACTGTTTTCCACAGAGATGGTCGATGACTTGCCTTGTTCAGCAAATGGGGATGGAGGAACCTCGGGGTAGAACTCCTGCTCCTCGACGAACTCGTAGTCTTCTCGATACGGAAAATAAACAATACATTCAATAAACAGATAAAATTCACCAAATATTTAAACATACACATTTGTAGGTTTGATTATGTGAAGTAATATTTTTAATATTTCAAGGTTTTGTTCAAAACAGTAAAGTTTAATATTTTAGAATTTTCCCTATTTCATTTTCTGTATTTTTAATTTTAACCCTAAGGGATTTTATTCATTTATTTATTAATAATATTTTAAGTAACAGAAACATACTGTTTTTATTGTATTAATGTGTAGAGAATATATTCTGGTTCTAACAAAATTTGAATGGTGAAATTTGGAGTTAAAATGAGCAAGATATGAATTTTTGAAGTTTAAAACAATTTTCTGGGATTTTATTTAAACTAAAAACAGTCTCTGGTCCACGGTGAACCAGGTTCACCGTGAACCCGTGACTATGCGCGTGGACCCGAGCGATCTGGACCGTTGGATCTGGATCCAGCGGCCAGATGCGAGGCGGGGGTTTTAAATGAATTTCAACGGCTCAGATTAAAACGTGACGAAGGGTTACACGTGGACGCCTGAGATCGCTCGGAGGCTTTAAGTGGCGATCGACGGTCGTGATCGCCCGATACCCCTTCGATCAGATCCGAGGGCTCGGATTAAATCCCGAAGGGATTTAATCGTAGCCCTCCGATCGTGATCGGACGGCCACGATCGCGTCCGGCACGGCACGACGTAAGGGGGCGCGTACCCCCTTCGTCTCCGGCGACGGCGGGTTCGGGCGCGGTGGCAGCGGCGGCGGCGAGCGCCTACGTGCCAAGCTAAGACCAAAAATGGAAAGCGGGGAGCAAGGGGGTCACGATGGTACCTTCGGCGGTGAAGGTGGGTGACGGACGGCGACGACGGCGAGGGTAGACGGTGAGGTCTCCTCGGGAGCTCGACGGCGACGGCGATCCGGTGGCTTTCACGACTGATGGAGGCGTGGCCGAGGACGGGTGGACGACGGCGGACCCGATGGGAGCGGTGGCTAGGGCAGGGGAGGCCGGAGGCGGCGGCGATCGCTCGCCGGAGGCGGAGCAGAGGGGAAACCCGAAAAACGGGAATTGGGCGCTCTGTTCTCACTCGACTCGGGCTGCTACGGTGTGGCTGAGGGCGGTGGTCTCAGGTGGTTTAAATAGGGGGGTCGTCGGCCTCCCTATGGCAAGGAACCGAAAGGTTTCCCGAGAGCTCCGGCGAGGGTTACCAAAAGCTTCGGGAAGCTTTCTATAAGCGCGAAAACGCGTCGGCCGTAGATGGAAGGGGAGCGGTGGCGACCAGGGAAGGTGATCGGAGGGAGATCCGAGGCGATCCGGTGGCCGGCGGCGAGGAAACAGAAGGGGATCGCCGGGGAAGGAAAGGGGAGCGATCCCCTTCCATCGGAGACGAAGGTTCTGACAGGTGGCCCCCACCTGTCAGCGACCGAACCAGAAAAGGAAGGGCCGACAGGCGGGCCACGGCTGTCAGAGGGCGAACGCGAGCGCACAGAGGTTGACTGGTGGGGCCGAGGCGGGGCGCGGGCGGGAGGAGAGAGAGGAGGGCGGCGCCGACAGGCGGGCCCCTCTTGTCAGAGAGTGAGTGGCAACGGGCTGGGCCAAAAGGCCGGCGGGGAAGGTTTCGGGGTTGAGGCCCGTTAAGGCTTTTTAATTCTTTTCTGATTTAAAATAATTCCAGTAATTCATTTATTTGATTAAGGGTTGAATCACTGTTGATAAAAATTTGTAAAAATTCCTAAAATTATATTTTGATCTCTAGTTCATCTCATAAAATTTTCAAGTCCAGATTTTAAGTATTTCTCCCTGTTTGGCTTTATTTGGGTTCTTTTGGGATTTTTCCTTTATTAATAAATCCAGAAATGATTTAAATATTATTTTCTTTTTACTTTATTCCTTTTTAATTTCTGGGGTGTTACAATCCTATCCCCCTTACAGAGAATCTCGTCCTCGAGATTCGGATCAATCCTCGAATAGCTCAGGATGCTGTGCCTTGAGTTCATCTTCTTTTTCCCATGTAGCTTCCTCTACTGGGTGATTGCTCCACTGCACTTTGCAGAAACGGATGACTCGACTTCTGGTGGTCCTTTCTTTGACTTCCAATATCTTGACCGGTTTCTCCACATAAGTCAGATCTTCTTGGACATCCAACTGCTGAAGATCCACTTGCTCCGTGGGGACGCGGAGACACTTCTTGAGTTGAGATACATGAAATACGTCATGCACTCCAGCCAATGAAGGTGGTAATTCCAACTGATATGCGACTTCGCCTTGGCGTCGAATAACGGGAAATGGTCCAACATATCGAGGGGCCAACTTTCCTCTCATGTTAAACCGTTGAGTCCCACGAAGAGGTGTAACCCGAAGGTAGACATGATCTCCTTCTTCAAAGGCTAAGTCCCGACGGCGATTGTCTGCGTAGCTCTTCTGTCGAGATTGGGCTGTCTTGAGTCGGTCTCTGATAATCCGTACTTTCTCTTCAGCTTCACGTAGAATGTCGGTTCCGAATACTTGGGATTCACCCGTTTGGTCCCAAAGTAGAGGCGTTCTGCACTTACGTCCATATAGGGCCTCAAAAGGAGACATCTGAAGACTGGCTTGATAACTATTGTTGTATGAAAATTCTGCATAAGGCAAGCTCTTGTCCCAAGTGGCTCCAAAATCCAAAACACATGCTCGAAGCATATCCTCTAGTATCTGATTTACCCTTTCTGTTTGTCCATCGGTCTGAGGATGGTAGGCGGTACTGAAATTTAATCTTGTGCCCATCTCCTCTTGGAGGTTCTTCCAAAAGCGAGAGGTGAACTGACTTCCTCGGTCAGACACTATCTTCTTGGGCACTCCATGAAGGCATACTATCCTGGCCATATATAGCTCTGCTAGCTTAGGGCCACTGAAGGTCGTCTTGACGGCTATGAAATGAGCCACTTTCGTAAGCCGATCAATGATCACCCAAATAGAATCATATCCAAGTTGGGTCTTTGGGAGTCCGGTGATGAAATCCATACCGATCTCTTCCCACTTCCATTCCGGTACTTTAAGTGGTTGTAACAATCCTGCAGGTCTCTGATGTTCAGCTTTTACTCTTCTGCAGGTGTCACATTCGGCGACGAACTGGGCAATCTCTCTCTTCATGCTAACCCACCAATATCGTTCCTTCAGATCTTGGTACATCTTGGTACTGCCGGGATGAATGGAGTACAACGTCTCGTGGGCTTCTCTTAGGATAAGAGTCTTTATTTCAGGTTTATCCGGCACACATATCCGAGTTCCAAACCATATGGTGCCATTCTCGTCTTCTGAAAATCCGGGGGCCTTTCCTTGTCTCATAT
The DNA here is from genome assembly GCA_019279435.1 of Zizania palustris. Classification (NCBI taxonomy): domain Eukaryota; kingdom Viridiplantae; phylum Streptophyta; class Magnoliopsida; order Poales; family Poaceae; genus Zizania; species Zizania palustris. The sequence goes on along the minus strand of JAAALK010000085.1, from coordinate 26,586,044 downwards.
TCTTCTTAATGGCAGCTATATCCGGGTCCTCTGACTGAGCTTCACGAATCTGCTCAAACAATACCGGTTGGGTCTCCAAGGTGGCTAGATAAGCTCTGGTGGTAAATCCAAGATTTAAGTTTTCCATCTCCTTACATAACAAGGGTGCGTGTTCTTGAATCATCATGGCGGTGCAATATCCTTTGCGACTCAAGGCGTCAGCTACCACATTGGCTTTTCCTGGGTGGTAGTGAATACCCAAGTCATAGTCCTTAATCAATTCCAGCCATCGTCTTTGCCTCAAGTTCAGATCTGGCTGTGTGAAGATATACTTCAAGCTCTTGTGATCCGTAAAGATCTCACAGCGATTTCCAACTAGATAGTGCCTCCAAATCTTAAGGGCATGCACTACGGCGGCTAATTCCAAATCATGGGTCGGATAATTCAATTCATGGGGTCTCAATTGTCTGGAGGCATAAGAGATGACTTTTCCATCTTGCATAAGAACACATCCCAATCCCTGGCGAGATGCGTCGCAATAGACATGGAAGTCTTTGCGGATATCCGGTAGGGTTAGTATAGGTGCAGACACCAAACGAGTCTTGAGGGTGCGGAAACTTTCCTCGCATTCAGGAGTCCATTCGAACTTTTCTCCTTTCTGCAACAATCTGGTCATTGGCTTGGCTATCTTAGAAAAATTCTCAATAAATCTCCGATAATATCCGGCCAAGCCCAGAAAACTCCGTATCTCAGATACGTTCGTGGGTGGCAACCAATCCGTGACTGCTTCTACGGTGGCAGGGTCTACTGCGATTCCTTGCGCAGAGATGATGTGTCCAAGGAACTTTACTTCTGCCGTCCAAAACTTGCATTTGCTGTACTTGGCATATAATTGGTGTTCCCTTAACTTTCCTAGGGTTAACCGAAGGTGAGTCTCGTGCTCCTTCTGGTCCTTGGAATAAATAAGGATGTCGTCTATGAAGACTACGATGAACTTGTCCAGATATTCCATGAATACCTTATTCATCATATTCATGAAGAATGCAGGGGCGTTGGTTAATCCAAAGGACATAACTGTACACTCATATAAACCATAACGGGTAGTGAAGGCCGTCTTGGGTATATCTTCTTCTCGAATCCTCAACTGATGGTAACCAGATCGGAGGTCGATCTTTGAGAATACCGTGGCTCCTTTGAGCTGGTCGAAGAGGTCATCGATCCGAGGCAACGGGTACTTATTCTTGATGGTTACTTCATTCAAAGCGCGGTAATCCACACACATACGCTTGGCCTTGTCTTCTTTCTTCTCGACGAAGATGACAGGAGCACCCCACGGTGATGTGCTTGGTCTGATATAACCTTTCCTTTCAAGATCCTCCAACTGCTGCTTCATTTCAGCTAATTCATTGGCGGCCATCCGGTATGGTCGCTTATAAATAGGAGTTGTTCCGGGCACCAAGTCGATCCTGAACTCGATATCCCTCTTGGGTGGCATCCCTGGTAGATCCTCTGGGAATACATCCGGGTATTCGCTGACTACTGGTATCTCCTCCAAGGTAATCTGATGCAGTCTTGTTCTTCCGGCCTTCATGCTGGGCATCTGGAACGTGACTATAATCCCTTCTTCATTAGTCACCGTTACTTTCCTCTGGGCACATTCTATCACACCTTGATGTTTGTTTAGCCAATCCATCCCTAGAATGAGGTCCAAACCTTGACATTCTATTAGGATGGGGTCGGCCCAAAATATCGTGCCTTGGATATCTACCCATATCCTTGGACTAAAGGAACAAGCGAGGGTTTGCTTTCCCGGGGTAGCTATTAGTACTGGCCTGGGTAGTTCACTTATGTCCAGTGCATTATTTTCCACAAAAGCGGTTGATATAAAGGAGTGGGTAGCTCCGGTGTCAAATAATACCACTGCCTGAGATGAATGAACCATAAACTTACCCATGACAATCTCTGGTGCAGCCTGGGCTTCTTCGGCGGAGACGTGGTTCACTTTGGCGCGGACGGCGGGGTTGGAGGTGACTCCTTGAGCTCTCTTGGGGTGGGGGCACTGGTGGGAGTAGTGTCCCTCTTGGCGGCAATTGAAGCACACCACAGGCTTGCCATGCCTGTCTCTCAAGACCTCCGGCTTCTTGGCCGGGGCGACTGGAGCGGTCGGGGCGACTGGAGCGGTGCGAGGTTGACTGGTTCCGGCGTTGGCAGCTGGCGGCGCCGGACGATATACTGGTCGGGGGTGGTATTGTGGCGCTGGTGGAGGTGGAGCAAAGCGGGGTCTTTGGGCCATGCCCTGATTCTGCCTAAAGGCAATCATGCGCTTCTTCTTCAAATCTACCTTATTTTGCTGGGTCTCTTGCATGATAGCCTTATTCACCAACTTCTGGAAGTTGGCGAAGTCTCCTGAAATGAGTTGTAGAGACAACTCGTCCTTCAGTCCCCGGAGGAACTTGGCCTGTCTGGCCGCATCCGTACGAACCTCTTCAGGTGCGTACCTGGCCAATCTGTTGAACTCGTGCAGATATTCTGTTACGGACCTGCTCCCCTGCTGCAGGTCCCTAAACTCCTGTTGCTTCTGAGCAACGATGCCGTCGGGGATGTGAGCGGCACGGAAGGCAGCCGAGAACTCTGCCCAAGTGTGGGCGTGGCCCTCGGGCAGAGTCTCGCGGTGGTTGTCCCACCACTCAGCGGCGGGACCATGCAGCTGGTGGGTGGCGAAGGCCACCCTCTCCTGCTCAGTGCAGGTCAGGAGATCGAGTTTCTTCTCGATCGCCCGCAACCAATCCCCAGCCTCCATGGGGTTGGTGGTGCTCGAGAAGGTCGGTGGGCGGACTCGGAGGAACTCCGAGAGCTGAGTTGCGGGAGGCGGGAGCTGGTGTGGCGGGTCGGGGCAGCTCGGGCTGTTGGTGGAGGCGGAAGAAGTGAGCCTGCTGCTCTTGCATTTGCTGCTGCTGCTGCTGCATCTGGTGCAGAAGGGCTGAGACCAACTGGTTTTGCGTGGCCATCATTTCAGCCAAGGTGGGGTGGTTGGCGACCGGGGCCTGCCTCTGCCCGGTGGCTCCCCATTGTGGCAGGTTGCCACTCTCCCCTCCGTTCTGAGGAGCGTCTGATCCCTGGGTGTTGGTCATCCTGGAATTTCCAATGTACACATATTTATTTTGGGTGCACTTCTTTATATTTATTTCAAAAGAATACCGTTCTTGCGGTTACATTTATTTATTCTCTCATTCATGCCTTATATTTTGACATGAATGCTAAATACAAGCAATAATGAAAATAACAATCAACCGTAAATACTACGTCTAAGGCAGCTCGGGGGACGGCTCGATCTCGGGCTCGAGGGAGACGGGTGGGGTCGAGGAACTGGACGGTCCGGCGGGTGGTGCACTGCGGGAGATCCTCTTGGGCCTCACTGTGGGAGTCTGGATGGGTTTCTTCCGGCGAGGCGGAAGAGGTGCGATCTCCTCTATGTCCTTCTTCAACTCCTCGATCTGGTAGCGGAGGTGCGGGTTGGTGGCGACACGCTGTCGAAGAAACTCATTCTGACGTCGCAACTCCTCTGCCTCGGCAGCCAAACGGTGTCCCTGCTGGATGCGGCGACGAAGCTCTCCGTTCTCGCGGTTCAGGTCCTCGGAGGAATGGCGGTAGAAACTGATAGTGTCGCGCTGTCCATTGGCGTCCTGCAGCGCCTCGTAGTGGAGATCATCCATGGCCTCCAATAAGCGCATGGTATGACCGATCGCTGAATGACGCTGGGAGAGGGTGCTGACGAAGACACTGTGTGGGCTCCCTGGGGTGCGAAGAGGTACGAAGCGGAAGTCCGTGTCGTAGAGCTCGCTGTCGTAGATCATCCGGAGCTCGGTAAGTGCCTGGAGAGCGGTGCGCTGACTGGCTACCAGGAAGGTAGGTCCTCCACCGCGGTAGGTGTGAGCTGTCTGAGGGGAGGGCTGGATGACAACGGTGACCTCGCAGTAGCTTTCTTCCTCGTCGGGGAAGACTCCATGGTACATCGGCTCTTGCTCGAAGCCGAGGAAACTGACGAGCATGCGTAGCTCGCGGATGAATCCGGTCTCGTCACGAAGGGTCCCGCTCATGGTGTGAACCGGCATCTACAAAAGAGAGAAAATTTTTGTGAAAATCTCAGGAGATGAGAGGATAAGTAATCTTTTGTAAAATATAGTGAATATATATAAGTCCTAAGGTCAGGTCTGTTTGGCTTCCTACAGTCAAGTCGGCTCTGATACCATCTTGTCGCGCCCCGATTTAATAAATCAGGACTTTATTGAAATTCCATAGAAGATCAATAAATCAAGACGTTCATCACACGACCACGTACAATACGAGCAATCATTCACGGTTCGTAGACCGCATCAATACAAAAGTGATTAAAGATGAAGAGAAACTAATAAAACAAGGGTCCTAGATGAACGCCTCCTTCCAGTCTCGCCTTGACTGGGTCGCTACTCCAGACCTTCATCCTCCTCGTAGTAGACTGGCTCTGATGTTGTAAGTCAACGGGGTGAGTACAGATGTACTCAGCAAGCCACCGAATGCAAATATAATGCAAGGTAATAACAAGGGAGATATTGGCTAATTTAGCGGAAGCAGCATATGTGTAAAGCTTTAAATGAGAGCAGTTTATTAGTACGGAAAAGTAAACATGTGCATGTGTATCATCATCTTCTAACTCGAGGGGTACAGTCAGCCCCACCTCGCTCAACAGTCCTTACGTGCCATGAATAACTTGAACATTCAAACAATTGTAAACTAACTGCGAGTAGTCACACAACCCGCCCTTGACCGTGGGCTCGGCTTTTCGAAAAGATTAAATTACTCTGATCAGAGATGTACCACTGTACCCACAAGGCACGCACTCATCACCTACACCGAAGTGTAACGAGATGACCCATCACACGGGAACTCGTGCCAAAACCTTCCATATAGTCCTCCCCGACTCAATAGCACCCTCTTATGGGTTTCATATGGTGTCCCGACGCATCGGAGCCCCACCATACCCCCCCTTGAGCCTCGTCGGTACAAGTCGCCCGCAGGCTAGCCCCTTGCCCCCTCCTCTATGGTGCATCAAGCCGGAGTATTCCATACTTCCAGTTAGGACTTACCCATTAGACTTGTGGTTGGTACGGAAGTGCTTTGCAACAGATCCCGCAGACCGGTCCTTATAGTGCCCCGGGTGCGACAAACCAGTGCCCGAGCTTGCACCCGGAACCCACCATACTTATAACCTAGCCAACTCCAACAGAGTCCAGAGACAAGAATAACAGGGAAATTCATATACAGAATCCAGCTATCTACGACTCATTCTTTTTAACCTATAGCAGTTGTGCCGGTACATTGGGCACTAGCTAATATTTTATAGTAGAGTGACAAGGAGTTGAGGCTCAATAAGCATGGCTTGGGTTTGCACACAAGGACAGGGATCTAATAAATATAAGTGTAAGGCTTGAATATTTGACTAATGCAATATTAACCTATGGGTTATAGCGATAATTTATTGAAACATGGGCTCAATATGATCAACTGTTTTCCACAGAGATGGTCGATGACTTGCCTTGTTCAGCAAATGGGGATGGAGGAACCTCGGGGTAGAACTCCTGCTCCTCGACGAACTCGTAGTCTTCTCGATACGGAAAATAAACAATACATTCAATAAACAGATAAAATTCACCAAATATTTAAACATACACATTTGTAGGTTTGATTATGTGAAGTAATATTTTTAATATTTCAAGGTTTTGTTCAAAACAGTAAAGTTTAATATTTTAGAATTTTCCCTATTTCATTTTCTGTATTTTTAATTTTAACCCTAAGGGATTTTTATTCATTTATTTATTAATAATATTTTAAGTAACAGAAACATACTGTTTTTATTGTATTAATGTGTAGAGAATAATATTCTGGTTCTAACAAAATTTGAATGGTGAAATTTGGAGTTAAAATGAGCAAGATATGAATTTTTGAAGTTTAAACAATTTTCTGGGATTTTATTTAAACTAAAAACAGTCTCTGGTCCACGGTGAACCAGGTTCACCGTGAACCCGTGACTATGCGCGTGGACCCGAGCGATCTGGACCGTTGGATCTGGATCCAGCGGCCAGATGCGAGGCGGGGGTTTTAAATGAATTTCAACGGCTCAGATTAAAACGTGACGAAGGGTTACACGTGGACGCCTGAGATCGCTCGGAGGCTTTAAGTGGCGATCGACGGTCGTGATCGCCCGATACCCCTTCGATCAGATCCGAGGGCTCGGATTAAATCCCGAAGGGATTTAATCGTAGCCCTCCGATCGTGATCGGACGGCCACGATCGCGTCCGGCACGGCACGACGTAAGGGGGCGCGTACCCCCTTCGTCTCCGGCGACGGCGGGTTCGGGCGCGGTGGCAGCGGCGGCGGCGAGCGCCTACGTGCCAAGCTAAGACCAAAAATGGAAAGCGGGGAGCAAGGGGGTCACGATGGTACCTTCGGCGGTGAAGGTGGGTGACGGACGGCGACGACGGCGAGGGTAGACGGTGAGGTCTCCTCGGGAGCTCGACGGCGACGGCGATCCGGTGGCTTTCACGACTGATGGAGGCGTGGCCGAGGACGGGTGGACGACGGCGGACCCGATGGGAGCGGTGGCTAGGGCAGGGGAGGCCGGAGGCGGCGGCGATCGCTCGCCGGAGGCGGAGCAGAGGGGAAACCCGAAAAACGGGAATTGGGCGCTCTGTTCTCACTCGACTCGGGCTGCATTCGGTGGCTTGCTGAGTACATCTGTACTCACCCCGTTGACTTACAACATCAGAGCCAGTCTACTACGAGGAGGATGAAGGTCTGGAGTAGCGACCCAGTCAAGGCGAGACTGGAAGGAGGCGTTCATCTAGGACCCTTGTTTTATTAGTTTCTCTTCATCTTTAATCACTTTTGTATTAATGCGGTCTACGAACCGTGAATGATTGCTCGTATTGTACGTGGTCGTGTGATGAACGTCTTGATTTATTGATTTTCTATGGAATTTCAATAAAGTCCTGATTTATTAAATCGGGGCGCGACAAGTAGCATGACTATTTTTGTATTAATAGTCATGTCTAGCAAGAGTAATCTAGATTGGCTAAAGTCTCGTGTGGAGCAATATCGGTCTAATAAAGACGGTATTGCCGAAGCCATCAGGGACTTTAGCGAAGTAGAGAAATTAGGACAAGGTTTTGCATCGGGCGACCCCTTGGAGGAAGTTGACGTAGGTAATGGTAGCATCCCAAGGCCGACTTTTGTAAACCAATATTTACAGCCCAATGAAAAGGCTGAAGTAATAAAGTTACTTCGGTCGTATGTCGATTGTTTTGCATGGGAGTATAGTGAGATGTCAGGGCTAAGCCGCGAGCTCATGGAGCATCGGCTGCCTATCAAGTCCAGATTCAGGCCTTATAAGCAGCCTCCCTGCTGCTTTAACTCGGCCATCTATGACCGAGTTAACGAAGAAGTGGAGCGACTACTCAAGGCTGAATTTATTAGGCCGTGCAGGTACGCGGAATGGGTTGCTAGCATTGTGCCTATAGAGAAGAAAGGGAGCGACAAGATATGGGTGTGTATTGATTTCAGGGATCAGAACAGAGCCACTCCAAAGGATGAGTATCCAATGCCGATAGCCGACATGCTGATCAACGATGCTTCAAGACACAAGGTACTAAGTTTTTTTGATGGCAATGCTGGTTATAATCAGATCTTTATGGCCGAAGAGGACGTCTACAAGACTGCCTTTCGATGCCCTGGTTTTGTCGGTTTGTTCGAGTGGGTCGTCATGACTTTTGGTTTGAAAAATGTCGGCGCCACATATCAACGCGCTATGAACTTAATTTTTCATGACTTGCTAGGGGTTATATTAGAAGTTTACATCGATGATGTTGTAGTCTAATTGGATGCTGTGGGAAACCATTTAGCCGATTTGAAGGTTGCTTTTGATAGGATGCGGTAGTACGGTTTTCAAATGAACCTGCTCAAGTGTGCTTTTGGTGTGTCGGCAGGTAATTTCTTAGGTTTCATGATTCACGAGAGAGGCATAGAAATTGATCCTAAGAGACTTGATAAAATTAGAAACATTGCAGCGCCGACGTGCAAAAGGTATGTACAAAAATTGCTAGGCAAGATGAACTATTTGTGTCGCTTTATATCCAACTTGTCTGGCAAAATTGATGCCTTTGTCCCCATACTCCGGCTAAAAACGAAGCCGAGTTCACTTGGGGGGCAAGCCAGCAAAGTGCTTTTGAGAAGATCAAGGAGTGCTTGTTATCACCGCCTGTGGTGAGAGCACCCAAAGTCGGGATTCCGTTTCGGCTATACATCACTGCTGAAGATAGCGTGATTGGGGTCGTGCTAACCCAGGAGGTAGAGGGAAAAGAGTACATCATCACATTCTTGAGCCGCCGCCTGCTGGACGCCAAAACCAGGTACGCGTTTGTAGAACGATTGTGTTTATCACTTTGTACGCGTGCACCAAATTACGCCATTATCTTCTCCCCACTACATGTGTTGTCATTTGCCAAACCGATGTTATAAAGCACATGTTACAGAAGCCGATTCTAAGTGGAAGAATCGGAAAATGGGCTTACGCGTTGATTGAGTACGATTTGGCCTACGAACCCCTAAGAGCGATGAAAGGCCAAATCGTAGCCAACTTTATAGTTGATCACCACGTAGATGTCAGCTGGGGTGACAATATTGCTCTAGTTGAAGTAGTGCCGTGGAAACTTTATTTTGATGGTTCGGCTTGCAAGAGTGGCAAAGGTATTGGAGTGGTTCTCATATCACCTAATGGAATGCACTTTGAAACATCAGCCTGACTAGAATTTTCTTCCACTAATAACTAAGCCGAATACGAAGCTTTATTGCTAGGTCTTGAATTACTAGAATCTGTAGGTGCTAGACATGTTCACGCGTATGGTGATTCTTTGTTAGTAGTGCAACAAGTAGCTAAGAGTGCTCAATGTTTTAACGACATGCTGAATAGTTACTTGCATAAATGTCTAGACATAGTTGCTACTTTCGATGACTTCAAAATCTTTCATGTGTCAAGAGAAGCCAATTCAGTCGCAAATGATTTGGCTCAGCAAGCATCTGGTTACCAAGTCAGTAAAGGGAAATTTTCTGTATTGGAGAAGCCGATGCTTGGTCTCATAGCCGAAGCCAGTAACGGTGGGCAGGCGCACCCTCCGGGTGAAACCCCTCTAGCCGCCGAAGGCCACTGCGCGCCAAGGTCCCTGGACCGGAGTACTCTGCCAACCGTGAAACCTGGCACAACGGGGTCCATAGGTTGAAGCCTCCCGCACGGAGAAGGCTCCCCGGAGTCCGAACCATCCGGAGGGCTTCGGTCCAGCACACTCTGAACGGCCACCCTGACCAGGCTTCGGCAGGAGCTAGAATGGCTCGGGGGGCACCCTGAAGTCAATAATTTAGAAATTTTTTCAGAAGGTGGGCCAGCGAGACCCTCTGAAACCTATAAGGGCGATTGGAGAATCTCAATCGTCCAATATTTGAGAGACCCTAGACAAAGGGTTGATCGGAAGGTCCGACGACAAGCATTCAAATTTGTGTTGATAGACGACACATTGTACCGCCAAACCATCGATGGAGTACTATTGAAGTGTTTAGACCACGAACAATCCTAGGTGGCTACGGGAGAAGTCCATGAAGGACTTTGCGGCACTCATCAGTCGGCCCAAAAAATGAGTTTGATGCTCAAAAGAGTGGGGTTTTATTGGCCGACTATGACTGAAGATTGTTTCAAGTACTATAGAGGGTGTGAAGCATGTCAGAAGTTTGGCAATATTCAGTTGGCTCCTGCCTCATTGCTCAATCTTATTGTCAAGCCATGGCCGTTTCGAGGTTGGGGTTTAGACTTCATAGGCTAGATTCACCCTCCTTCCTCAAAAGGGCATCGGTTCGTGTTGATGGCGACAGATTACTTCACTAAGTGGATCGAGGCCGTACCTCTCAAGAACATGACTCACAATGAGGTACGTGATTTTCTCCTGAAGCACATCATACATAGATTTGGCATTCCTCAAACTCTTACTACGGATAAAGGTAGTTCATTTGTTTCTGGAGAAGTAAGGGACTTCGCCGAATATTATGGTATTAAGTTGATAAACTCTTCACCTTACTATGCTCAGGCCAATGGTCAGGCTGAGTCTAGTAACAAAACCGTGATTAAGCTTGTTGGGGGAAAATATTTCATCCTCGGAGCCATTATGGTAATAGGACAAAGGCAGGTGATTGAATCAAAGGTTTCCAGCATATAACTTTGGAATCACCGTGGATCAAGTTCGAAGTATGGAGGCGAACTCTAGTTCGGAGTATATCTTTGAACTAGGACTCTTCTGAGAGCTTCCTTGCCAGCTAGGATGAAAGACTTATCTTCTTTCTCATTAGATTAGTCTTTTACCATTTTATCCCTATTAAGGGTACCGAATAGTTTCCACTATGTCGGTTGTAATAGAGGGGTAAAAGGGTCTTTTCCTTAATGTTTGGGCCTATAAGTACCCCCCCCCGTTTTACCCTGTAATGAGGACCGAATACAAGTTATTCAATATACATCTTTGAACTATTTTAAGCTATTATCCTTTCGGAGGCTTGAAATAGTTTACTTCGCAAACACTTCGTTTGTTAGTTTCTAACCTTCAGAAACCTGTTAGCGTAATCTTTTACGCCAACAGTTGGCGCCGTCCGTGGGGAACCTAGTCCAAAAAACTTCGTTCTCTACCAAGTTCTCAAACCATGCCTCCCAAGCGGAGTGCAGGTGGTAGTCCTATTCGGAGGTCTCCTCGGACCTCTGGAGCAAGATCTTCAAACACAGTTGAGGTTGGAAGGCCTTCGACATTTCCTCCACCTCAAACTCCGGAAGGGTTTTCCCTTCCTCGAGCATACGGAGTTCCTCCCCCAACTCCATCTATACTTCGGCCAGCCAGAGTCCCTCTTCCACCTCAAGTTCCACTTCGAACTGATGCATACAATTCTCAAGACCCGGAAGGTCCTTTCGGAGGAGATGAAGATGGTCTTGGTGATATGGCCACTCAAATGGTCTGTCTCCAAGCTGAAGTAGCAAGGTGGCGACAAGAAGTCGCAGATAGGCTTCATTCTCAGGCCACCCCAGTCATCCCCGAAGTGCCCGAAGACGACGAACTTCCTTATCCCGAAGCCCCGGAGAACGCTTCCTTCGACACCGAATCTCCGCTGCATCCTGAGTTGCAGAAAGTGTGCTTCGACCCTAAGTTCAAAACTTCGAAGCTTTGCAAATTTTCCGGAGATGAAGATCCTGGAGAGTTCACTCGCTCTTATGCATTAGCAATTGAAGCCAGCAGGGGAGTGCAATACACTATGGCCAAATGTTTTCCCCTAGCTCTCGAAGGAGTGGCACTACGATGGTTCTGGTCTCTGAAGCCAGGATCAATCAGATCATGGGGGGAGTTGAGGAAGAAGTTCGTGAGCAACTTTTAGGGTACCTTCGTACCCCCAATGTCAACAGGAAGTCTTTTCCAGGTGAAGCAGCTTCTTGGAGAGACTTTAAGACAGTATTTCAAGCACTTCGCTCATACGAAGTAGCAAATTCGAGGGTTAACTACGTCTTTTGTAGTTGACGCAACTCGAGAGGGAGTTATTCACGCGGGCCTCCTCGATAAACTTCACAGGAAAAAGATATCTTTTGTTGCTCAGTTGATGTCTTATTTCGAAGAATATGCAAGGTCAGAAGAGGGATGGCTTCGGAGAACTGTTGCGACACCGTCAATACTGCAAGAAGTTAAATTGGAAGTGAAAACTTCAACACAGCCGCAAGGGCCTAGCTTCTAATCTCAGCACGACAGGCGTCGGGGGCAAAAGCATCCTCGTTCAGAAGTTTTCAACATTGCACCCCCGCAGAAGTGTTCCCCAAGGGCTCCGCAGCCTTCAGGAAGCAAGACCAGCGGCTGGAGGCCGCCACAAAAACCGGCTGGCAAAGACCAGGCATTTTTCTGCTGTGTCCATGGTGAGAATCGGAGTCACGCGACTGATGCGTGCAAATCTATACTTGCTTTAAGAGGAGAATACTTGGAAAGAACTTTAGGTCGAGGCACTACTGACCGAGTTCTGACCGTAGTGCGTCCAGAGCCTGTCCAGGCTGTGGCACGAATAGAGAACTTCGACCCTGCAAGACGGCCTCCGGTGGTCAATGTTATGCCACCTCCGAAGCAAGAAGAGGGACAAGATCGAGGGAAAAGAGTAGTCCTCCCATCTCCGGAGGAGGGACCCTCGGAAGTATGTCGAAGAGGCAGAGAAGAGAATATGTTAGAGAAGTGGGCCATATTGGAACCTCTTCGTCTGCAGCTGCTATGCCCGAATGGTCCCATGTGCCGATATCTTTTTCTGCAGATGATGCAGCTGGTATTAAGTTTCCACATGCAGACCCACTCGTCATCACTGCCGACATAGCAGGGACTGAAGTCCGGAGAGTACTAATCGACGGAGGGAGTTCGGTAGATATTATCTTTATTCAAGCTTTTGATCAACTCTGCATCTCCAGGAAGCATCTTCTCCCAGCAGCCCATCCCTTGCAAGGCTTCGCAGGACCCCCTCTCGATGCCCTCGGCCAAATTGGCCTGGAGGTTACCTTTGGAGAGGGGCTACTGGCCAGGACGGAGGAAGTGATTTTCGATGTTGTGGATGCTCCATATGCATACAATGTCATCTTCGGAAGGGGCATGTTGAATCAATTCGGAGCTATGGCGCATCATAATTACCTGTGTATGAAGATGCCCACATAGGCGGGAGTGATCACTATTTTTGGAGATTAGGCCACTGCGCGAAGAGCGGAGTATGGTCATGGCCCTCCTCTTGATCCGAGACAGGTGAACAGCGTGCAAGATAACCCGGAGGATTTCCCTGCTCCCAATGAATCTTCGAAGAAATCCTTCCCAAGGCCAAGCCCCGAAGGAGAAATTGCAACGAAGGTTATTGTCAAAGATGGCAATGAATATTCATTTCAATTTGGCAAAGACTTGCCTCCAAAAGTCGCTACTTCGTTAGAGAAAGTAGTTGAGGAGAATTTAGATGTCTTTGCTTGGTCTGACGAAGACATCACCGGAGTCAGTCGGGATATTATTAAACACAGTTTACTTGTGAATCCGAAGGCTCGGCCTGTTCGACAAGGACTCCGGAAGTTGTCCACGGAGAGAGCTATCCTTGCCAAAGACGAAGTGGAAAAGCTGCTGAAGGCTGGGATTATTAGAGAAGTGGCTCATACGGAGTGGTTAGCCAACCCAGTCTTCGTGAGGAAGAAATCATCCGGGAAGTGGCACATGTGTATTGATTTTACATCTCTGAATAAAGCATGCCCCCGTGACCCCTACCCCATGCCCCGAATTGATCAATTGGTCGACTCTACTACCGGTTCGGAGTTATTAAGCTTCCTCGACGCATACTCCGGCTATCATTAAATTTGGCTAAAGCGCGAAGATGAAATCAAGACAAGCTTCGTAACTCCTTCAGGAGTCTTCTGTTATGTAAGAATGCCTTTTGGCTTAAGAAATGCCGGGGCTACTTTTTCAAGGTTAATTGCTAAGGCTCTAGGTCATCAATTAGGTCGCAATGTAGAGGCCTATATGGATGATATTGTAATAAAGAGTGCTTTAAAGCACCAACATAGCCTAGACTTAGCAGAAACATTCAATAGCCTTCGGGCATGTGGGATCCGTCTTAACCCCGAAAAATGTATCTTCGGGGCGCAGGCTGGAAAATTGTTAGGGTATCTAGTTTCAAGCAGAGGGATCGAAGCTAGCCCCACTTAGATAACTGCGTTGCAAAGGATGGCTCCCCAGAGAATTTAAAGCAAGTGCAAAAGCTGACTGGTCATCTTGCAGCACTTAGCAGGTTTTTGGCAAGGTCTACGGAGAGAAGTTTGCCCATCTTTAAAGCATTGAAAGGGTCCGAAGATTTTGCATGGACACCGTAGTGTCAAAAGAGCTTCGAAGATATTAAGAATTATGTCAGTAACCTTGCTACACTCACGGTGCCTATTGCGGACGAAACCCTACTCCTCTACCTTGCAGCTACTGGCTCTGCTGTCAGTGCAGTCCTTGTTAGAGAGGTTGATTTCAACGGGAAGTTGGTATAGAATCCAGTTTATTTTGTGTCCGAAGCATTGTCTGGAGCAAAAACAAGATATTCCGAGCTAGAGAAATTCACTTATGCTCTGATAATGGCTTCGAGGAAGCTAAGGCATTATTTCTTGGCACATAATGTAATTGTACCAACTTCATATCCTTTAGGAGATATGCTCCGAAGTAAGGATTCTACAGGAAGAATTGGGAAGTGGGCCGTTGAGTTAGCACCCTTCGGCATATCCTTTGTGGCAAGAACAGCAATTAAGTCACAAGTGTTGGCGGACTTCGTGGCAGAATGGACTCCCCCTGCAGCATGGGCTCCGGAAAAGCCAAGTGAAGGGATTTGGACTATTTACTCTGATGGAGCTTTCCAAGCATCTGGAGCAGGTGTCGGAGCCGTGATAATTTCGCCTTCAGGGCAAAAGGCAATGTACTCCGCAAGACTCAACTTTAAGTCTACCTATAATACAGCGGAGTATGAGGGAATTTTATTGGGACTTCGAAAGGCACGCGCTCTAGGGGCTACAAGAGTTGTTATTAAGACAGATTCTCAGATTGTAGTAGGGCACTTAGACAAGAGATTTCAAGTTCGACATCCATAGCTTGCAAAATACTTGGAAGAAATCCATAAGATTGAAGCAGCATTTAAAGGGATTTCCATTCGGAGTATACCTAGAGCAGAAAATGTGCAAGCTGACATCTTAGCAAAAGCTACAGCTGGAGCTATGGACATACTAGAAGAGGCTTTTTATGAAGAACTCAGTACACCTTCGGTGCCACAAATCCCTGTTGCGGAAGTCCTTTGCATTCCAAGTACAGATTGGCGAAGTTCAATTATGGAATTGTTGCAAGGAGAAGCAAATATGTCTGAAGGGTCGCAGCTTTCGAGGTTGAAACTCAGAATTCGGAGTTATCATATAATCAACGGTATTTTGTACAAGGCCGGAGTATGTTCCCCTTTGCTCCGGTGTATATCTCAAGCCGAAGGTCAAGAAATTCTTCGAGAAATTCATGAAGGACTCTGTGGTAGCCATTTAGCCCCTCGAGCTTTGGCGGGAAAGACACTTCGCTAGGGGCTTTATTGGCCTACAATAGTAGCTGATGCGGAGAGCTTAGTCCGCACTTGCCAATGATGTCAGTGGATTGGACGAAGAAGTCATCGCCCACCAACAACTCTTCAAGTCATTGCTCCAGTATGGCCCATGGCCAGATGGGGCATGGATCTTATTGGCGTCTTCCCAATAGCAAAAGGAAATTTGAAGTTCGCAGTGGTAGCAATCGAATACTTTTCAAAGTGGGTCGAAGCAGAGCCCCTAACAGCTATCACTTAGAATAATGTACAAAAATTTTTCTGGAAGAATATTATATGCCGGTTCGGAGTGCCTCGGCAGCTGACAGTTGACAATGGAACACAGTTCGATGCAGAACCCTTCAGGAAATTCTGTGAAGACCTAGGCATCCAATTATGTTTTGCTGTGGTAAGGCATCCTCAGTCTAACGGAGCTGTTGAAAGAGCAATGGTAATATCTTATCAGGGCTGAATCGAAGAATAGTTGGATTGGCAAAAGGACTGTGGACTGAAGAGCTCCTGAAAATTCTTTGGTCCATTCGGACAACTCAGACAAGGTCTACTGGTTTCACTCCTTTCAGACTATTATTCGGAGACGAGGCTATGACACCAACGGAGCTTAAAGGAGGATCCTTTCGCAGCACCGAACCGGAAATAGAAGCAGAAAGACAAACTTCACTTGATTTAACAAAAGAGACAAGACTTCGAGCTGTTTCCAATTTGTCAAAATATCAGCAGTAGACAAAGGCTTGGTTCGACCCGAAGGTCAAGATTAATGAACTTAGGCCAGGTCATCTCGTTTTGCGAAGTATCATAGGAAATAAGTGGGAAGGTCCATACATAATTGTTCGCTCAGGGCGTCCTGGTTCTTTTAAGTTAGCTAATTTGGAAGGTGAAGAGTTAGCGCATACATGGCATGCGGAGCACCTAAAGCGATATTTCGCATAGGGGCTCCTTGTAATCATTTGTAAACACCTTCCGAATCAATAAAGCTTATGGTTCAGATAATGCCTACCCCCCATAAACTTCCCACTTCTAGTGGACGCACTGGAATAGCGAAGTTGACCAGGAGGGCAGTGTCATTAATTTGAATCATATTTTTCGGACTTCGGACCACTGGTCCGAAGCTTCCGACGAGGTGGAAAAGTCACTAAGAAAACAGATTCCAAGCCACCGGCTTGAAAGCATCCGTAAAAAGAGTCCAAGGAGACCAAATAATGTGGATTCCAAGTTTCGGCTTGAAAGCATCCGTAAAAAGAGTCCAAGGAGACCACTGTGAATTCCAAACCACCGGTTTGATAGATTTCACAAAAAGAGCCGAAGGAGGCAAAAACAAACAGAGTTTGAGCTCATGAGCTTCGAATATCTGTGAAAAAAGTCCAAAGTGACTAATCATTTGTGACACTAAAGTGTCCGGAAAGTTGTCCAAAGTGATTTCTTTCAAAACACAAGGTACTAAGTTACCAATCTTCAGACTCCAAGTAGTCGAAGACATTTTATAAGATTTTAATCAATCTTTAAATTGTTGAGGGGCTCCGAGCCCCCAAAATTGTACTCCTAAGTTTTTCTTTGCGCCTAACCATCTTTGAATATAGTTCGAAGTTTCTTACGCCTAAAGAGGGGCTGGGAAATAGGGAGACAATTTTAAATCGATTTTATTATTCGAACAAATTATGATTACATCATGAAAAATCAGTATCTATACCGAGAAGGAATCGAAGACCCCTTCGATCTCTAGAGCTAAGGTTGGAACGACTAGTTCTAGAGCCGGGAGTTCTAACAACTTTGCGTTTAACTCTCCTACCTCCCTTCGAAGCTCTAAAGTCTTTCTGTTCTTGTTGAAGCTCAGCCCAAGTTTGGAGTCGTTTGAGGGCTCCTTTCCCAGCTTCCAAGTTCTTAAGGCTTTTTACCCTGAGCTTCATCTTCATCTTCGGACCATGCAATGTCTTCGGGAGATGAAGTTTCCAAGTTAACTTCTTTTTCTTCCTCTTTAATATAAGATAGTATATCTTTGCTTACTTCGGGCGTAATTGCACCGGAGCTATCTCGAGGAACTAAAAATCGAGGTCGCTTGTGAAGTTTTAAAAGATCGAAGGTAGCCCATAGTAGGCGGAGTTCTTCGTTAATGTTTAACACTTCGACATCATCCATATAAGGTGAAGCCTAAAAACATGATAAGCAAATTTTCATTCATAATATATGAAAAACATGATGCTTTACATAGTCAGGATCCTAAGGTAAATCTAGACCTGCAGGTTTGGCGGAGGCTGGCTGCTCGAAGCTTGAAACCAAGCTTGCTTTTGGCGTTGCCCTTCGTCAATCCAAGCCTTGATCGCAGTGCGACCTTCGGCTCTCCATGAAGCTTGGAAGGCTTGCCAAGCAGTGGCCACGTCTTCGGAAGGATTGAGAAGCTGGGTTTCATCGAAGGTAATGGGAGCCGCCTCTGCGTTCGAAGTTATCGTTATTCCCAGATCTTCGTAGTAGCGAAGTATGCCGATAGCAGCCACTTGTCCGGAGAGTTCTCCGTATCGAATGCCTGCCGTCTTCATCGTCTTCGTAGCTCCTTGGATCATTTTTAGCCACCGAAGCAAGGAGACATTATCGTTTGAAGGAAGTGTCCCAGTAGTACCGAAGTACTCTAGGACACTTAGGAGTTGGTTCATGACCTCTGTAGCTATCTTCTCCGATTTCAGCTTATCGTCAAGTAAAGCGTCCTTCGCAGAAGTCAATTCTTCCACCATGCCGGAGAGCCTAGCTGCCTCCGTAGCTAAAGAGTTTTTCTGGTTAAGTAGGTGGCTAGCCTCTTCTGCAGTTTTGGCCTTTTCCTCTCGGAGCTTGACAAGTTCAGCCCCCGACGTAGCATGCTCCGCCCGCATCTTTTCTATTTCCGCCCGAAGCACAATTTGTTCTGCTTCGAGCTCCTTATTCGCAGTTTCCAAGCTTTGCCTGGCCCTCCGATCTGCTCAGACCATGTTGTCTAAATGGGAAATTCGACCTTCAGAAATATTAAGATTTCTCTGAAGAGTGGTGATTTCCTCTCGAAGGCGAAGGCATTCGCGTTCGTTTGAAATGTTTGTAGCCCGGGCCAAGACTATTTGCTGCAAAGAGAAAAAACCAAGGTGAGAAATTATTTGTATATAAGATTAATTTTGTTTTGCAGATACTTCGTACCCAGTACGCTGCACGCTCCATGGCAGTGTTGATCTCCGAACCCTCAGCCTCGCTCAAGATGGCTACCAAGTCTGTCTCCCCGACTTCGCGGCTAGCTCGATCCAAAGGCTTGAGCAAAGTCCGAAGTCCGGTTCTTCGCTCCAAGAAAGGAGCTAGAAGAGGGAGCATAGACAAGGCCCTCTGGTCGTCTTTGTTCGGCGAGGGGCCGGAGCACTGGGCCGCATCTTTTGGAACTTCGGCAGACTGACCCCCCCTCTGTAGATTGGCTTCCGTCTGTCGATTCAGACGGAGTTAATCCTGAGCTCGGAGCAGGGAAGGGGTCCACCTTGCCTTTACCTTTTCCAGGTCCCATTTGATCACTTCTGGAATTGGCTCTGGAGTAGCCGAAGTCTCAGGATTTGTATCTTCGGGAAGACCCTCTTCCACAGAAGCAGATCCTGTTGAGGCAAAGGTATTATACATTGTATAATTTTGCAGGAAAAAAGAATAAAGGAATTATGTGAAGTTTACCTCCGAAGTCTTGTCGGCGGGTGAGCATCGGACTGCTTGGTGGGTCAAAGGCTATCCCAAAGTCTTCGTCGGAGTCAGAATTCACGGTTAAATCTTCGACTGTTGGAGCCTCTTCGGGAGCTGCCGTTGTTGCTTCACTCGGAATCGAAGTTGATTCTACAGCAACTTCGACTCCACCTTCATCCATAGGGGCTTCATCTCGCGATAAGTCTTCTTGAGCAACCGAAGTCCCAACTTGCCCAAGGTTGCCTTGAGACTTCGGCACGCTCGCAGCATCACCAATGTTTGCATCTGTTTGGGCTCCATCCTTGTCAATCAAGTCAACAAGCATTCTACCTTCATCCTCCGAGGAATCAGAGACCGAAGCTATTGGGCTTGGAGGCGCCGCAGTTTTTGGCTTTCGGGCACTTTCTTCGACGGAGTCTTGGCAGAGGTCGAGGCTCCAACTTCGGCCTTCCTTTTCTTAGGCCCTTGTTCCGAAGGCACCCAATCCAAAAGAGGAGGAGGAACAACTTCGAGTAGCCCCCATACTCGGTTGGACCGCTCCCAAGTACCTACCAACTTAATCCTCCATTCTTTTTCGGCCGGAGTCGGGACTCCCAGAATTTTCTCTGAAGCCCACACGATTTGCTCCGAAGTCATAGGAGCTTGAGAGGCTGAAAGATAAGTTGATGTTGGTTATTTCTTCAAATAAATATATATGAGACATGTTGTTTTCGAAGTTACCTGTAGGGCTCGAGCTCGAAGAAATCTTTCGAAGGCCACCTTCCGTATCTTCTTCGAAGGTGATTGGCCAGTTGGCCATCAGAGGGGGGATCTAAAGTCCGATGAACTCTTCTGCCAAATCCGTCATACTCAGACGATGGCTGATGCGTTGAAGTAGGCTAAGGCGAGCTTCAAGCTGACTTGGATCCGGATGGACAAGAGCTTCCCTCCGAAAGTTTATGTCCTGAAGAGGTCCAGCGAGGCGACTCCCTGCTCCAACTTCGGCATAAAACCATCAGAGGATCCAATTAGTGTACCACCTGGCATTGATGGCCTTGGCTGGAAACCGAAGAGCGTACTCGTCTCGAAGTCGGAAGTTAATACTCCCGAAGGCCAACACCATCTTCTCACCTCCGGGGCCTACGAAGGTCTTGGGTTGGCACGAAGCTCGATGTAAAGCTGCGAAGATTTCTGCTCTGCCTTAACATCCTTCGGCTCGCAACACCCACTCGAAGATGGAGAGGCGTGCTATCGTGTTCGGAGAGAGTTGGGGGAGAGTAACGTGGAATAAATCCAGTACTTCGGCCAGGAAGTCGACAGCTGGAAGTCCTAATCCAGCTTCGAAAAAGGCTTCGAAGACGACCACTTCTCCGGGCCTTGGCGAAGGAATAGCTTCTTTTCCAGGTTTGCGGATCACTATCTCTGAACTAATCTTGCCTTCTATTGCAGCCATGAGCGATTCCCTCTTGCAGGTTGAAGGTCCCAACTGATAGGATTGATCCGCATACTTCGTCGACGCCGGGAGGAGATCATGAGGATCATCGCGTTGGGGATTTCTCCCTGGCGCCGCCATTGCTGCTACTGTTGCCGTCAGAGTCGCCGTCACCGATGTCGCCGCTGCCACTGCAGCCGCAGCCTGCCGCCGAGCCAAGGATGAAGCCGCCCCAGGAACTTCGAAACTCGTCTTCGCCATGAAATCGCGTGGATTGCTTGAGGAAAGAATGGAGGCTAGAGTTGTCTGCTGGGTTGTTTGCACGAGAGCGGTGAGAAGGTATTCGGGAAGGATTTGGGCCCCCTATTTATAGCCCAGACCACGATTTTTTACCGTTTGGCATTTTGCCATTTCGCATTCCTAACTGTTATCTCTTTGCGAACTTAACGCATTTCCTTAACTTCCGTTGAGGAAAAAGCCAACGGCTATTTCTTCTAAGCCTAAAAAAGCTTTCGGGTTTTTAAGTTAATTCTAAAAAATAGTTCAAATATAATTTCCTTATAAGTTAATTCGAAGTTTCGAATCTCCGCATATTTCGAAGGTTGATTAAAACTGTTTGTCTCTGCGCATGATTATTTTTCTTGCGTATACTGCTCTCCTAACATCACAGGTTTAGCGGAGAAACGTATTTGAGGGGCTACTGTTGGGGGAAAATATTTCATCCTCAGAGCCATTATGGTAACAGGACAAAGGCAGGTGATTGAATCAAAGGTTTCCAGCATATAACTTCGGAATCACCGTGGATCAAGTTCGAAGTATGGAGGCGAACTCTAGTTCGGAGTATATCTTTGAACTAGGACTCTTCTGAGAGCTTCCTTGCCAGCTAGGATGAAAGACTTATCTTCTTTCTCATTAGATTAGTCTTTTACCATTTTAGCCCTATTAAGGGGACCGAATAGTTTCCACTATGTCGGTTGTAATAGAGGGGTAAAAGGGTATTTTCCTTAATGTTTGGGCCTATAAGTACCCCCCCCCCGTTTTAACCTGTAATGAGGACCGAATACAAGTTATTCAATATACATCTTCGAACTATTTTAAGCTATTATCCTTTCGGAGGCTTGAAATAGTTTACTTCACAAACACTTCGTTTGTTAGTTTCTAACCTTCAAAAACCTATTAGCGTAATCTTTTACGCCAACAAAGCTCATTAAGAAGAAAATTGAAGAGTTTCCTAAAAGGTGGCATGAAGTGCTTTCCGAGGCGCTATGGGGTTGTAGGATTGCAAAGCACGGTGCTACCAAAGTCAGTCCATATGAATTGGTATATGGACAAGAAGCCGTTCTACCCATAGAGGTAGATCTTGGCTCCTTAAGAGTGTTAAATCAAGATGGCTTATCGGTCGACGAGTATGAAACTCTTCTAAAGGATAATCTAGAGGGAGTGAACAATAAGAGACTAAGGGCTTTAGAAGCCATAGAAGTAGACAAGAAGAGAGTAGCTAAAGCCTACAATAAGAAGGTTAAACCAAAATCGTTTCAAGTAGGAGACTTGGTGTGGACGACGATTTTACCCTTAGGCACGAAGAGTCCCAAATTTGGTAAATGGTCACCTAGTTGGGAAGGTCCTTTTAAGATAGCCGAAATCGCTCCTGGCAACGCATACATGTTGGAATCCCTTCAGGGAGAACAGTTTCGAAGAGCTTTGAACGGTAGGTACTTGAAAGGGTATTTCCCAAGTGTCTGGCAAACATCATAAAGGGTGTCAAAAAGCCTATATGGACGGTATCGTCTTCATCTCGTTGTGCTTTTAGTTCACTCAGTTCACTAAAAGGCAGGGGCATGTGTTGATAGCAAAAAATGGCATTAATGGCTGAGACTGCCAAAATATCAATTTTGGTGATTTAGGCCAAAAATACACGTGTCCAGGGTCAGGCCGAAGCCCTACAGGGCCGAAGGTCCATTGGGCCATGGGCTTCGAAAGCCTCTAGACAGCCCACGGCCTTCGGCCAGGAAGCCTTCGGAGGCCCATGCCACCGAAGCTTAGGCCCGAGGAGTAGGCTTCGGCGGGCCTAGCTGAAGCCCACTTCGGCAGAGACAGAGTTGGATGCGATTCCGGCTGAGTTTTATCTCTATCCAAGCTGAAAAATAGCAGATTCGATCTGAAGTTTGGCCCCTATAAATAAAGAGGCGAGGCCAGCTTATAGAGCCCCCAACACAAATCAAACCAAAGCCCTAGCTTTGATCGTATTTACTTTACCTTTATTTTCTTGTACCTCTTCGTGGGTTTACCTGGAAGCCCTCCACCGACCACTTCGAAACAGTGGTAACCCTTGTTACTTCGCTTGTGAAGTATCCGTTAATCTACGTAAAAGATTGCTATCGCCTTGTTACTTCGCCTGTGAAGTATCCGCTAATCTGCGTAACAGATTGCTACCTTCGCTACTAGTGCAACACTTATCAGAATTTGGTCCTCAAGCCGAATTGGTACTTCGAACTCTCTTTGTTGCAGGTTCCCACATTCGGAGCTACTTCGTCGGAGGTGTCCAGAGCTGAGAGATCAGTTTCGGAGGTCACCAGGACACCCTTCGGCGAGACTGCAGGCTCCGACGACAGGCTTCGCCAGCATACTTCGTCACAATAGGCTTCACCACGACCGCACTCCGCACTGGACGAAGTTACGCCCGTGCGTGGCCCTCGCGTCATTATTCTGTAGTTGGCCGTACCAGAGACCTCACGCTGAACCCTGTTGTTCGGAGGTGATCGTCGCGTCCAGATCCGTTTGGAGTCCATCTTCGGCCGGGTCAGTCCGAACGCTGAAGCACCCTTC
Source organism: Zizania palustris (assembly GCA_019279435.1). Lineage (NCBI taxonomy): Eukaryota > Viridiplantae > Streptophyta > Magnoliopsida > Poales > Poaceae > Zizania > Zizania palustris. The sequence goes on along the minus strand of JAAALK010000085.1, from coordinate 26,562,945 downwards.
GGTGGGATACTTCGTACCAGACGCCGAAGGTATACTTCGGTGACCCCTTCGCACCAGACTTCGAAGCAGACAGGCTCCGACCGGTTTGCTGATTTTATTGTGTTTAATATATTCCTTCCGGCTAATTGGATTATTTTTTGTGATCTGATTGCCTGGCGACTCCACCCCCCTTATCACGACTAAGGGTACCCGATGCCGGGCTAATTGGATTATTTTGTGTGATCTGATGGGCGGCGAGTGATTGTCGGGCTGAGGGAGCTGAGGAATCGAGCCGACCCAACTGGGTACCCGATGCGAAGACAGCAGACGCTTTTACAGTTTCGGTGCAAAACCAACGCCCCAATCTGGAATGCCCATCAAAGATCTGACGATCCTAAAGCGAAGTAGTAGCTGCTACAAAAGCTCCGCGTCAGGACAAACTATCTATAGATAGGATTTTACTATTTTTCCTGTTGGGTCCGTAGTTTTATTTTTCCGTATGTGTGTAATTAACCCTAGGGGGAATTTGCTCTTTTCCTGTTTTTGAACTGTCTATAAATGGCCTTGTATTCATAGGTTTCCACCAACTCACCAAATAAGAAAAACAGAGTTAATATTATTATCCCTTCTTCCACTGTTTTCATGTTCATCTGCCACCTACCATTAATCCTGATGTGCTACAGTACCAATAGCACAGTACTTCCTCTGGTTTTTTAGACGGACCTCTCAACCGGTTTTTCTTCTAGGAGTTATGAGGTGGTGCCGTGCTGTTTTGGAGTGAGTCGGTGCGTGTGTGCGGTGGATGTGGCGTTGTTAACTGCCGCCTCCACGGGAGGCGCTCGGGGCGTGTGTGGCTATGAGCCACGCAGAGCGAGGAGCAGACCGCAGGAGCCAGTCCGTGAAAAGGGAAGCACCAAGCTCCAGGTACGACGCGTACGGCATGTGAAGTTGCGGCGTGTCTTCTGATCCTTCACATCCAGCGCCAGAGGAACAACGCCACTTTGAAATCAGCCACCAGAAACAATAATCTGTTTTCTCGATTTGTGTGCACGTACAGTTTTATCTTAGAATATTTAGTGATTTTTTCTGTGAATTTGTTCTACTTATCAATATTTTCCTTAAAATATCACATAATCTAGATTCACTTTACCTGTTTGTTTAAATGCCTGGATGATATTGAATTTATTGTCATGAACTTGATGAAATGCTAGTGATTGGATGACATGCTTGTCCATGTATAGTTTTGATCTATGAGCACTGTTTAGTTACCACGTTTATTTTGTCGAATTAAATTCATTAAACATTGTGCTTTTCTCACATCTGTTTGATTGTCTATGAATCATGGACATTATTTATCAGCACTTAATGATTTTCCTGTCAAGTTTTTGATTTTCTCTTTAATATGCCTTTAAGCACTTTTGTGGTGTCTTTCTATTAGGACACCGGTCGTTTTTAGGCTATATTGTTTTTAGTGCTTATGATCTCTCAGACTATCGTATCACATCATATTTGATAGAAGAGTGATTGTGCTATTTCCATCTATGTTTTTGGTCTGAGTTTTTTGTTAATTCTTGAGGTGCATTGGGTGTTGGGAGAAGACCATCGATAAAAAATAATTATTAAGGCACTCATTCACCCCCCTATGGTCACTACTCTCGGTCCTACAAACAGGCGCCAATGCCTGCCCAATGTCCGTTGTCGGGTCAGCAGGAAGATGAGTTGGTAAAATGGATCATAGATCTTATCAAAGATCAATTCGGGATGAAGCGCAAAGAGCAGACATATATGTACCGACGGTCGTATCCAGAGTAGTTTGATCGAGTGTCGCTACCAAACCGGTACAAGGTACCAGATTTCACCAAGTTCTCAGGACAAGACACAATCTCCACAATCGAGCACATTAGCTTGTTTCTTGCCCAGTGTGGGGAGGCAACGGCTGACGAAGCGCTGAAGGTCTGGCGTTTCCCTCTATCCCTATCAGGATCGACCTTCGTGTGGTTTTCTTCACTACCGGCAGATTCCATCCGAGGATGAGCAGACCTGGGAAAGAAATTTCACAAGTACTTCTTCATCGGCATCTAGTAAATGAAGCTGGACGTCTTGATGTTCGTGAAACAAAGGGTGAATGAGTCGGTCCTAGATTATACACAGAAGTTTCGAGACATGCGAAGCAGATGCTACAGCGTGAACCTCACTGATAATCAATAGGCAAAGCTAGCGTTTAAAGGACTCTTGAGCCCTATTAGGGAGAAGTTTTCATCGCATGAGTTTGAAAGCCTCTCGCAACTGCTGCAAAGGGTATCAGCCCATGAGAGCCGATTTCAAGAGGCCGGACTAGACAAATACCAGAAGAAGGTTGCGTACACTCAAGTGCACCACTCGGACTCTGACGACGACAACGACTCTAATGCAAGAGTTGGAGTGGCCGAGTGGTCCATGAACAAGAAGCAGGTCACATGTCCATAGATAAAATCGGCCGAGACGGAAGAAAAGTATGACATTGATATCAACAAGGTCGATAAAATATTTGGCCTGTTTCTTAGAGAGAAGCAAATCCACCTGTCACCTGGCCGTGTAATACCATCTACCGAAGAACTGAAGAAGAAAAAGTACTACAAGTGGCACAACTCCCCATCGCACCACACCAATGAGTGAAAGGTCTTCAGGCAGCATATCCAATCGGCCATAGAATAAGGCTGAATCAAGTTTGGTGATGGGAGATAGCCGATGAATATAGACGGCCATCTATTCCCAATAAACATGGTGCACACACACTATGATGACAATCAGCATCCAAGGAACAGAAGGCGGACCAGCAAAAATGTCACCTCAGCAAAACTTATTGAAAAGTATCAGAAGAGGTTAGCGGAAAAGGAAGGTAGCGGAGTCAACCGTGGCCACCCGCGTTTCAATCCCCGTTGGAATTGTGAGTTCTTTAGACTTTGTTGGAACGAAGGGCTATGGCTACCATCCATGAACGACTGCCCAAGATGCAATGGGGTACCGGGTGATCATCGACCACATAACGACGAGATGAGGCCACGTGATCAAAGAACCATGCGCCAAAGTTTGTCGCCCCCAAGGATATTGGTGCTAGAAAGGCTTGGCCCCATCGGTTCCGAAGGAGTCAGCCTGACGGCTGAAGACGACGAAGACACCACAGAAAAGCCGCAATAGTGGTGCCCCCCAAGAATCTTTACGCAAAGCGAGAAAAGAAGGGTGCAGCGTCTATGGTAGAGAGAAGGAATGACACAAATGTACAACGAAGGAGTTGATCGGCCCCCTAAGATCAGGAGCAAATGGCGCCCAAAAGACAAGGCCGATTACTATGACAAAAAAAGATGCGGAGGTAAACATGGTCTTCTTCCTTCCCGCAGAGTATCGGACCATCTCAAAAGAGGACACGGAGTAGGCAAATACCACGGCTCAATTAATGTTAGCCCCACAACCCACAATTTTTGATAAACCAAAAGACCTAGAACATCGGCACCAGAGGCCTCTCTAAGTCAAGGGGTTGTTTAACAGGAAACCGATGTCCAAGATGATGATAGACGGAGGGGCGGCCGTTACCTTGATGCCTTACGCTACCTTCCGAAACCTTGGGAAGACGCTAGAAGACCTCATTAGAACTAACATGGTATTAAGGGATTTCGGTGGTAACTCATCAGACACAATGGGAGCTTTAAACGTAGAACTGACAGATGGAAGCAAGACGGTGTCGACCACATTTTTTGTGATAGAGGGAAAAGGATCATACAGCTTGTTGTTGGGACATGACTGGATACACGCGAACTATTGTGTCCCCTCAACAATGCATCAAAACCTCATGTAGTGGGTCGGCGACCAAGTGGAGGTGATTCCCGCCGATAAATCAGTTAACATACCTACAACCGATCTATCAATATGGGAGGAAGAGGGAGTCATCTGTTTGTTAGGAAAGGCTTGTGATGGGAATTTCTTGCAAGTGCCAGACAATGGTATCACACCAGTTAACATAGAACCGCCCAAGCTTATGTTATAAGGACATCGCTAAGGACGACTTTGGCCCAGACAATGCGCGACCGATAAACCACTATGGCACGGGCATCGGGCTAGGCAACGGCCGAAGTTAGCCTCCACAAGGTACCACGCCTCCAACGAAGCAATAGTGAGTTAAAAGTTGCCACATCAAGGAGAAAAGAGGTCGAGCGATGAGACTAAGAAAATATTTTTTGATTATTCAGATGAAGTACACAGCCGATGCCTATGGTATCGCCTTGAGATAGCCTTTGCAGAAGCATTGCCTTTAGCCCCTAAACACAACAAGAGGACTTTTATGCAAAAGAGACCGAACAAAGCGACTAAGGAAAACATTCTAAGCATTTGGGCAAACCAAATTCAGCCGATGCCTATGGCATTGCCTTGAGACGACCGATGTGAAGGCATCGCCCTTAGACAAAATCACCAAGAGCGAAGAAAATACAATATAGAGAACTCAGTAGGCAACGGTACAAGATATAAGGAATTGTTGATATACATATTCATGATGCTTCGGATTACAACTAGATATATTACAAGCTCTTTGATCGGCGTACGGAGGACCCTCAGTCGCTTCATCTCTAAAGAACACCCTTCCCCGAAGCACGAGCTGACTACGACCGCCTTCTATTCATCCATGCTGCAAGAGTGGGAGCATCGGTGCCAAGGTTCGTATTGGTCGATACTGGTCTGTATCGTATCAGCCAGCCGCTGAGGCTCATGAAGGGGCCTCCTCATCAACATCCTACAAAAGGAACAGACAAGTCCCGATCAGATGAGAAAACAGAAGTAGCAAAAGGAAAATAGAATGTCAGGGTACACACGTCGGGATCCACCTTGGCACAAGTCGGATGAAGCCGTTCCTGGTAGACCAACGAGGATCGGTTGAAGACGTGGAGCTCCAACTCACCCCACCACTCGCGGAAGGCGGAAGATGTCGCCCGACAAGTTGTCCAAGTAACGACTCTTTCGGAGGGTATCCCATTAGTCATATGGGAGAGGCGATCTCATTCCAGAGCACTCATGACCCTTCCGCGGGCCTCGATCTGTCCAAGAAGATCCTACATGTGAGAAAATGGTTCAGCCATTTTACTGCCCTCTCGGTGTGGTGTGATAAAGAAGGAGGCGGCAAGACGATGATGATCAGAAAGCACTAGAAGCCGATGATGATGGTTAAAAGTCAAAGCAGTGGTGAGCAGAAAGCGTGGAAGGAAGAATACGGAAGATGTATATTTATTGACTAGAGTGATTCTTCGGGTGCCGCATCGGACCAATCGTGGAGGCGAAGGTGAAGAGTTTTCCGGTTGATGGTAATGAATGTGAGACGACTATGTGAAAAGATTTGGCGGCGTAAGGTAATTATGACTGATAGTTTCGAAGCGTCAGATGCCTCTTAACGCCTCAAAACTAGGGGAACATGTGTTGACGCCAAGATTTGGTAAAGCCCAAGGCCCACCAAGAAAGGTACGCGGTCAACAGAAGGTCAAGGAAGATCCGGTCAAATAAAGTCAAAGGATTTCGTCCACAACAACGACATGATCGAAAGGGGAGCCAATGGAGATAAGAGCAGAAGATAGTTACAAATTCATGTAGAATCGAATGGATAAGTTACTTGGATGGCATGTCTACGGACTATAAATATGTATCCCTTAGGTTAGATTAGTTAACTCTTGTTCAATCAATCAATTGGCACATCGCCACCCTTGAGCCCCAAGGTTATCTAGTGGGACTCAGGCGCTTGGAGCTAGGCTGCATCATTTTGATCTCCGGTGAAGAGGTGAGTCCCGCCAACCCTGACTAGTACCCTCACCACTGCATCGGTTCAGTTTGATCTCTTGAGGAGAATGGTGAAACAACACGGTCACTGGTTGTTCTTAGTGTATTTGGCTAGGTCTAAGGCTGCATCAGTTAGGTTTGATCTCTTAAATTGAAGTGATCTAGGTTTGATAGTTTGAGGCTTCATCGGTTAAATCCGACATCTATTGCTATTTTATCTTTTTCATGTCGTATATTGTACATCTAAATAAAGTTTGCCCGATTCGTTGATATATTATTCAGATCATCGTGACTAGCTACTGTCTCGGTTAGGTATGATCTAGTTATTGTGATGATTTCCATGATATAGATCTATTATCTGACATTCTTTATTTATTTCTATTAGAGTACAAGCTGATAGGTTATCTTTAATTCATTTTCGTATCATGTTCATTGTCGATGGGTGCACATCGGCCTATATGCATATTCTATCTTTTCTATCGGCCGATGGCGCGCTCGCTCGATTGGGCCTACTTGGGCTATCGGCCGTATCGCCGATCGGCATGTTGGTTCACGGTTTTATCCTTTCTGCCAAAGTCATCGGTTTGCTAGTCAATCGGCTATGCTACTAACGTTTACCTTTTCCGATCTCTTATCAGTTGCAGGGTCAAACTGATTGATACGCCCAGAACCCCTTTTATAAGACGTAGGAGCTGCACTGGAATTAAGAAAATCTTCTAGGCCACACATGTGTTAGTGTGTGACCAAAAAGCACGCCAACAGGTACCCTCGGCACAACGTGTTCGTACACGTCGTTGCCCACGAAGGGCACGTTGGAATCGGAGAAGCTGGATGTTCCGCCGCCGCCACCACCACTCCGGGAACAACGCGTACCGCCTCGATGTATGTTCAGGATGATGAGGGATGCAAGCGGAGGGGAGTCGTTGCGTCCGTCGTCGTTCCCTGCTTCATTCTTCGTGTCGAGGAAGCGGTCGTCGGATCCCCTCGCCTAGTGCATTTTGTTGTGGTGGCTAGGGTTAGGTATGTGTTGGCGTAAAAGATTACGCTAACAGGTTTCTGTAGAAAAGAAACTAACAAACGAAGTGTTTGTGAAGCAAACTGTTCTAAGCCTCCGAAAGGATAATAGCTTAGAATAGTTCGAAAGTGTGTATTGAATCACTTGTATTCGGTCCCTATTACAGGGTGAAATGGGGGGTATTTATAGGCTCAAACATTAAGGAAAAGACCTATTTACCCCTCTATTACAACCGACATTAAGGAAACTATTCGGTTTTCTTAATAGGGCTAAAATGGTAAAAGACTAATCTAATAAGAAAGAAGATAAGTCTTCCATCTTAGCTGGCAGAAAAGATCCTGAAGGGCCTTAGTTCGAAGACATACTTCGAACCAATGCCTGTCTTCGATCTTCGAACGGGGTTCCGGGCATCTTCTAAGATGATCTTCGAAGAATCTTCGAACTGGTTGACTGTCTTATGCTGCTTCGGCAATAACCCCAAAGATGAGATATTTTCCCCCAACAGTATGGTTGCATGGAGTACAGGTAGCCAAATGGTATGGGGACAGATCTCCAATGGCAACGGCATGGCAGAGGTCGATGGTGGGGGAGATAACGACGAAGAGGAGGAGCTTTGTGAGTGCAGCAACCGCATTAGCGGACGGGAGGAAGCAGCGGCGATGGAAGAGAACACCTTGGTGGGGGTGAGAAGTGGCTAGGGTTAGGCGTGGGAAACTGGGATAGCAGAATAGGGTATGGGGCATGGGGGTGATGGGCTCCCAACGAGCTGACACTTTTGTGCAAATAACTCTGCATGTTCCGTTTTTAGAGCGTGCTCCTAATTTTCGATTTTTTTTCTTCGCGTATAAAATATCATGAAACGTGGACACGGATGCAAAGCGGAGAGTACGACGCTGGGACTTCACGCAATTAGCGATAAAATGATGATCTTTTTACACAACACCAACTCCGGCGGGTGATATGACGACTCGCGGAGATGGCCACGCTAGCCAAAACGCCTTAGAATCCTAACAAATTAGGAAAAATGAAAGGATTTTTCTGTAAAGTGCTAACGTCCCTAGCAAACGGAAGAGGTTTTATACAGAGATTTCCTTACGTTTTGATCGCAACAGACAGCCGCGGCCCACGGGACCGTCGCTGTTGCTCGGCTGTGCCTCTGTTTTCTAAACAGGGCGAGGCGAAGCAGAAAACGCAACGGGAAACTCGGCGAATCCTCCCGTGCCGCAGACTGCAGCGACACTCTCTCCCGCACGCCTAGCTATCGTCCAAATCTCGCCGCATAAAATGTGGCCCGCCCGTGGAGCCACCTTTCCTCTTTTCCCAGTCCCCCTCATTGCCCCCGCATCTGGCCCGGACTAGCCGCGAGGCCTGCCGGAGCCTCCCCTCTCTAGATCGGCCGACTGGTAGCCCCCCTTCTGGTAGGTATCCCCCCTCTTCCTCCTCCCTCCCTTCTACGCCGTTCTTGGAGTCGTCGTCAATGGCGGCCTCCCGCCCGCCGGTTCGTCGCTTCTGTTGGTTATTTGCTGGTTGCCTGGTTGTTTTGTTTGGTGGCGCATCGCCTGGGAAGGAGGGGTTGATTCGTTGATGATGGGGTTGCGCTCTTTCGTGCGTGTTGTTTCGGGAGTAATTGCGGCCGTACCGTACATACGCCGTGATGTTGAAGTTGAGCCTGACACCGCGGATGATCTCGGCCTTAATTTCGCTGTATCGCACGCGGATTTGTTGGTTTTTGGTTGTTTCTTGCCGACATTCTGCTCCGAATTCTTAACGGCAACCATTTCTCTCCCCCCCATCTCGTACGGTCCGGATCAGGTGGTTGGATCATCTCTTTGATTCTTTTTCCGTTCAATTTTCTTTCCTTGGGAGAAGCAATCTGTCTCTAGAATCTAGAGGAGCAGATGCCAATTGTTTATGGGGGTATTTTTCGCGTAATATTTGTTGAGATGTTTGTACGGACACGGGGACAAACAAAGGAGAAAGAATCATCAGGGGTTGGAGCCTGCGCCACCAACATTTTTAACTGCGAAATTCGAAGCGATATGTTTCGTTCTTTTTATTTTTGTTTTCTTCATCTTCTCGATGGACCGTCGATTTTGATGCTTCACCAACTGGATAATTTTGTTTCTTGAGTGCGTCGGCTTTTCGCGATTGGGATTTTTCTTTTTTCTCTCAGGTGTCCACCCTGTTCTTGCCAAGATCTGCCTGTTCTGTCATGTGTCTCAGGTTCTTGATTCCGTTTGTGCCTCTTCTTGCGCAGCTGATCTAGGCGGCGGCGGCGGCGGCGGCTTCTTAGCGGCAACAATGGCGACGTCGAAGAAGGATACTCCGAGCAGGGACAGGGCCGCCACGATATCGCCCAACCTCAGGCCGTCCAGCAGAGAGTCCACCGGCTACGGGGTACGGCGTGCGCGGTCGGTCCCGAGCTCGCCGGACCGCAAGTTCGGCTCTTCGTCGTCAACGGTGGCGGCTGCCTCCGGCTCCCAAGACGTGTACCGCCCGTCGCTGTCACTAGCCGGCCGGTCGGTGCCATCACGGTCCATGTCTAGCTCCGGTCCGTCCGTTCATGGCAGCAGAGCCCAGCCATTCCCAAAGCCCGCGTTTGCCAGAGTGAAATCCGAGAAGACCGCCACCCCTGCCTCGCAGCGGCCTCCTGCGCTAGCCATGCAAGCAAGCAATTCGTTCAAGGACATGGCCAGGACAGCGACAGCATCGAAGATTCCATCCACCTTACAGAAGAGAAAACTGTCTCCACGGCCTAGCCCTGATAAGACAGTGGCATCTCCTAAGCCGAGCACTCAGAGGTCGCCTGCTTCTGTGGCTGGAAGAGTAGGTCGCTCACCAGGCGTTGCTGCAAAGAAAATAGCAGAAACAGCCAATGGTGGTAGTGAGGCTGCTGCAAGCTCAAAGGCAAGAAGTGGTGCTCCTCAGAGGGCAGTTGGAGTATCTGTAAAAGAAGATGAACCATCAATGCAATTTGAGGAATCTGAGAGTATTAGTATCCCATCCATTGAAGAGCACTTGCACGAGCAGCTTCCGGATCCTGTTGACCTGAAATCTTTGGATATGGCTACATCTGGTTCAGTTCTATCTGATCAGCAGGCGTCATTCTCTGATCTTCTGGAGCAGCAAGGCAAGGTTGAGGAGGAAGTCAAGGGTTGCTTCTCTGAAGTGAAAGAATTTACAGGAGCCAGTGAGCTGCATAATGGAGGACAAGGTGCTGATGACAGCGCGAAGAATGTCCTGGGTGTTGTCAAGGCTGATGAAGAATCGCAGCAAGCAGAGAAGGAAGGGGCTAAAGCGAAGGTGGACAGGGTTTGGAGGAAGGACGAACCTAAGAGCAATGATGTGATTGAAGAAACCAAAAGCAAACTTCTTGAGGAGAGGAAGAGCAGGGTGAAGGCCCTGGTAGGGGCATTCGAGACGGTCATGTCCTTCAAGGAGTAGTGCTCAGCCTATTTGTTGGATGGATAATGTCCATCTCAAGATGAGTACCTCCTGTCATGAATACATATTCGATCATGAGTTGACTGTTTATACGATGAGTTCACTTGGTTCATTGTATTTGATGTGGTAATTTTTTCAGGAATGATTGCATTTGATGTGAATGTGTTTGTTGTTGCTTCTATGTGATGTCGAATTGAATCAAATGCTGATGGTTGTTGGGAGGAAATTTTGATTTCGTTACTCATTCTTTTCAACCTTCAGTTTAATCTGCTCAGCTGAAACAGCAGGCAAAATATGTGGCCATGTCAGTTTTAGATGAAAAAGGAGGATCATATATGCGTTTTGTAATGGCAATGGTTTGTTTTAGCCTGATAATTATGTATATAATCTGAAAAAATCATTTATCATGGAACGGGCCATATATTGCACAGCATCGTCAAAAGTTCAAGACAAGTCGCATGCATAATCTTCTACTCCTTAAAAGGGGCACACGGGCACACGGGGTGAACGTGAATTCTACACCTCCCTCTTCTCACATGCGGTGACACAAATTTGCAGTTGGTGCAACTCCATTCAAAATTTGTTTTCACTGGCAGTAGCAGTAGAAATGGAGCGCGTGAGGGGCATGCATCCGGCCACCCCTAGCATCCTGCACTCCGCTCCCCCCCCCCCACCGCCCATTGTCGGCGCGTCTTGTCACCCCACCCCCTCCCACCTTCTGTCCGGCTCTGCCTTGCGCTGCCCCGCACCGCCACATCTCTTCCTTTTCCTCCAATCTTTCACCTCCATGGGACGGCGAGAATCAAGTCACCAGAGCGGAAGACATGATAAGACCGTGATGGTGGCTTTTCGTCACTGACTGTTGGGGGAAATAGTTTTTCCTTAAACAGGTGTCAAATGACGTCAGTCTCTGAAGGCCTCGGACTCGGAGCCTGTTGGCTAGCGAAGCCTAAAGATGAACTTCGGCCCTCTCCATCGAAGATTACTCTGAGTGCTGCAGAAATTATGGGGCCGCCTCTGGGTTAGCTCTGGAGCCAGGCGCTCCGAGGCGCCTCTGGAACCAAGTGCTCCAAGACCCCTCCAGGTCCCCTCTGAAGGCCATGCCTCCGGGATCCCTCTGGGCCCTCTTTGGAGTCCTCTTCGGAGTCCTCTTACACTACTACAAACCGTCACTGTAGTGGCGTTGGGCAAAACCACTGTAGTGGCGGGCCTTTAGATGCCCGCCACTATAGTTGCTGGTGCTGACGGCAGCACCGGCGCCTGCCACTATTGTTGGTAAAGTAGTGGCGGTCGGTGCTGACGTCATCCCGGACCGCCACTATTGTACCAATAGCAGCGGCGGGCACTGGTGCTGCCCGCCGCTGCTAATATGGCCGCCACTAAAGTATTGATGACATCACTTGCGACCGCCACTACTATTCTAGCTATAAATGTGCAGCTTCTTCCTCCCCGAGCTCTACCAGAGTTCGCATTTAATTTTGTCCGTACAATGGCGACAAAAATCTAGATAAAGAGGGGGAGGCTTTGTTTTCGTTTCTTTTGAAGGATCTCATTCTAGGAGGTAAATCCATGCCGAATCTCACATTTATTTTGTATTTAATCATGTATACAATGAGTTATTAGTGTTTTACTAATTTAGGGTTTGTGAATAAAAATTTTCAAATAATCTTTTATTTACAGTGTTACCTTCTCCCAAATGAACAAATATGACCCTCCTCACAATTATTTATCACTTGTATATTGATTTACGTCATTTTAATCTATTTTTTAATTTGATTTATGATTATAGATCTAGAGTTATGTTGTTTGGAGAGAGAGAAACCAATATAGTTAATTTATTTAATATTTTTTTCTGCTTAATAAATAGTTTTAATTAAAGCATTGAGGATTTTTAATTAATGTTGTTATGAGCGATAATAAATCAATATATTTTCAATTTTTCAATTACTAAAATTAACAATAATGAATTTATTAATATTTTTTCAAATAATATATGTTTTAGATGGACCACAGGTCCTGGATGTACTCGTCCAACGACGGAGATGTGGTGGCATATTTTAACAGAGTAACTGAATTTACTGAAGCTGCCGCACAATATGCTTCCCGTCAGAGTGAAGAGGCAATATATTGTCCTTGTAAAGTTTGTAAAAACGAAGCGATGTATCCGTGTTCTGATCGTGAAACCATACGATTTCACTTGTTGAAAAATGGTTTCATGAAGAACTATTATATATGGATGAAACACGGTGAGATGGGCCAAAATCCTCCTGAAGATTCTGATGTGCCGCAAGATACTCATCTACATAGAAGAGGTTGTGATCATACATCCGACATAACACATGATGATGTTGATCAACATGATGATGATGACGCCTTTGATGTGGAGGAACTGATGCGAAATGTTGCGCCTGAGGTGTTGTTGCAGAGAACTACAACCAAAGGATACGATAACTTTGAAGCACTTGACAAAGCATCAAAAAACCTTCTTTACGAGGAACGCCACAGATGCGATAAGCAGTATACTGTGTTGTACACAATTCTTGAGCTTATGAAACTGAAGGCCAGCAATGGATGGTCTGACACTAGTTTTTCAGATCTTTTACAACTCCTAAAAAAGGTTTTGCCAAAACCCAATGGTTTACCATCTGATACGTACCAAGCAAAGAAGATGATTTGTCCATTGACTTTGGGCGTTCAGAAGATTCATGCATGCCCAAACCACTGTATCCTATATCAAAAAGAATATGGATTGTTAGAGAGATGTCCGCAGTGCAACGCGAGTTGATACGAACGTCCAAATGACTGTGTGGAGAACTACAATGACCACCAGAAGAAGAATAATAAGAGGTTGCAGAAGAGGAATAAAAATGTTATTGAAGACCATCCTGGAAAAAAGACGGAGAGGAAAGTTCCAGCCTTAGTAATGTGGTACCTACCGGTGATTGATCGCTTGAAACGTATGTTCTCTAATCCTAGAGATGCTGAACTATTAATCTGGCATTTTGCTGGGCGAAAGAAGGACGGAAAACTTCGGCACCCTGTGGATGCTAGGCAGTGAAAATCATTTGACCTGGCCCATCCAGATTTCTCGGACGATCCTAGAAATATCAGGATGGGACTTAGCACGGATGGAATGAATCCCTTCAGTGAGATGAGGAACCCACATAGTACGTGGCCAGTCTTTCTATGCTTGTTCAACATTCCATCATGGTTGTGCCATAAAAGAAAATACGTTATGCTCACTACTCTAATTTCTGGTCCAAAACAACCTGGCAATGACATTGATATCTTTCTAGAACCTTTGATGGAGGATATGAAACGTCTATGGGAACATGGTGTCTGTGTGTGGGATGAGCACAAGAAAGAGCACTTCAATCTAAGAGCCATAATCTTTTGCACCATAGCTGACAACCTAGGACGCATGTCCCTAACAGGACAGGTTAAAGGAAAGACAACATGTGTAGTGTGTGTGGACCAGACAGAATCTATGCATCTTCCATCATTCGTTAAGACCATATATATGCGACACCGCAAATTTTATATTTTTATCATCCAATTCAATCATTGATAATAAGTTGTTCTCATTATCGCCGCCGCGTGTATTTTCTTGTTCAGGAACATGGAGAGCAGTTCAGACTGCCTGATGATGCCGAGTTGGTTGGGGATTGGCAAGTTGAGGCTTTTAATCTGTTTAACCAGAAATAGGTTGGGTTTGTGCCGAGGAAGAAGAAGAAGCTCCAAACCATATCTTTCTTTTGGGTTTGACCAGTAGTGCATTTCGATGTGTAAGCTGGTTTCCCCAGCCTGGACTTGTGTTTGTTTACTTGCTTTCAAATAAACATGATATGTCAAGCGAGCCCCCGCACCACCGCGCTACAAAGTCTCAATCATATTGTAACAACATGTAATAAAAACACAATGAAATAAAAACAGTAAACTAAGGGAGAAAAATACCAATTTATTGTACAAAAAGTTTCAATTTCAAAGGAAGAATAAACCATAGATTTTGCTTTCAAACCTCAGTCATTTCTTCTCTAAACCCTAATGCATCCCCGGAGAATCTCATGTTTATTAATGAAATAAAAAAAAGTAAAGTGAGGTAGAAAAATACCAATTTTTTAAATTTGATAAGTTATGATGTATTTTTATTGTTAAAAAAATCAAGTTCAAACAAGAATTTAAAAATAAAAAAGTAATGAAAATTAGAATAGAAATGTAAAAAAATGTTTGGATGCTAGCAGCAAGGTTCGAACCTCAAACCGCCTGCAGGCAGCAAGGTTCAAACCTCGAACCGCATGGCACCAAAGCAACCCCCGCACCACTGCGCTACTAAGTGTTTCTCGACATGAGTGGCAACGTATGCTAGATAACCCCACCAGAGGCAGTAGTGGCGGGCAGGATGACGTCACCAGCCCGCCACTGCTATCCTTTTAGTAGTGGCGGTCGCATGATGTCATCGGCGCGCCACCACTAAGTCGAGTGACGTACACTGAGGCAGAAAAATACCAACTTTTTAAATTTGATAAATTATGATGTATTTTTATTGTTAAAAAAAATTCAAGTTCAACGAGGATTTAAACATCAATAAAAAAGTGCTGAAAAATTAAAAAAGTACAAATAGAAAAAATGCTGATTTGGCGCCAGCAGCAAGGTTCGAACCTCAAACCGCCTGTCGGCAGCAAGGTTCGAACCTCAAACCGCATGGCACCAAAGAACCCCCCGCACCACTGCGCTACAAAGTATTTCTCGGCTATTTGTGCAGTGTATGCTAGATAATCCCTACCTCTACGTGGACTTTTTTGCATTTAAATACCAATTTCTGTTAATGAAAGATACCAATTTTTGCAATTAGAATATTGGTGTTGTATTTTTATTGTACAAAAAGTTTCAAGTTCAAAGGAAGAATAAACTATAGGTTTTGCTTTCAAACCTAGGTCATTTCATCTCTAAACCCTAATTCATCCCCGCAGAATCTTAGGTTTCTTAACGCCCTACATGATTATTTTCTCGAAATAATTTTATTTTTTATGACAACATCTATGGATCGATCATATCATAACAACATGACAAGTCTCATCTTTTTTAGACTTTATTTTATTTTTTGAGGATTAAAAAACTATAAAAATACAAGTTGTCGATCGAGTGTTGTGGAAACCTACATTTTTTATGATGGTTGTAAATTTACTGGATAATAATAACTAATTATAGAGTCAAAATATGAATATGGTTTTTCTATAAATTTTGGTGAATTATTTCATGTCTTGTAGTTCAAATTGAACTTATTTTGACAATGATCATAAAAACACACTTAATGAAATAAAAATAGTAAACTAAGGGAGAAAAAGTAAAGTGAGGCAGAAAAATACCAATTTTTTAAATTTGATAAGTTATGATGTATTTTTATTGTTAAAAAAATCAAGTTCAAACTAGATTTTGCTTTCAAACCTCAGTCATTTCTTCTCTAAACCCTAATGCATCCCCGGAGAATCTCATGTTTCTTAATGAAATAAAAAAGTAAACTGAGGCAGAATAATACCAATTTTTTAAATTCGATAAGTTATGATGTATTTTTATTGTTAAAAAAATCAAGTTCAAACTAGAATTTAAACATGAATAAAAAGTCATGAAAATTAGAATAGAAATGTAAAAAAAATGTTTGGATGCTAGCAGCAAGGTTCGAACCTCAAACCGCCTGCAGGCAGCAAGGTTCGAACCTCGAACCGCATGGCACCAAAGCAACCTCTGCACCACTGCGCTACAAAGTGTTTCTCGACAGTAGAGGCAACGTATGCTAGATAACCCCCACCTCTCATAGTAGTGGCGGTCGGGTATGCTGACGTCACCAGCCCGCCACTGCTATTCCTTTTAGTAGTGGCATCGAGCACCAGCGGCGGGCGGATTAGTAGTGGCGGGCTGGTGACGTCAGCATGCCCGCCACTACTAAGAGAGTATAGCAGTGGCGGGCGGATGACGTCATCATGCTCTCCACTGCTAATCCACCTATATAAATATTTCGCTCCCGCCGTCTGAAAACCCAAAGCCCTAATCTTCTCCCGCCAGTTACTGCCGCTCCCAGTGCCCGCGCCGCCACCCTTGGAGCCCATCGTTGTCGTCCCCAGACCCCTCGCCGCCACCTCGGAGCCTTCACGTCGTCCTCGAAGCCCATCACCGGAGCCCGCGTCGGTGTACCCGGACCCCTCGTCGCTGCGGCCCCGTCCCCGACGCACGCCGCCATCCCCGTCCCGGAGCCCGCGCCGCCACCCTCGGAACCCGTCGCCGTCGTCGCCCCGAACTCCGCCGGAGCCCACGTCGCTGTCCCCGGACCCCGCGCCGCCGTCCCCGTCCCTGAGCGCACGCCGCCGTCCCTGTCCCCGAGCGCACGCCGCCATCCCCATTTAGGTTGCTAAAAATTTCCCCTTTTCCAATGTTCTCTGAAATTAATGCCCTGATTCAGACGAACATGCATGTTCTCTTGGCCATATCTACCACTAACGCTTGGGAGTTGTAGCAAATTGCATAAATATTGTGAAATTGAATACTTAAAGGGTCGTCTTGATACCAAACATTATGCCAGAATGACACTGATTCCCCTGACCCCAACCGGTATCCCCCACCTTTGTATGTCCAAAATCTAGCCTTACGAAAACTCTTCCAAAAATGACCCCCAAGGTAGAATATTTAAGAAAACCTTTAGAAAGATAGTATTTCTTCTTCACAATGTCAAAACATAATCATGTATGACCAGTTTCTAGTTTATACACCCACTTATTCAACAGTGCTAGCTTAAAAGCTCTAGTGTCAAGGAAGCCCATACCACCAAGATCTCTCGGAGCACACAAAGCATCCCATTTTATCATGTGATAGTTATTCTTCCTTTCTAATTCCTTCCAAAAAAAGTTACTCCTCAAACTGTCAATGTTGTGCTGTATTTGTTCTGGTAGCATAAACACCTCCATTGCATACATCGGGATACTACTCAAGCAAGCATTAATCAAAATCTTACGCCCCCGTACGACAAGTGACAATATTTCCATGATGCCAACCTCTTTTCCACTTTCTTGACAAACCCATCAAAATCTTATTTGGATAGTTTAGACTGGTTGATTAGTAGACCTAGATAAGTGATGAGTCAATTCCTCAAATTACAACTTTTAGAGCCTCTTCATTAGATAAACCAATCCTAAACACTTCACTCTCCTGATAGTTAATTTTCATACCGCTTAATAGGAATACAACATAAATTTAAGAACCATCATAGATGACCATGTTCCTTTGCTGTTTCAAATACTTCTGACAAGGCATCTCTAACTAAACTGAAAAGCTAGGGGACATATGGTCCCCTTGTCATGTAAATGCAGTGACTGGAATAATTTATGCATCATTCTGCATCATTTATGCATCATTCCTATGACGCTTTGTAAAAGCTCTGTTTTTTGTGGAATAAACAAAATATTTCTATTTGATAAATAAGATGTCATGTAGGAATGTTTTGTAGTAAGGCCTAAACAACACTGTGATCAGTTTACTACTGTTATTACTTCTAAGGCTACTATACTAATCCAAAAGTTCATCCGGCTGAAGGCCAACATTAGATTCTGCAATTCCTTTTAGAGGCCTATGATGCAAATAGTAATTGAGTTCTCTCATGTATGTCATCAAGCCGTGGGACACATCCATTCCGGTCAACAACTTCTTCTTTCTCGTGTTGCTGACAGGGAATGGATGTGCTCACGGTTCCATGGCAGCCATGAACATATTTGAAAAACAACACAAAATATGTTGAGGCCTCAACAACACAAGAGAGAGAGAACAACACAATCTCCTAACTTGAGGATTAATATAGTAGCTTCAGAAGTAATAGCTGACTACTGTAGCCAAGAAGAGTTTCATACATTTCCCACCTTTGACATTGTGATCAGTTTACTACTGCTATTACTTCTGAGGCTACAGTAGTAAACTGATCACAGTGTCAAAGGTGGGAAATGTATGAAAACTCTTCTTGTCTACAGTAGTCAGCTATTACTTCCGAAGCCACTATATTAATTCTCAAGTTAGGAGATTTGTTGTTCTCTCTCTCTATTGTTGTTAAGACCTCAACATATTTTGTGTTGTTTTTCCCTCTAATGTTCCATGGCAACAAAATATGCTGAGGCCTCAACAACACTGTGATCAGTTTACTACTGTTATTACTTCTAAGGCTACTATACTAATCCTCAACATTAGATTCTGCAATTCCTTTTAGAGGCCTATGATGCAAATTGTTATTGAGTTATCTCATGTATGTCATTAAGCCGTGTGACACGTCCATTCCCATCAACAGCTTCTTCTTTCTCGTGTTGCTGACAGGGAATGGATGTGCACACGGTTCCATGGAAGCCATGAACATTTTGAAAAACAACACAAAATATGCTGAGGCCTCAACAACACTATGATCAGTTTACTACTGTTATTACTTCTAAGGCTACTATATACTAATCCTCAAGTTCATCCGGCTGAAAGCCAACATTAGATTCTGCAATTCCTTTTAGAGGCCTATGATGCAAATTGTTATTGAGTTATCTCATGTATGTCATCAAGCTGTGGGACACATCCATTCCTGTCAACAACTTCTTCTTTCTCGTGTTGCTGACAGGGAATGGATGTGGTCACGGTTCCATGGCAGCCATGAACATATTTGAAAAGCAACACAAAATATGCTGAGGCCTAAACAACACTGTGATCAGTTTACTACTGCTATTATTTCTAAGGCTACTATATACTAATCCTCAAGTTCATCCGGGTGAAGGCCAACATTAGATTCTGCAATTCCTTTTAGAGGCCTATGATGCAAATTGTTATTGAGTTATCTCATGTATTTCATCAAGCCTTGAGACAGATCCATTCCTGTCAAAGCTTCTTCTTTCTCGTGTTGCTGACAGGGAATGGATGTGCTCATGGTTCCATGGCAGCCATGAACATTTTGAAAAACAACACAAAATATGTTGAGGCCTCAACAACACTGTGATCAGTTTACTACTATTATTACTTCTAAGGCTACAATACTAATCCTCAAGTTCATCCGGCTGAAGGCCAACATTAGATTCCGCAATTTCTTTTAGAGACCTATGATGCAAATTGTTATTGAGTTATCTCATGTATGTCATCAAGCCATGTGACACATCCATTCCCGTCAACAGCTTCTTCTTTCTCGTGTTGCTGACAGGGAATGGATGTGCTCATGGTTCCATGGCATCCATGAACATTTTGAAAAACAACACAAAATATGCTGAGGCCTCAACAACACTGTGATCAATTTACTACTGTTATTACTTCTAAGGCTACTATGATTAGTATAGTGGCTTCGGAAGTAATAGCCTCTTAACTATGAAAATATGACAGCAGACCTTTTTTGCATAACCAAAATTCTGATACATTAGCCTCTTAACTATGAATAGTTTATCTATGGCGGAAGAAGGACGTTCCATCGAGGAGCTCATCTACGAGTCTCCCGCAAAAACAAATAAAGAGGGTTCATCTGAAGGATCCTCCGATAGCGAATCTTCGTACCACTCTCCGGAGAATGAACATACAATGGAGCCTAGGAAGAAGAGAACGAGAGAAGACGCCGATGAGGATTACATTCCAGAAGCTCAAGCGGAGGTAATTATTACGTTAGTAACAAGTCAGAGCAGCTTCTAACCGAGGATTACATTCCTGAAGCTCACATTCTCTATCATCGTAGGATCATCCAAAGCGAGGAAGCAAGCGTCGATTATTCCAAGTCGAGAAAAGAACAACTATTGTCCCAGATATTGAGTCAGCTGAGCGAACAGATGTTGAGCCCGCTGCCACAACATCCTCTGCAAATGCGAAGAGGAGAGGGAAACGGGAGAAGAACAAGCTGCATACAGCTATCTATGAGGTTGAAGAAGTGCATGTTGATGGGGCTCCAAAGAAGCCAAAAGAAATCACATCGAAGTGGCGTAACGACTGTGGATGTCTCGCCAGGGAGCGATGTAAGATAGTTTGGAAAAATTGGAAGACTGTCCCAGAAGCTACAAAGAACGAATTGTGGTAGCATATAAAAGCGCATTATAAATTCCCGAAAGACCGCTTAGAAGACGCTAAAGCTGCCACATTGAAGACTATCGGGAAGGCTCTCCGTACATTTAGGACTAAACTGAACACACAATACCTTCGGAAAGATGAGTCGCCACTTAACGACTACGACTTTATAATGCCAAATGAATGGAATGAATTCAAAATGCAGCATTGCTCGGAAGAAGCCAAACAAGAGAGCATCATGTTCAAAGAACTTAATAAGAAGAATATGTTCCCACATAAACTTGGGCCATGTGGATATAAGGCCAAGGAGGATGAGTGGAGTAGAAAGGAGGAGGAGGACCGTGCGGCTGGGTTACCTGAATAGTTTTCAGGTGCTGATCAGCGCACTAAGAGATGGCTCCTAGGTCGAGCTAAAAAAACACCCGAGGGCCAATATATGCTCTCCGACTCACGGACTAGTGAAGTATTCCAGAAAGCACAGGAAATCACTGAGTTGGAGAAGACTGGAAAGTTCAAGCCCGAGGGGTGTAATGCACAGCTTACATCTGCTCTCGGAAATGAGGAACATCGAGGGCGCACCCGAGGTGTCTCTTCTATAGCACCCTGGACACATACAAGAAGCGTCAAGCACGCACAGACGACGCCGCAGAGCGCCGTGCAGAGTGGGAGCAACACTTTTCTGAATTTATTAACGAGAATCCAAACATAATGCAGGCTGCAGTGGGACAAATAATTGTGCCAGAGGTACAACTCAACGTACCAAGCAGTGTTGGCTCAGTACAAGACAAATTTCTTGTAAATTATATTAAAGAGGACACACCATGCAGCCTGCATGTACTGATAGGGCGCAAAGGGCATTCCCAAGAGGCTGCACGAGGCATTGCTATGCCTGGGGATTTATTTCACAATCGGCCTATTCCTGCTGACTATACCAAGATTCAGGTCAATGAGATCACCAACGACAGATTTATTAATGACCCCTTGGATCTTCCAATGCCTGATGAGGGGATTGAGACAATCGGAGATGCTCTAAATAACTTTGTCCTATGGGCGAGCCGAGATATCAAATTACTGCAGACAAGTTCTCAGAGTAAATCACCTATTGTCTCATCACAATCCCCCACATATCTTTCATCTCAGGATGTGCAAAATATAGGATCTTTATCACCTGTTGATGAGCGTGAGATAGAGGAAAAGACAGAGGAAGAGCCAGTGCCCGATAAAGTGGCAGAAGTGATAGAATCAAAAGTGACTTCTGATCCTCAAGTGACAAAGCCAGTGCCAGTGCTTGAGCCCACTGATGAGCCCAACACAAATGTGCCAGAGCCAGATCAAATGCCAGTGCCAGTTCCGGCTGAGCCTCAAGTGCCAGTTCCGGCTGATCCTCAAGTGCCGGTGGCCAAGCCCATAACAAAAGTGCCAGTGCTAGTTGCCAAGCCTGAAAAACAAGATGCATGCCCAAAGCCAGCAATCCACAAGATAACTGTTCAAGCTAGGCAGTGTTCTGCGCTGAAATTTGAGATGCATAAATTTTTTACTACTATGGGGCAAACACGTTCTATGCCCGAAGCGGCTCCCATAAAGGCTCCAGTACAAAAGCATGCGGGCTCACTTTCTGTTGATAAGTGGACCTACGGAGACGAGGATTATATCGAATACGAACCAGACAAACCATTATTACCCCAAGGAGTACTTAAGAGTATGCCTTGGATGATGAAAACATTTCATGACTGGTACCTCGAAGCGTCTTCGTTAGGAGTAACACAAATAGAACTGAAGGTTCCACAAGAAATATTCAACTGCCCAGAGTTTAAGCTTGCACTATTTTTCGATGACTTCCATCGGATGTTTCGTCTGAAGCGAACCGACATCACAAGCATGATGCTCTGGTGCATGTAAGTACTTTATACTTTGTCAATACAAAGCAAAAATAAACAATGTCTTATATTGACTATTGTTTCATAACATATGCAGTTGTAATTCATGCTGTGACGAGTCTAATATGTATGGGTACTTGAACCCATCATTAATAAGCCAAAGTGCGCTGAACCCGACACTAAACCAGAACGATAGCAAGTACTGGACTGCAGGTAAGAAAAAATTTCAAAGAAAGATATTCAATAAAGACGAAGACACACTTAAGAAGAACAAAAGGAGTTGTGCCGCGTTGTATATTGCACGGTGCATGGATCAATGGAAGGACAGAGAAATGATAAGTGGGGCATATAACTTTAAGTAAGTATACCCACTATATCCACTTAATCACGTTTTATCGATTATGAAACTAACATAATCATATATTACTTCTTTCGATAGTGATCATTGGATTGCACTTCTGATATACCCAAAGAGCTCAAGGGTTTATGTGCTCGACTCGCTCGACAAACCCAAAAAAGAATATCAAGATATATTAAATGTTATTCAGTGTGCATATAGATACTACGTGGAAAAGTTAGGTGGCCCACATGATCCACAGAGGCCGAAAGATATGCTTATCAGAACCAACTATCTGGTAATATTATATTTTTAAATTTCTTAATTCAATTGATAAAGACAAACTATATATCGTTCTAACTTTGTCTATTTTGAAGTGTCACAAACAATCTCTTGGTTCCGTGCATTGTGGCTATTATACTTGTGATTTCATGAGCAATAACTTAGGAAAGTTTGGGCGGACAGTATCTGAGGATACTAAAGAAGTAAGTTGATTTCTTGTGTGTTAATCCAATATAACTTGCAGCGTATGTACTTATATTTTACGTATGCAGGCGTCAGGTCCATCAACCGTTGCCTAGAAGAGCCAACTCTCAGAATCACAAATGTACGAAATCGTATCAAGGATGTGCCGCTTCACGATGCATGAGATTCTTCATGAGCTTGGAGCATTTTTCGATCCTGAGAGTGAAGTGGCCAAGCATCCAACTCTATATGATTGGGCCGGAAGAATGAAACTGTGAACCAAGATATGAGTTGGCCTTCCAAGAAAACATAAACCGCATGAGCATGTATTTGTGAAACAATGGTTAATTTTGAAATTTTGATAGATGTAATCTTTTTAGACTTGATGTGTGATGAAATGTAAATTTGTAAATTGATGTTGTTGCTGTGTATGTAGATGGCTGTGTGAAGCATATAATGTAAACTTTGTAAATTTTTGTAAATTGATGAGATGGATGGTTGTTGTGTTGATGTGTTGTTGTTGTGGATGTGTATGTGGATATGTGGATGTTTTGCTGCCGTGTATGTGGATGGCTGTGTGAAGCATATAATTTCTGTGTTTTGGTTTGTGGGATCACAGCATTCTGTGTTATGGGTTATACACAGCAGTGGCGGGCAGATGAGGTAGCTTGCCCGTTACTGCTATTGACACAGTGGTGGCGGGCGCGCTGACATCATCTGCCCGCCACTGCTATTGATAACAGTAGTGGCGGGCAGATGAGGTCAGCGCGCCCGTTACTGTTGTTGACATAGTGGTGGCGGGCGGGCAGATGAGGTCAGCGCGCCCGCCACGGCTTTTGACACAGCGGTGGCGGGCGCTCTGACCGCCACTGCTAACCAGCGATAGCAGTGGCGGACTGGATGCCCGCCACTATAGGTCGTTTTTGCCCGCCGCTACAGTGTCGCTTTGTATTAGTGTTAGGAGCCCTCTTCGGAGGACTCTTTGGAGTCCCCTCCGGGACCCCTTCGAAGCCCCCTCTGATAGGTGCTCCGGTCCTGAAGGTAAAAAAGTATCCCAATACTGATACAATGCAAAAGCTGTACCAAGAGCCCATGCTGCTAGTATGCCGTATACCTACTCCTGAAGTGATGTATATCTACCACGTCTGTAAAGTTATATGTACAGTAGCCTAGCCTTTTTCCCCTCTTACCCCTATAAAGCCTATTGCTTGTAGAGGGCAACTGGGTCTTTTCCTTTGGCCTGCGTGCCTATAAAAGAAGGACCCTGCCCTTGTAATAAACACATGCTCAGTAGAGGCAAAATTATGCCAAATCTACTGTAAACTGAACGTAGGGTTATTATCCCTCTTAGGAGGTCCAAACCAGTATAAAATCATCTCTCCCTCTGTGAGAACCCTTCGAGGTTCATACCATACACTACACCTTTTTACAGAAACCTGTTTGTAACTAATGCAATTGTTACAATAGTTAGCACCGTCCATGGGATCCTAGTACTAAATGCTAGTGTCTCTGCCACACCTCGCGCCTTGGAGTACACACACGATAGAAGCGGCAAGCCCTGATGGCCTTCCACACACTCTTCGGCAAGGGGCTCTGGGTGCTCGTCAAAGGCCTCAGGAGCCCTAGGGGCTATGAGGCAAATTCCCTCCAACCGTTCAAAGACGCTCGGTCTCCGATCTCAGTCAAGCTTCTGAAGGTATATACTCTAACCGAAGCATTGCTTCGCCTTATTCAAAACTAAAGCCTTGCTTCGCCTTATTCAAAACCGAAGCTTTGCTTCGCCTTATTCAAAACCGAAGCGCTGCTTCGAAGGCTACACAACACCTCTGGCCCATAGCAATGGGATAAAGGACTCTGGGTCGTAGGTGACCCAGAGTCGAAGGTGGCTCACACTATCACAGGTTTGGTGAATCCACGCCACTCTTTCCATTCTCATTCTAGAATCAAGCTTAGAAGCCTTGCTTCATCATCTAGACACACTTCAAAGCCTTGCTTCGTGTGCAAAATTCAAGATCTATTGAGAATTAAGTATTTCGAAGCCTTGCTTCGCTTAATTCAAATAAGTCTGCGAAGCCATGCTTTGTTTCAATTTCGAGCGTTCGAAGCCCAAGCGAGGCCTCCGAACGATGCGATATATATATTCGAAGCTGCCCAAGGCGCACCCCTCCGCATTTTATACATTGCATGCACCGGCAATGCCCGAGTCCCTAACCGCCACACGCAAGGGGGGATCGAGGTATATGTACGCAAAGTGTGTGAGTGAAATGTGCATACAAACATACGAACTAAGCATGCAAGGCACGCAATACGTGCGAAGTATGCGAACGAAGTATGCATACATGAAGTACAAAACAATTTCCATTCATTGAATGCCAAGTATAAATACGAAGTACACTTCCAAGTACACTCCAAAAGCAAAAATGCTACGAGTAATCTATATCTAAGCCTAAGAAAAAATGGGCCCGAGGCCCCGCTAGACTCGACCCTCGCTTGCTCTTTTTCCGGGCAGGGCCCCCTCAGTTGGACGAAGCCCTCTCGGAGCTAGACCTCCCACGGCCAGACCATCCACGCTTCGAGGCCCATAGAATTCGTCTTTCCTCTTGCGGGTTGGCCCAAGT
Source organism: Zizania palustris (assembly GCA_019279435.1). NCBI lineage: Eukaryota > Viridiplantae > Streptophyta > Magnoliopsida > Poales > Poaceae > Zizania > Zizania palustris. Next base: position 26,537,373 of record JAAALK010000085.1, on the reverse strand, counting down.
TTGAAGTGCAGGCGATGCCGCATCGAAGGCGGAAAAGTCTAAAGCTTTGTCACCTTGCAAAATTGTGCCCGAAGACTGCACCCCTTCACCACTCAAGTCTACCTCAAAACAGCTTAAGTCTGGCGAGGATGAAGGACTCCAAAGGGGCTCCGTCTACACGGTGGCTAGCAGCTCCTGGGCTACCTCGTGAATAACTTCACCCCTAGGACCCCTCAGAAGTTTGAACCGAGGAAGGCCTTCGGACCTAGCTACCTCGAGCACTACCCAAAGCTGACGAAGCTCTTCTGAATCCTCGAGCACCTCAAAGTCAACATACGAAGGCTGAGCCTGGGCAGGTACAAAATACCCCATATTTCTATTAATAAATTGACAAGTCATTTTACAGGCCTACGACTAAGAATTACAAAGAGCCTAAGGAGATCTACACCTTCGGTGGCGGAGGATTCGATGCCGAAGGCTGAGCTAGCATGGCCTATGCCCCGACTCAGAGTAAGCGGGTGATTTGTTGAAGCTCGAGGACTGCATCACACCCTTGGGCCTTCAAGGGTTCTTGAAGCTTGCGCCATGCTACGCGGACTGCCGAGGCAGGCGAAATCAGGCGAGGCCCTCCGAAGGCCACCGACGTGGCCAAGGTTGCTACTTCGAGGTGGTTGCACCCCACTTAATGGAGCATCTACAACACCCCTTGGCCAGCCACCTGTTCGGCTGTCAGCATGAAGCCTGACATCATCACCTCTGCCGTCGCCGTGGCCGTCTGGAGAAACTCGACCAGTCCCCGATAGGATCTTGGGGATTGAAGTCCAGAGCCTGGCACTCGGTCCCCAAGCGCTCTAGGACTTCAGTCAGGCTCGAGGTGGCTTTATCAACCCCTCAGACCAGAAGCCCACCAGAGCTTGGCTCGCGGCGCGAAGATCGGAGTTCTCCACCGCCAGCTTCGCCCTAGCCTCCTCCGAAGCTCGAAGCGCTTCCCAAAGCCTCTCCATCTCTGAGGCCGTTGTCTCTAGGGCTTCGTTTGCCCTGGCTGCCTTGGACCTCACAGCCTGAGCCACAGCTTCGGCCTGCTTCTGCCTCTCGATGGCCTCCGAAGCCTGGCGCCGAAGGGTTTCATTTTCCTCCACCAAGAAGTTTTCTCGGTGGCCCACGGAGGTCGTTGCTGCTATAGTCCACGTGAAGGCCTGGCAAGATTAAAGAAATCTTTATTATTGCTAAAGAGCTAAGTACTGCACGAAGCATGTGCGAAGCTTCGCTCACCTGAAGTATGGCTTTGCTTGCATTTGCGAAGAGGTCGATGTGGCTAGTGCGGCTGAGCTGCGCCACCATGTCCCCTGTCGCCAAAGCCACGCAGCTGTCATAGAAGACATTGATGGCCGCCTCCGTCACAGGCCCCCTCGGGATCAGGTGCTGAATCATGGACGCTGGGAACACAAGCCCCTTCAGAGCAGGTTTCCAGTACACTACATTGACCACTTCTTCCTGATGTTCTCAAGGGGTCCCTCCACCGCAGTCCCCCCTCGTCTTCTTTGGACGAAGAGCTCTCTTCGGACCCCGAGCTGCTGCTGCCTTTGCTGCTGTTGTAGGTCCCCTCCGTATCCGCAACTGCAGGCCTCACATCATTGCCAGCATTTGAGAAAAAAATACAAGTCAATACATACAAGTATAAGAAGAAGGGTGATCCAAGCATTTACCTCCGCTAGCTTCCTACTCGCTCGAAGATATGTCTTGGAACAACACGGGAGCGAGGTGTCTCCCCTAGTCCCTCTGCTAGGCTGGCTGGGTCCCAGGCTCCGTGTTTGAATGGGCTGCCTCCAAAGCCTCCATCGACATTTCCTCCATCGTAGCCATCGGTTCCAACACTCCGATCGCCATCGCAGCCTCCGGTGCCAACACTTCGGCCGTTGCAGTGGGGGCATTCTTTGGCTCCCCTCCGGCAGCAAAGTCCAGAGATGCTTGCTCCGCTACGACAGGGGCTTCATCCATCAAGGGATATGAGCAAACCCTTTAAGATTTCGTGGACTTCGAGGTCTCGGGCTCCTCGTCGTCCGCTCTCTTCCTCTTCGAACCGCTCGCCAAAGGAGCCGAGTCGACGAAGTTTTGAAGTGCCTAGACCCCCTCGGCGTCGAGCCAGGTCCACACTCAGTTCCATCTCTCCCAAGACCCCACCAGGGCGAGCCTCCGGGTTTTCTCGTCTAGCGTCGGAGGTCCCACGACGCGTTTTGCCGCCACTATGGCCTCCTTCGGAGGTCGTACGTCGTACGTAGCTTCATCAGAAATTCTAAGTCAACACAAGCTAAACTTCAACAAGTACTAAGGCAAGAGAGCTCAAAGCCTTACCAAGACGCTCCACTGATACATCTCTCGGATCCTTCAGGCCCGGAGCCTGAAACAAGTCTTCTGGCCAGGAGCGTGCGAGGGGGCTAAGCCGAAGGGTAATAAACTCTTCGGCTAAGTCCCACATGCTCATCTTCGTCACCACCCTTCACAACAACAATATCCTTGATTGAAGCATCTCAGAGTCCGACGACACTTTGCCTTCGTGGCGGTATGAGATGAGCGCGTTGGTACTCTGAAGAGGGGAGTCTGCGCCCACCGAAGCATAGAACCACTCTTGATCCCACCTCGAGTACCACCTGTTGTTGACTGCCCTCGCTGTGAAGTCGTTCAAGAATTCCTTGCGGAGATGGAAGTTGGCGCTCCCAAAGGCAAAGCCCTCTCGACGCCGTCCGGCCCCTCCCTTCGCTTTGGTTGGCAGTTGTCGTCATGGAGGGCGAAGAACACATCCGCTCACCCATCGCAACCTTTGGCTCTCATGGCCCACTCGAAGATCGCGAGCCTCGCCATGGCGTTCTGGGATAGGTGAGGGAGTTTGAAGTTGTAGGCTTTCAACACTTCGCTCAGCATGTCCACCGCAGGTAGCCCGAGCCCTGCCTCAAAGAAGGTCTCGAAGACTACGACTTCGTCAGGTTGAGGCCTCGGGATTTTTTCTGTCTTCGCAGGTACTCGAAGGCGGATGTCTTCAGAGATCTTCCCTTCGTAGATCCGCAGATGGACTCCTCAGTTGAAACTGAAGCCCGCAACTCCAGGGTCTGCTCAAACTTATCTGATAGCTACCGGAGGTCTGTCGGATCGAGATGCCTCACCACAGTCTTTGCCGTAGCCATAGCCGCCACTTGGGCTTGGACAGAGCTCGAGCCCCCGCCCAAGGCCGAAGCCTTCTTCGATGAAGCCTTCTTCGACATCTTGCAGGGAGCCTCGACGCGAAGGATGCATGAAGCTGAAGGTAGAAAACAGAAGACGAAGGTGGCTAGGAGCTAAAGCAGGAAGCAAATGAAGGCGTGGGCGGTGCCGTGGTAAGTCAAGGCCTTTTATAGGTGGTAAAAAATGATTGCGCTCCCCGCGGCCAATATTTTTTCACCAAGAACCCAACCCCCACAGTCTCTAACTGCTAGGGCTAGGGTAGAATTCAAAGCAAACAGTCCCGCCCCCACTCGGTAACTGCTCGAATTTTGACCTTGCAGAGCCTCTTGGGCTCCCCGAGGGTGTCCCATCTGCTCCGTACGGGCATTTATTATCTATGCAATTTGAAGCTGTCCTTCGGCCCCAGGCTCCGAAGGATTTTCAACCACGAAGCATCATTTTATCAGTGTCATTTGTCCCAACACGCATGCACCCCTTCGCTATGAAGGGATACGTGTGAGGGGCTACTGTTGGGGGAAATAGTTTTCCCTTAAACAGGGGGAAAATGACGTCAGCCTCCGAAGGCCTCGGGCTCAGAGCACGTTGGCTAGAGAAAACTAAAGATGAACTCCGACCCCCTCCATCAAGGATTACTCTGAGTTCTGCAGGAATTATGGGGCAGAAGGCCAAGCCTCTATGTTCGCTCCTGAGCCAGGCGCTCCGAGGCGCCTCTAGAACCAAGTGCTCCAAGACCCCTCCGGGTCCCCTCCGAAGGCCAAGCCTTCGGGATTCCTCCGGGCCCTCTTCGGAGTCCTCTTCAGAGTTCTCTTCGGAGCCCTCTTTGGAGGCCTCTTCGGAGTCCTCTCTAGGACCCCTTCGAAGCCCCCTCCGATAGGTGTTTTGGTCCTGAAGGGAAAAAAGTATCCTAGTACTGCTACAATGCAAAAGCTGTACCATGAGCCCATGCTGCTAGTATGTCGTATACCTACTCCTGAAGTGATGTATATCTACCACTTCTCTAAAGTTATATGTATAGTAGCCTAGTCTTTTCCCCTCTTACCCCTATAAAGCCTATGGCTTGTAGAGGGCAACTGGGTCTTTTCCTTTGGCCTGTGTGCCTATAAAAGCTGGGCCTTACCCTTGTAATAAACACATGCTCAGTAGAGGAAAAATTATGCCAAATCCACTGTAACTAGACGTAGGGTTATTATCCCTCTTGGGAGGCCCGAACTAGTATAAAACCGTCTCTTTCTCTATGAGAACCCTTCGAGGTTCATACCATACACTATACACCTTTTTATGGAAACATGTTTGTAACTAACGCAATTGTTACAACACCGACCAAACACCTATGGGGGTGGAAGAGGAAGCGAGGAGGGAGGAGATGATCACTCGATGGGAAGCCCTCAACGGTCGTCCTGGCCGCTGCATCAACTTTATTTTGGTTGGGGAAAATGTTTACTTTCGTGATGATTTGGAGTAAATCTGGTAATTCGTGTGTTCACGATAGAGTTGTTGTAATTAGGTTGGTTTTCTTGATCGAATCGGAAAATTAGATGGGAATTTGAAGGAATCTCCTTATTTGAAAAAAAAACTAATGGTGGATTTGAAGCTCCTTATTTGAAAAAAACTATTTATTGTGAGCGTTGTTTCAAAATTACCTAAGCTGATCATTGTAGTTGATTTTTGGAACAAATACGTTATGAGTTGAAACTCTTATGATCACACCAAAATTGAACCGTGTATGCACCTTATGCTTGTACTTTTTGTGATGTAGTCTTAATTTTAGGCACATGCTTGACGAGATATAAAGATATGCATACACTTGGATTTTATTCAGTCAAAATAACTTTTCATCGTGATCATGTCTTGTACAGGCAAAAATTGCTTGCATAATTCAATTGATGTATCTATCATGTTAAAGGTGTTGATAGCAAAAAATGGCATTAATGGTTAAGATTGTCAAAATATCAATTTTGGTAATTTTGGGTCGAAAATATGCAATTCCTAGTACAGGCCGAAGCCCTGAAGTGTCGGAGGCCCATCTGCATAGGGCCTCGGGGGCCTTTTAGCGGCTTGCTCCGCAGGATGGCTTCGGCCCAAAGGCCCCTTCGGCGGCCTGCTTCGCTGAAGCTTCGGCCCGAGGAGCATACTTTGGTGAACCTGCCGAAGGCCCACTTCAGGTAGGCTTCGGATAGGAGTCTGATAAGGATTCAGGTTGCTTTATCTCTAATAAAGTCTTATCTTGATTAGGTTGAATCTTATCATATTAGAATTAGAGATAGGAATACTAGCCCCTATAAATACAAGGGTGAGGCCAATTCATAGGACCCCCCTTGCCACTGTTAAGGGTAGTCAGAATGCAATGTCAGTGTTGTGTTACGCTTATGCTTATCATTAAGTATCCACACGCTTTTAGATCGTCGAACCGACCCAAGAGCGGGGTCACATTTTCGTGTCAACACACTTTTTGGCGACTCCGCCGGAGACAACTACGCCAACATGATGAGTACATCTACCTTGGCTAAAAGTACCTCTACAGTGACTACTACGTCTACAACGCCGATGGTTCCCATGGGAGGTGCAAAAATCGACAACCGCAACATCATGATGACCACCCTTGAAGATATCCTTGAGGAAGGTCGGGCGGAGATCAAGGCAAAGAAGAAAGAGCTCCAAGATCTCATGCCCGGGAGTTACGTCAAGACCCGTGCGGGCTTCATCAAGCGTGACATTAACATCCCCGACCTCGCCCATACTCAGGTAACACCAGTGTCGCCTCCTTTATCTTCCTTAGAGATTGAGCAAAAAATAGCTGCATCTGTAGATCAAGCCGTTAGCGCTTCGCTAGCCAACCATCTAGATTTGGCAGTTAGCTCTCAGGTAGAGGCAACATTTGGAAGGTTCGGCTTTACCGAGGCCGTTCCTCCAACTCCAATCGCTAGCGTACCCTCGGTAAATCGCATTTATAGAAGAACTAACAGTCGTACTGGCAAAGCTATCACGTCTCTGGCCTCAGCATCCATGGCCGAGACAAGTCACTACACTTATGGCCAAGCTAACCCTGCTTATTATGCGCCGCCTCCACCTACGCAAGCTTTTCCCGCGCTGTCCGCAGCGCATGCTCCCACGCACCCGCATAGACCCAAGCACATCATATACCCCGAGCCGACACGAGAGGAGGAGCCCCACGACCAACACGCCGACATACCACCGCGTGTCACACCCTCACATGAGAGGCGCGCACAGGCAGGAGGCCAGGATGACATTGAGGAGTGGATCTGCGTGCTGTTTAGGGAGTGTACTGGCTTCGCACCTCAGGATCAGGCTAGCGTTTACCGAAAGCCATACCCCGATCACTTCGATACCATACCTTACCCTCACGACGGCTATAGAGTCCCTGAATTCACCTAATTCGATGGTGAGGGTAACAAGACCACACTAGAGCACTTCAGCCAATTCTTAGCACAGTGTGGAGAAGCTAGTGGGTCGGACGCGTTGAAACTTAGACTATTTTCTCTCTCACTTTCTGGCACCGCTTTTACTTGGTTTTCGGCACCACCGCCGAACTCCATCCAAACATGGGCCCAATTAGAATAGAAGTTCCATGACTATTTTTATATAGGCAAGATGGAACTTAGGTTGTCACACTTGACATCGGTCAAGTAGAAATCTAGCGAGAGTGTCTTTGAGTACGTCAAGCGCTTTAGAGAGACCATGAACCGATGTTTTAGTCTTAATATTTCAGAAAGAGATTTGGCGGATCTACCTTTTAACAAATTGCGTTATGAAATTAAAGAAAGGCTAGATAACCAAAACTTTTTAGAAGTCAGCCATGTCCTGCAGTAGGCTCTGGTCCAAGAAGGCTGAACCAAGTATAAGAAATTCATTAAAACGATTAACAAACCTAGGGCTGAAGTTCACATCATGAAACACTCTGACGAGGAAGAATCGGAGGAAGAGGACGATTCACAGCATGTCACTTGTTCTGAGCTACAGCCGTCTCCAGCTAAGAGTCGGCCCAGTGAAGTTAAATAATCCTTTGATGTGACTAAATGCGATAAAATATTTGATTTCCTCTTGAAGAGCCAGCTTCTCAGATTGCCTAAGGGCCAGGTCATCCCGACCACCGACGAACTAAAGAAGCGCCCCTACTGTAAGTGGCACAATTCACATTCTCAATATACTAACGACTGCAATGTTTTCCGTCGGCAGGTTCAATCGGCCATAGAAGAAGGATGATTGAAAATAGATTCTAGTCTGAAGATGAAGCTGGACAAAGACCCCTTCCCATGAACACCGTCAAACTCGACGAGAAGAAGGTGCTGATTCGGCCAAAACAGGCCTAGTCATCTAAGGGGAAAGCGGTCATTATTTGAGAATCACACACACGCACACTCGTACCAAAGAACCCTGAAGTGGGAGTGTGGAAAAAGAATATCAATGCATCTTCTTCGACTAGGGCTCGCAAGAAGCCAAAGGTAACATACTAGATGTTGTTGAATAAACACCAGAAGAAGCCCGAGAAAATAGGCACCCGACCAAAAATGCCAAGACAGCCAAAGGGGCCAAGACAGCCAGACCCTTCGGAGCATGAGTTCGGACCCCAACAGCCAAACCCCCTGAAGGGTGAGTTCGGACCCCAATGGCCAGACCCTCCACATTGTGAGTTCGGATCCCCATGGCCGGATCCTCCGCATGGTGAGTTCTGACCTCAATGGCCGAACCCTCCGCTGGGTGAGTTCGGACCCCAATGGCCGAACCCACCTTCGCGTTGGATGAACCCCTCGGTGGGAGGGCTCGGCCCGCAATGACTAAACATACCTCCGGCCCAGCGGGACACTTCGCTGATATGGTTTGAAGTACCTTCGATGTGACCAAACCCCCTCCGGGCAATGGGTTCGGCTCACAGTGGGCGAAGCCGCTAGAACCTCCGATGCCTCCACCATACTACTAGGAAGGATCCCCGTGGGCCCCAAACTACACCTTGCCGCTGGAGTACCCTTGGCAGTATAGTGTTACCCCCTGTTTTCCTTTGGAGTATTATGATTGGCAGGGACAAGTGGACCCGGCGAAGGGGGAAATTTTCCACAGGCTGTCCATGGTACCTCCGAATCGACTCACGCAGGACGAAGCCAAAGAGGATGGGCGCAAAGAGGCGACGGAGAGAGAGCTCGAAGCTATCACAGTCAAGGTAGGGTCTCAAGAGGTCCCAATTCCGAAGGCCCCCTCACCGAAGCACGATGGAGGTAAGTCTCCTGGTCTGGCCAAGGCCATCACCGAGGCCCAGTCCAATCGGCCTAGCGAGGCTGGTCTGACCGATAGGGTACATTGAAAGGTTTTTACCAAGCACAAAGAATATGAGGCTTACCCGGGTAATTCCCATTCGGCCAAAAATCACAGGAACAAGTTGGTGGCGTCTGGTACTAAGCCACAATCATATTGGGCACCTTCGGGCATGTCCAAATTACAGAAGAGGCGCCTACAACGTCTACGGTCACAAGAGATGCACGTGAAGGAGGCCGAGGATGAGCGAGACAAAATCTTCAAAGAAATCCATCCTCGTCCAGTCATGAAGCAAGTATGGAAACCCAAGCCAGTTGAGGCGAACAACCCGGCTCCCGTTCTGAGTGATGACGACGATGACATGCTCGACGACCATTACACACCCATCTCCAAGGGACTCGCACCGTAGGCGATGGACATAAATGTCGTCATACTTCCCACCAAGTTCGCACTACCACGAGACGAGGCCGAGGTCGCTCAGTTGAGCCTTGGCACACAAGATGCTATTTTCGAGAAGCCCGAGGATACGGCTCGTCACCTAAAGCCCCTCTACGTCAAGGGGCACATTGATGGGAAGCCGATCTCTAGGATGTTTGTGGATGGTGGCACCACTGTCAATTTAATGTCGTACTCTCTTTTTAAGAAGCTCGGCAGGGGCGAGGAGGACCTAAAGAAAACCAACCTAATGCTCAACGGCTTCAACGGTGAGAGCTCCGAAGCAAAGGGCATACTCTCCCTAAAGTTGACGGTGGGCAACAAGACATTGCTGACAGCGTTCTTCATTGTCGATGTGGAAGGTAACTAAAGTGTGCTACTTGGGCATGATTGGATTCACGCAAATTGCTGTATTTCATCTACTTTGCACCAGTGCCTAATGAAGTGGGACGACGATGATGTGGGGGTCATACCAGCGGATACTTTGGCCCAAGTAGCATTGGTCGATGTATCTATCGATGCCATCCATGATAAGGTAGAGTGTCTATCAGGTAGAGACCTCTTGGATTATGGCTTCGTTAGCGTGCCGGGGGACATTTTGTACCCGTGTTTGTAAAGTCGGCTGGTGTAGCATGGCTATTTCTAAACTAGTAGTCATGTTAGTAAGAGTAATCTTGATTGGCTAAGGTCTCATGTGGAGCAATATCTGTGAAACCTAGTGGGGTCGCACTATGGTTTCTATCTTTGTGATGAGTGATTGACAAGGATGAACGATCGAGTGAATGGATTATTGACTGTTTGATTGCATCTATGGGATCAATGTGTGGTTATGGAGAGTGGTTGCCGAGGGGATCAGTGTGCGTCGCATTTCGTGTTTTGGCTTGTCTCATGTGTGCAGAGTGGAGATGCTAACCAACTGTCAGCGGCGGGTGATCAAGGGTAGAGCGGGGAGCTCGATGCCAGAGGATCAAGGATGCCGGGTGAAGTTGGAGATGATCTCAGGAGTGCACAAGGAGATAGAGTGAGACATGGACGGACGGATGGTCACGACGGCGTGACAACCGAGTCTGCGAAAGTGAGGCCAATGCAAGTAATCAGGCAACTCGAGGGCATCGAGTGCGGAAGAGGCTTGCTGGTGCTCGCATTCGCAAAGCGGTGTCATGAGTCGAAGAGTTGAGAGGCTTTGTCGATTTTTGCTAAAAAATCGTCGCAATTTAAGTGTTTCTAATTTCAATAAATTAGAGTTAATTTTTGTGTAATAGTATAGAGTAAATGTACTCCTTTAATATTTTTTCAGGATTTCTTAAATTCTGAAATTATATTAAGAGGAATAGGACCTTGATGTAATTTGGAAAATTTAGAGGGTTCTTTTTTAAGAATTATCCCCCATGGTTGGCCTATAAATAGAGGTCCATAACCATAGGCTGAGGTCTCTCTTCTTTTTGGCTGAACTTTGTAGCTACTACATCAATTTTCTGCATCTATTACTTTCTCTGCTAGTGCTCCTATTCACCATCCAAAAATTCAACAGTGTAGTGATGCCTCTGTGAGTTTTTCCTAGCGTATAAACAAATTTGTTCTGGATTGATCTTTGTGAGCCTTTTTCTAGTGATTTCACTACAGAACACGAGGTTGATGTTTATACAACTTTTGTTGTGGATGGTTTGAATGTTCCATTTTTGAAAGTTGCAACTGGTTTTTGTAATTTCTTCTTGATTCTTTTGCTGATCAAAAGTGACATCTCATTTATGGAAAAGAACTCTACCTCAAAATTTCTCAGATTATAATATGGCATAGTTCTTGCAGAACTTTGTGATCTGTTCATGTGTTTTGTTCTAAGTATCTTCTGACTTGATCTGTGATGATAACTCATGGTTCATTCATCTTAATGGACAACCCAATCATATGAATCCTTGATCTGAAATTTTTGGTTGGTCCCAATACAGAGAAGAATCTGAGTTTGATTCAGTTATGTGTGGATCTGTTGACTGTTCATCATCAGCTAGTTCTTATTGAATGTTGCTTGTCATACCAAGAAAAGTGCACACAACTCTTTGTGCAATGTATACCTGAATATTGATAGCATATTCTTCTAGCCTTTACTGAATATTATCTAATACAGAATCATTTTTCAGCAATGGTTTTGATTTCTTTCCGCATAGAGTAATTGGGTCCTGAATATACTTTGAGTGGTTTCCTATCAAAAATATATTTATATCTACTTCTAAAAGAAATATGAAACTTTTTATCATGCTTCACTGATTGCTTTGGACAAAAAGATGCTGATATATCTGCTTGAGCACTGAAAAGCTGTTGCAATTGCTGAAAAGCTGCACTGTTTGTATTACATCAGCAATACTCTGCTGTGCATGAACCAGACAAGAATCTGTTAGCACTTTTAATCTGTTCTCTATTTTTCTGCTCATTCTATACTTTACAAAAAGTGCTACAGTGTTGTCTCTCTAGTTAATCAAGATATTATTATCTGAAAATATCTATGAATGAGTACTCTGTTCAAATACTGAATTGTTTCAGTCATATTCAATTGTACTCAAAAGATGCTTGCTGTATTGAAGTCCCTGATCTTCAACCTCTTATGAGTTGATTTCATCTCTTTCAAAATTGATCGAATTCTTCAATTATCCTATAAACCAAAGTGTTTTACTCATCTGTTTTTGCTCTTCAAATGTTGATCTGATATCCTACTGAACATTATCATGTGTCAAGTTGAAGCTGTTCTGCTGAGCCAAAATTTACAATGTTTGTTCTGAACTAGTTCAGTTTAAATCTCTGAATTAATTCTTGAGATCATTCTTATGTTTTCCTGCTCTGAATTCATTTCAAGGGATCAGCAGATCTCTCAATTCATCATCTGGTGTACTCACAAAATTCAGTTTCTAGTAATACAAAAGATTTTGCTATTTGATATTTCTGAATACAGTTTACCTCACAAGGTTTGTTCAGATCTCTAAATTTTTTAGAACAAGTTCAAAACTGAAGAATCAAAGTAAGAAATCAGAGAAGCCTTTCAACAGGTACTGTACCCAAACTTAATTTCTAAGTCAATTTAAGAAGTTTTTGTAGGTTCTGCTTTTCTGAAAAGCTATCTGAACCTTAAAGTTCCATTCATCTGTGAATTCTACTGGTTCTGAAATATTCCTATCTAGCATCATATTGTCAACTCAAAGTACCTAAAGTTTAAATTGCTTGTTGTTGTCAATAGAATGCTGTGATTATTTTCTTTCAGAGAAGGCATTAATACTGTAGCTTATCATAGTGAATCTTTGGTTTGTTATTGAGATCTGTTCTGATTATTCAGAACTTTGGAGTAAGGTGTTTCAGTTATTCTATATTGTTTACACTCCTGATCTGATACAGTGTTGTCAAATATCTGTTTTCTTTTCATGCATACTTGACTGATTTAATCTGAACTCTGAAATTGGTCACTTAAAGCTAGAACTTGTTCTGTATTGGCTTGATTACTTTGTTTACACTAGAAGCACTAGGACTGCAACTTAATCATTGATCAGAAGCACACTCAGCTGGGCACTAGTGCTTACTGAAAAAGGAATTGATTGAAACATATTGCATATGTGTGTGGGAATGAGTTCATGTACCTAAAACAAATGTAAAATCATATTGCACAATTGCCAATACTGAGTATTTTCTATTTCAGCCACCAGAATTCCTCACTGCCAGTTTGTTTATCAATCTGTTTTGAATTCTAAGTAGCTGACTCCCTGTTTGAGTTTTTGAGATGAGCAATAGATGTTTCTAATCAGTGATCAGTGAGTATCTTTGAGTGCATGAGTATTCTCTGTAGTTGTTGATAGTTTATTGTGAGATTTTTAAACTCATGACCAACCTTTCTGAATTAATGTCTATTGGTAAGATGCAATCGGTTCTCTAATTTTGAATCTGATAAAGTAGATTACCTGTGATTTGCTGCAAACTGAATTGAATACTGAATTTGTCTTGCTGTTGAACAATTTTGTACAGTTCTGAATTTTCTGAATCTCTTGTTTGTTTCGTAGTTTCAGTTGCCGATTTAACTCTGTCGATCATTCAATTGTTGATCTACTCCTTGTAGTTTGGAATATAAATTGTCGACAGTGTGCTTCGACATTTCAAACTCCGAACAAAACTGAAGTCTGAATTTGAAGATATCTTGTTGCTCCGATTCACACTGATTGGTTTAAATTTGAATTTGAAATTTTAGAGGTGTGTTGGGTGATTTGAAAAGTCCATCTGATTCACGAGAATTTGTCGAGGCGCCTATTCACCCCCCTCTAGTCGCCATTCCAATCCCACAATTGGTATTAGAGCCGGTTAGATCACCAGTTGACCTTAACCGGTTTGTGATCCTTATTTTGGCGACATGGAGAGAAACTCTAAGATTCTGATTTTTGATGGTCATGATTTTCCTTATTGGAAGGTGCGCATGGAGGCTTATCTACTAAGCCAAGGAAGTGCAATTTGGGACATTGTTGATTCCCAATATGTGATCCCTAAAAATCGCACTTTGGAGACTGAGAAATTACAGTACGAATGCAATAGCAAAGCAAGAAACATACTTTTTGTCAGTCTAAGTCACAAAGAGTTTGATAGGGTCCAACACCTATGAACTGCACGTGAAATTTGGACAACCTTGAAAACTTTTCATGAAGGCACCTCTCAGATTAAGGCTAGGTAGCAAAGCACATATAATCAATAATATCAAATGTTTGTGCAAGGTCCCAACGAATCTGTAAATGCCATGTTTACGCATTTTGATGGAATTGTGAGTAATTTGCGCTCCACTAGGACTTTGGCTTACTCTGACCATGATAGAGCAATCAAACTTCTGTATGCTCTTGATCGTAGCATATGGGAGGTGAAGATCTCTAGTATTGATGAATCAGCGAGCTTTGACACTTTGACTTGCGACGAACTCTTTAGTAAGCTTAAGTCCAACGAGATTGCTAAGGCGTCTCGACCAGGAGTTGGAAAATCTTTGTTGCCTTCGATTGCCTTGGTTTCCAGTCCAGGCAGTGGTACCTCATCTAGAGGTAACTTTTCTGGTGTTTCTGGAGTTTGTGCTTATTCTGGTGGTTTTGTCTTGTCCTCCCTTGTCTTTATCACAAAAGAACAAGTGGACACTCTAGATGATGAGGAGCTAGCTCTCATTGTCAAGAAGTTCACTCGCTTCTACAATGTTAGACGAGACCAAAGGAGAGGAGGGTCACAGGGTTGTTTTGAATGTGTAGATCTTTCTCACATAAAAGCGAATTGCCCTAAGTTAAAAATGAAAATGAGTACAAGGACCAAAAATGGAACAAGAAATATTACTTCAAAGGGAAGCATGGAAAAGTGGCTAAAAGAGTAGGCAGAGCTTTTGTGGCCGCCCTCCGCGACATCGACAGTACATCAAGCGAGGAGCCAAGCTCGGAGGAAGAGGAGCCTCCCAAGAAGGAGAAGAAGGAGAAGAAGACAATGGACCTCACTGACCTTTGCTTCATGGTCGACAGCAACGATAGCAGCGATGAGCTTGACAGTTCTGAGGTATATCTATCCCGTGATCAGCTTCTTGTTCAAAATGATGAATTACATGATGCTCTTTATTCTCACGATAGATTACTTAAACTTGCTGCTAAAGAACGAAAAGAACTAAAATTAAGACTTGAAACTATTTCCACTGAACTTTCAATTTTGAAATCTAAGTTTGATGATGCCGAATGTGAGTCATGTCTCATTGTCATGAATGAACTTGCTCAGCTGCGTTTTACACATGCTCAAACTGTTGAAAAACTTGAATTGACTAAAAAGCAGCTTTTGGTGGTGGAGTCTAGTCCTACGGTCATCAACGAATGTATGAACTGTCCTTTACTTGTTGAAAACATTAATTTGAGAGATAGACATGTTGATGAACTTAAGGCTAGATTGGAGAGTGCTGAGTGTTCTAAGGATGTGCAGCCGGCATGTCCCACCTGCATCACCCTTAAGGACCAACTAAGATTTGCTAGAGAGCAAGTTGAAAAACTAAAATGTGAAAATGATTATCTTCTCTCCATGGTTGAGAAATGCACTGATGGCAAGGGTAGGATGGATTTGCTTTTGGCTAAAACAAAATTGGGTGCTGATAGGACAGGTGTTGGGGGAAAATACTTCATCCCCAGGATCTTCGAGGTTATAAGACAAAGACAATTCACCAGACTGAAATCCAAGACTTTTCTCCGGCCTGGCGTAGGATTAAGTCTGGGAGATCTGTCCAGACTCCCATTCGAAGATACACTTCGAAGGCTCAATCTCCGTAGTGGATAGCTGCCAGCAAGGATAGAAGGCTTATCTTCTTTCTGATTAGATTAGTAACTGAGGGGTAGAAAGGTCTTTTCTTTAAAGTTTTTACCTATAAATACCCCCATTCTCGCCCTGTAATAGGCATCGAATATTCAGATATTCAATACACAAATTCGAACTACTTCGAGCTATTATCCAATTTGGAGGCTTGAGATAGTCCGCTTCACAAACTCTTTGTTTGTTAGTTCTTAATCTTAGACAACCTGTTAGTGTAATCTTTTATGCCAATAGTTGGCACCGTCCGTGGGGAACTTAGTTCTAAAAGCTAGTCTCTGCCGCTGACTGCACTTCGAAGAGCACTTGTGGAGGGAGTTTCGGACTCTAAAGATTCCACGCACCCTTCAGTAAGGGGTTTCCAAGTGTAGTTCGAGGGCCTTTTCTCGCTTTCCCAAATCATTCAAAGTCTTTGGTCTTCAGACCTTAACTTCGTAATCCATGCCTCCCAAGCGGAGCCTAGCCACCGATCCTCCCTGAAGGTCCCCTAAAACAATGGTGCAGGACCCTCAGTCATTCCACCAACTCCCGAAGTGGTCATCAGACCTCGAGCACCCAGAGTTCCCCGAGGAGCTCCCTCGGTGCTTCGAACTGATTATCCTAGTTCTCAAGACCTGGAGGTCCTCTCCAGAGGAAGTGAAGACCTTCCTGAGGATGCGGCTACCTAGGTAGCGCCACTTCAGGAGGAAGTAGCAAGGTGGAGGCAAGAGGCTGTAGATAGGCTTCGCCCTCAAGCCTTCACTCTTGCTTCGGAGGTGCCTCAAGACGACGGTCATGATTATCCCGAAGCTCTTCGAGTCCCAGAGGATGCCGAGAATTCATCCTTTGACGAGAAATATCCACTGCACCCTGATTTGCATAAAGTGCCTTTCGACCCTAGGTTCAAAGCCTCGAAGTTGCACAAATACTCTGGTGGGTCCGACCCAAGAGAGTTCTCTCGTTCTTATGCCTTGGCGATAGAAGCCGGCGGAGGGGTGCGGAACACAATGGCAAAGTGCTTCCCCCTCACATTAGAAGGTGTGGCTCTCCGATGGTTCTGGTCTCTAAAGCTAGGATCGATCAGGTCATGGGAGCAGTTGAAGAGGAAGTTCGTAAGTAACTTCCAGGGTACGTTCGTATCCCCAATGTCTACAGGAAGCTTGTCCCAGGTGAAGCAACAAACAGGGGAGACTCTTCGGGATTACTTTACACGCTTCGCCCACACCATGTCCCAGATTAAAGGTGTTGGACCGGAAACGGCGACCAGAGGGGGGTGAATGGGAGATTTTAAAATTTCGGGCTAAAAACTAGCCTTCGGTTTTAGTTCTGTCTTCCGCGGAACAGGCTTCGAACACTACCTTCGAAGGTCTGGTTCGGAGGTGCTTTGACAGCTCCGAACACAGGCTTCGCAGGAGCAAAAGTTCGAAGTCTAGAAGACTTCGCTCCACTTACAACCCTCAAAAATCTACTCTGCTAAGTCAGTGCAGGCTCCGCACACAGGGTGCTTCGAGTAGGCTTCGCACTTCACCCTTCGCAAGAGTGGACACCCCACTGAGGACTTCGACCAAGTACTTGGCAGCAGCAACTGGTGCCGGGCTTCGTACATGAAGGTCCAAACGCACACTGACAGACTTCGCTAGAGTCACAGACACGATAAAAGCACGGGCTTCGATCAGGGCTTCGCTAGTAAGCAGCGAGGTCTCGCCTCCTGTTACACAGAGCGACAACACACTGAAAAACACACTTCGCACAAAACACCCTTCGCCTAGACAGGCTTCGGTGCACTACAACTAGCGAGGTATGTAAAGCGAGCTCAAGCAAAAAGCACACAGAAGAAGGGCTTCGCCGCTTGAATAAGGAACACAATAAAATTGAACTCTGGATGAATACAACGAAGTGTGTGGCTAGTACAGGAGCTCAAACAGTAAATGCTCAAAGTGTTAAATGTTACCTACCGAGCCCCCATATTTATAGCCCACAGTTCACCCAAAGGAATTGACTACTTTACCCCTAGGGTTTACATTGGTTTTGTCTCTACAGAACTGAGGGGTACAAAAGGTAGTCAACTTTATTGGAGGCTTCTCTGTCAGCCTTTGCAGATGGGACAGTGCCAGCTTTTTGCAGAGCAGACACTGTCAGACTTGCAGCCTTTGACCTTTCTGAAGCCCCCTTCGCACGCGAGGGGTGCGATAGCTTCGGTGAGAAGCCTTGAGCTAAATGGCCTTCGCTTCACCGAAGTCAACCTTCGATACAGTGACGGTTTTGAGCCGAAGCCGTCAAAGCCCTTGAGCCTTCGCACCAACACCTCCGGAGTGGACCACCACGGCTTCGCAGCTTCCCCCCAGCTCGAACTCCGTCAGTCCGTGTACCGAAGCCATGCAGGCCGAAGTACCACAAGACAACCTCGCTCCGGAGCTAGCCTTGCTCCGAAGCCTTCCTCACTCCGAAGCCCCACCTTCGGAGTACCACCCTTCGAAGTCCCTCCTTCGTCCAAGGCCTCCGCATGAAGCATTCCATGAGCACTTCGTCGCAGTGTCTCTCCCCGAGCACACTCCTCGACGAGCCTCACCCGGACCATGCCTTCGATGCACCTCGACTTCTGAGACCTTCGTCGGATACCTTCGAATGTCTCCCTCCGGATCACACTTCGAACGCCTTGCCTCCGCAGAGGACTTGATCCATCCAACTCCGAAGTTACTCCATCCGGAGTACCCTCGAAGTGCCTCACCTCCAAGGACTTTGTCTCGGAGTACCTTCACCTGGAGCCACGCTCCGCACTCTCTGCCTCCACCTGGCGCACCTCGACCCGAGGACCGACCCAGACCCCTTCGCAGCCACCGTGACGGAGCTCCCTGCTCCCCTGGCATCAAGCCTCCCGCTTGACCCAGGTTCACCTGCTACGAACCTGTCCATCGCCTCCGAAGTCCCTGCGCACCACAGACAAGCAGACAAGTGTGTCCAGTACTCCGGAGACCTCTCCGGGTTAGCAACCTCTGGCACACACTCCGGTGTACCGCCCAAAATACCGAAGCCTTCGGTACACACCCAGTCATCGTGTACTATCGGACCCCTCCGACACGCACATTCCGCTGCAACAGCTGCAACAACCAAACCACCGAACACCCTTCGGTGAAACCACCTCCGAACACCCTTCGGAGGTCCAACCTCCGAACCCCCTTCGGAGGTACCCCTTCGAACCAGAGGGTAAAAGCCTGTCAATCACTCATCACAAGAACCGAAACCAACACTTGGTTTCTCAATCTCCCCCTTGATGAGTGCATTTACAACCAACTTTAAGTCCAAGAAAAATTAAAAGACTTTCAGTACACAAGTGACCATAAAAACTCAGAAACGAGCCAAATCATGTCACTTGATAAAAGAATTTTTCTCCCCCTTTTCAAAAGAGTAAAAAGCCCCTTCGGCAAATCTTCCCTTTTACAAGATAAAAACTCCCCTTGAGTTAATTTTCCCCCTTTTTGCAACAAAGAACCTTCTCCCCCTTTATGTCAAATTTTCTCCTCCTTTGGAAATTATACCCCCTTGCGGCAGAGAACGTAGCAAGTCTCCCCCCCTTTGGCAATGCAAGCATCAAGGAGCATGAAAAAGATGCATAGCTTGGAAATGAGCAGAATTGCAAAGACATATAAAGCAAAAATATGCCAACAATAACACCAATGATCATGGGCTCAGCTCAAATTAATATTCTCTAAAAACATGATGAAGCATGTGATTTGATCATTTTGAAATAAAAGCATCACCACTTAGTCAAGGAAACTAGACAAGTAAGAGCAGGGACTGCGCAAAGCTAGTCAAATTCTACTCTAGACAGACAAGTCCAGTTCAAATGGAGCAGGAAAAGCAAACTTGATGAACAAATGAATTTTGTTGTTCTTTTCTTAGTGCCAGGGGTTATTTGGTTGTCCACCTTATACTTTCCAATCAGGCCAAGCCTAGGCATGAAAGCCATTAGAAGCTTAAAGCAATGATTTTGGCATACACTACACTATTCCAATTCAGATCAATGTGCAATGGTAAGCAGTCTAGAATAGGGTAGTGCGACAAACAAACCCACCTGGATCTTTTAACTTGAAGCATGCAAATCATGGAGTTTTTTGATTTTAACTAAGTGAACCAATTGTTTGGCACTTTATGAATATCCATGAAAATTTAGAACAATTTTTCAAGTTGCAATTTTTAGCATCCAAAGAACATTGTCTTGCTATCAAGCAGATAAAAGATAGCTAAAGCAGTTCTGCTTAAACATGCTAGATTCAAGACTAAGCAGTGAGCATGATTTGATTTGAAAAGAAAACATCATGCACATGAATGTCTCAGATTGATTAAAAGGAGCTGAGCTGACACGATTTCATGAATTATAAGCTGGCATATAAGTGCAAGAGATGTAAATGTAATTTCAACACACAATTAGCAAATGCACATCCATCTAAAACTGCTCCCCCTCACAAAATGCCGTAAGGATGACAAATACCAAGTTCCCCACGCAAGTAAGCAAATCGAGAAGCATCGAGGGGTTTTGTAAAAATGTCGGCTAGCTGGTGTTGGGTATCAACATATTGAAGTTCAATATCACCCTTCTCATTGTGATCTCTGAGAAAATGATACCGCACATCAATATGTTTGGTTCTGGAATGCTGAACCGGGTTGTTGGCAATACAAATAGCACTAGTGTTATCACAGAAAAGTGGAACACTCTTATATTCTAACCCGAAATCCCGCAAAGTGGAAACCATCAACAAAATCTGAGAGAAACAGCCAGCTGCAGCAACATATTCGGCCTCAGCCGTCGATTGTGCAACACTAGACTGTTTGCGGGAAGACCAGCAAACCAGTGAAGTACCCAGAAAATGACAAGTACCAGAGGTACTCTTCCTATCAATCCTACACCCAGCAAAATCCGCATCAGAATAACCTCGAAGACATAAAGATGAAGACGTTGAATACCATATGTCAAATTCAAGGGTGTGTTTGAGATACCTTAGGATGCGCTTTATCGCTTGGCGGTGCGAAGCTCGTGGTGAAGCCTGAAAACGAGCACACACACTGCGAAGTGTATGTCCGGCCTCGTAGCAGTCAAGTAGAGGAGGGAGCCGATCATGCTTCGGAACTCCTTCTGATCTACGGCTTCTCCATCTTCGTCAGGATCCAATGCTACAGATGTAGCCATTGGGGTGGCGAGGGGCTTCGCATCGGACATGTCGAATTTCTTGAGCAGGTCCTTGGTGTACTTCGTCTGGTGGACGAAGGTACCTTGTTTGCTTTGCTTGATTTGCAAACCAAGGAAAAAGGTGAGTTCACCCATCATTGACATTTCAAATTCCCTGCTCATGGTATCTGCAAACTCGGCAACCAACGCATGAGAAGAGCCACCAAAGATGATATCATCCACATAAATCTGAACTAGGAGGAAATCTTTGCCATGCTTGAGAGTAAACAGTGTTTTATCAACAGAGCCCATCAAATAACCTCGCTCAAGCAGAAAAGACTTAAGTCTGTCATACCACGCCCGAGGGGCCTGCTTGAGTCCATAAAGAGCCTTATGAAGTTTAAGGACTTTATGTGGGTACTTGGGGTTTTCAAAACCAGGGGGTTGTTTTACATAAACATCTTCACCTATGAAGCCATTAAGAAAAGCACTTTTGACATCCATTTGATAGAGTTTGAATCCCCGGGATGTCGCAAAGGCAAGCAAAATCCTAATGGCCTCAAGGCGAGCAACAGGTGCAAAAGTTTCAGTAAAATCAATCCCTTCTAGTTGAGAAAAGCCCTGAGCTACAAGTCTAGCCTTGTTTCTAACTATAGTCCCATCCTCCCCTTGTTTGTTTTTGAAAATCCATTTTGTTCCAATGAAATGAACATTAGGTGGAGGATCAACTAAAGACCAGACTTGGTTTCTCTCAAAATTTTCAAGCTCTTCATGCATGGCATTGATCCAACTAGAATCAGAAAGTACATGACTAACATCTAAGGGCTCGAAAGAAGCAACAAAAGCGGAATCAATGAAATGAGCATGAGAACGTGTTACCCTTTGATCAAGCTCACCAATGATCTGCTCGGGAGGATGCATCCTTTGAACATGATGTGGAGCCTCGCGGCGGGATGCAGTCTCCCCCTCAACTTGTGCGTTGGAGTGGTCCAAGATGACCGATGTTGAGGTAGTTGCTTCGGGACCTCGTGCCGAAGTAGTCGAAGCGGGGTCGGCTTCGGGGGTCGATGTCGAGAGTAGTAGGGGTTCATCCTCGAATTCTCCGGGATCTTCTTCTTCGAATAAGGTCTGTTCCATGTCGTGTTCATTTGCCTGTTCAAAAGCAGAACTAACAGAGGGGGTTGATTCATCAAAAGTCACATCACATGACTCGATGACAGTGTTAGTCTCCATGTTATAAACACGATAAGAATGACCATGAGTAGTATAACCCAAAAAGATCCCGTCAGAAGATCGCGACTCAAATTTATCCAAATTACCACGTTTTAGGATAAAGCAGCGACAGCCAAAAACTCGAAGATGAGTAACTTTGGGCTGTCTCCCAAAACGCAGCTCATAAGATGTCAAATTTAAAATTGAGCGCAAGAAAATTCGGTTTGAAATGTAGCAAGCAGTGTTCATGGCCTCAGCCCAGAATTTTCTAGGAGTCCTATGCTCATCAAGCATCGTCCTAGCCATCTCAACCAAAGTGCGGTTCTTTCTCTCAACAACACCGTTCTGTTGAGGAACCCGTGGAGCAGAGAATTGATGTTCTATGCCATGCTCCATGCAAAAGTCAACAAAGAGACTATTTTTTGAACTCGGTGCCATTATCGCTTCGAATGAATTTTAATGCACCAGGGAGTTCAGTGAAAAGTCTCAAAGCCAAGCTCCGAAAGTGTGAAAACACTTCATCCTTGCTGGCAAGAAAGAAGACCCAAGAGTAGCGAGAGTAATCGTCGACAATAACTAAAACATACCACTTGCCGCCTAAAGAACTAACCCGAGAAGGACCTACAGTGTCCATATGAAGAAGTTCTCCGGGTTGTTCAGTCATCACTGAGGTGACTGGCGAATGCGAAGCGACAATCATTTTTCCATGTCGACAAGGAGCGCAAACTAAATTCTTCTCAAACTTGAGCTTGAGCAATCCTCGGATCAGACCTAGGGCACTCAAACGAGCGAGCAACTCAAAGCTCATATGCCCTAGTCTCCTATGCCACTTCCAAAGCTCAGAAGTCGAATGTGCAACAAGACAGTGAGAAGATCCAGAGGACTCAGAAAAATCAGCTCCAAAAACTCCCCCAACTCTAAAGATCTTACACACCACAACGCCATCATAATTGAGCACTTGCGAAGTATCGCGATGGAATCGCACTTCGAAGCCCTCATCAAGCAACTGAGATACAGACAACAAATTGTATCCTAGGTTTTCAACCAAAGCAACATCTTTGAGAGTGAAATTCGAATTAATTCTTACCACACCTTTACCTTTCACTCTACTCCTTCGATTGTTTCCGAAGGTGATATGTTCCCTTTGCTTGGTTGTGGTGAGGCTGGAGAACCAAGCTGCATCTCCGGTCATGTGGCGCGAACAACCGGAGTCCATGATCCATGTGCCCTCCAAGCCTCGACCTGTCGCCTACACATGATGAGAACGTCTCGATCGCTCAGTGCTGGGGTGAGTAAAATAATGGCGAGGCATCCAGCACTGAGTGACACGAGTAGTAGGCACAGTAAAAGCAGACGGTCTACGCACATAATAATCAGAATGATGCAAAGTGCGAGGTCTACCTACATGCTGTGAAAGAACAATATGTCGAGGTCTCCTACTCTGACGAGGTACAAATCTGCTAGCCCGAGGTCTACCACCATATGGAACATGGTGAAGACCTCGAGGAGCAAAACCTCTCCGAGAAGCACGAGGAGCCTCAAAAGCAGGACGATAGTACATCTCAGACTCATGCATACCTAGAGATGGGTAATGCATGTCCTGGTAACTCATCGCCCGTGCGCGTCGCTCATCCTTGATGCGACGAAAACAGAACCCAACCAAATGACCCGCCCGCTGACAATAAGAACAATGGAACACTCTCCTAGGGGCACTCTCATGGGTCACAGGAGCAACTCTCACAGGCTCCTTGGGTTTCTTCTGAGTGGTTTTCTTGGGAGGATTTTTCTTGGTGGATGGGTAGGCTTTTTGGCTGATGGGGTGTCCAACAGAGCTCTCTCTTTCTCTAGGGTGGTGGGAGAGGTAAAAACAGTTTTGTTTTCACTAACTGAAGGTAACCTCTCGAAACCCAAACCTAGAGCTACCCCTGCTCTGTCAG
The DNA here is from genome assembly GCA_019279435.1 of Zizania palustris. Lineage (NCBI taxonomy): Eukaryota > Viridiplantae > Streptophyta > Magnoliopsida > Poales > Poaceae > Zizania > Zizania palustris. The sequence continues at coordinate 26,513,856 of JAAALK010000085.1, read as the reverse complement.
CACACAACTTGGTCTTAGCCAAGAGAAAATCCATCCTACCTTTTCCCTCAGTGCATTTATTAACCACGGAAAGAAGGTATTCATTTTCGGACATGAGGTTTTCAGCTCGCTCTCTTACAGTGCCTAGCTGGTCCTTAAGGGTAATGCAAGTGTCACAAACAGGTTGCACATCCTTAGAACTACCGGCCCTCTCCAATCTAGCCTCTAAATCATGAACATGCTTATCACGTAAATTAATGCTATCGCGTAATAAAGAGCAGTTCATGCAATCAATAACATCATGAGGTCTAGAATCCACCTCCAAAAGCTGCTTCTGTGCAGTCTCAAGCTCAGAAAGAGTTTGAGCATGAACAGAACGCAACTGAGCAAGCTCACTCATGACAACAGAACATGATTCACATTCAGCATCATCAAATTTAGACTTAAGCATGGCATATTCAGTAGAAATAGTTTCTAGCCTAAGTCTAAGGTCTTTTCTTTCTCTAGCGGCTTGCACAAGTAATCTATCCTGACCTAGCACTACTTCATTCAGCTCATCTAATTTAATTAGTAGCTGGTCAGATGATAGGTTTACCTCAGATGAGTCAAGCTCATCGCCGCTGTGATCGCTGTCGGCCATGAAGCAAAGGCCGGTGAAGTCACGTCCCTTCTTGTCCTTCTTGTCCTCCTTCTTTGGGGACTCCTCCTCCTCAGAGCTCGACTCCTCAGTTGAGGATGTGTCGATGTCGCTGAGAGTAGCAACAAAAGCTCTGGAAGCGGCCTTGGCTACTTTCTTAGCCATCTTCCCGCGCTTGCCCTTCACAAAGGGCTTCCTCTCCTTTTTGTGGTATTTGGGGCGGTCACTCTCATCTCTCTTCTTGATCTTGGGGCAATTGGCCTTAATATGAGAGGTGTCGCCACATTCATAGCAACCACTAAAACCACTTCTCCTCTGATCCCGTCTCTCATGATGAAAGCGGGTGAACCTCCGGGCAATGAGAGCAAGCTCATCATCAGCTAGAGTGTCCACCTGCTTCTTTGTGACGGAGACCAGGGAAGACAAAGCAAAACCATCTGCAAGAACACAAGTGCCTGATGTGCTTGGTTCTGCAGTGGTGCCACGGCTAGTGCTAGAAACCAATGCCAATGGCTGTGGCAAAGAGCTTCTGTGCACAGCAAGAGATGCCTTGGCAATCTCTGTGGACTTTATCTTGCTAAAGAGTTCATCACAGGTTAGAGTGTCATAGCCTGTGGACTCCTCAATGCTGGATATCTTCACTTCCCATATGCTACGGTCGAGAGCATAGAGAAGCTTGATAGCCCTATCGTGATCACTGTAAGCAAGCGTCCCGTTGGATCGCAAGTTACTCACTATCGCGTCAAAGCGAGAAAACATGGCATCTACAGATTCACCAGGTGCCTGCACAAACAGCTGATACTGTTGATTGTAGGTGCTTTGGCGCCTGGCCTTAATCTGAGCAGAGCCCTCATGAAAGACAGTGAGTGTTGTCCAAATCTCCCTAGCAGTCCTAAGGTGTTGCACCCTATCGAACTCACTTCTACTCAAACCGATGAACAGTATGTTTCTTGCCTTGGAATTGGCAATATACTGATCCTTCTCAGTCTGAGAAGTGCGAGTCTCAGGGATGGAGTATTGTGAGTCCACAATCTCCCAAATTGCATTTCCTTGGCTTAATAAGTAAGCCTCCATGCGCACCTTCCAGTATGCAAAGTCTGTCCCATCGAACAGAGGAATTTTACTGCCTCTATCCATATCGCCAACAGATCACAAAACCGGTTAAGGTCAACTGGTGATCTTAACCTGCTCTGATACCAATTGTTGGACCGGAAACGGCGACCAGAGGGGGGGTGAATGGGAGCTTTTAAAATTTCGGACTAAAACTTAGCCTTTGGTTCAGTTCTGTCTTCTGCGGAACAGGCTTCGAACACTACCTTCGAAGGTCTGGTTCGGAGGTACTTCGACAGCTCCGAACACAGGCTTCGCAGGAGCAATGGTTCGAAGCCAAGAAGACTTCGCTCCACACACTACCCTCGAAAATCTACTCTGCTGAGTCAGTGCAGGCTCCGCACACAGGGTGCTTCGAGCAGGCTTCGCACTTCACCCTTCGCAAGAGTGGACAGCCCTCTGAGGACTTCGACCAAGTACTTGGCGGCAGCAACTGGTGCTGGGCTTCGTACACGAAGGTCTACACGCACACAAACAGACTACACTAGGGGCTTCGACACAAGAAGCACAACGGGCAACAATCAGGGCTTCGCTAGTAAGCAGCGAGGTCACGCCTCCTGTTACACAGAGCGAAAGCACACTGACAAAACACACCTCGCACGAAAAACAACCTTCGCCTCAACAGGCTTCGGTGCACAACTATAGGTGAGGTATGCAAAACGAGCTCAAGCAAAAGCACAAGAACAGGGCTTCGCCGCTTGAACAAGGAACACAGAAAATGAACTCTCTGGATGTATTCAATTGAAGTGTATGGCTACAGGAGCTCAATAGTAAATGCTCAAAGTGTTAAATGTTACCTACCGAGCCCCCATATTTATAGCCCACAATTCACCCAAAGGAAGTGACTACTTTACCCCTAGGGTTTACAATGAATTTGTCTCTACAGAACTAAGGGGTACAAAAGGTAGTCCACCTTTATTCTGGAGGCTTCTCTGTCAGCTTTGCAGAGGGGACAGTGTCAGCCTTTTTACAGAACAGACAGTGTCAGCCTTTGCAGTCTTTTGACTTTCTGCAGCCTCCCCTCGCACGCGAGGGTGCGGTAGCTTCGGTGAGAAGCCTTGAGCCTGATGGCCTTCGCTCCACCGAAGTCAGTCTCCGATACACTGACGGTTTTGAGCCGAAGCCGTCAAAGCTCCTTGGGCCTTCGCACCAACACCTCCGGAGTGGACCACCACGGCTTCGCAGCTACTCCCAGCTCGAACTCCGTCCGTCCGTGTACCGAAGCCATGCAGGCCGAAGCACCTCAAGTCATCCTCACTCCGAAGCCCCACCTTCGGAGTACCACCCTTCGAAGTCCCTCCTTCGTCCAAGGCCTTCGCATGAAGCATTCCATGAGCACTTCGTCGCAGTGTCTCACCCCGAGCACACTCCTCGACGAGCCTCACTCGGACCATGCCTTCGATGCGCCTCGACTTCTGAGACCTTCGTCGGGCACCTTCGAATGTCTCCCTCCGGAGCACACTTCGAACTCTTGCCTCCGCAGAGGACTTCTACCAACCAACTCCGAAGTCACTCCATTCGGAGTACCTTCGAAGTGCCTCACCTCCGAGGACTTGTCTCGGAGTACCTTCAGCCAGAGCCACGCTCCGCACTTTCTGCCTTCACCTGGCACGCCCCGACCCGAGGACCGATCCGGACCCCCTTCGCAGCCACCGTGATGGAGCTCCCCGCTCCCCTGGCATCAAGCCTCCCGCTTGACCCAGGTTCACCTGGCTCGAACCTTGTCCGTCGCCTCCGAAGTCCCTGCGCACCACAGACAAACAGACAAGTGTATCCAGTACTCCGGAGACCTCACCGGGTTAGCAACCTCCGGCACACACTCCGGTGTACCGCCCAAAGTACCGAACCCTTCGGTACGAACCCAGTCATTGCGTACTGTCAGACCCCTCCGACGAGCACACTCCGTTGCACAGCTGCAGCAAGCAAACACCGAACACCCTTCGGTGAAACCACCTCCGAAACACCCGTCGGAGGTACCACCTCCGAAACCCCTCTGGAGGTACCCTTCGAACAGAGGGTAAAATCCTGTCAATCACTCATCACAAAACACCGAAACCAACCCTTGGTTTCTCAATAGTACATTAAATCATGAAAAATTTGTATCTATACCAAGAAGGAAACGAAGACCTCTTCAATCCCTAGAACTACTGTCAAAACTAGCACGACTTCGAGAGCGACTTGTCCCGGAGCCTGGAGTTTTAATAACTTCACGCTTAACCCTCTTCCCTTATTTCAAAGCCCAGAAGTCCTTTTGCTCTTACTGAAGTTCAGCCCAGGTCCGAAGTTGTTCGGGCCTTCTTTCCCAGCTCCGAAGTCATTCAGGGCTCTTTTCTACTTGTTCTTTATTAGTATTTTCTTCTTCGGACCATTCAATGTCATCTGAAGATGAAGTTTCTAAACTAACTTCCTTTTCCTCTTTTTTAATATAAGCTAAGACTTCTTTACATATATCGGGTATAACTTCCTTAGAGCTTCCCCGAGGAATTGAAAATCGAGGACGCTTGTGAGGTCTTAGAGCTTCGAAGGTGGCCCATTGCAGGCGAAGTTCTTCGTTAATCTCTAACACTTCGAGATCATCCAAAAAAGGTTGGAAAACCTAAAAACATTTCCAAATAAGTCTTTTCATTCATAAAAGTATAAAAGCATAAGTTTTTACATAACTGGGGTCCTAAGGAGAACTAAACCTTCGGGTCTAAAGGAGGCTAGCTGCTCGAAGGCTACAACCGCGCTTGTTTTTGAGGAAGTCCTTCATCAATCCATGTCTTGATAGCCGATCGGCCTTCAGCTCTCCACGATGGTTGAAAGGCCTCCCAAGCCGCAGCCACATCAATGGAGGGAGTCAGGAGCCGGCCGTCACCGAAGTTGACAGGGGCTGCTTTAGGCTTCTGTGCAACAGATAGCCCTAGATCTTCGTAGTAACGAAGCACTCCGAGAGCAGCTACTTCGCCGGAGATCTCTCCATACCGAATACCCGCTCTCTTCATGGTCTTCGCTACTGCTTGGATCATTTTCAGTCTCCTCAGTAGGGTGACATCGCCAATAGAAGAAGAAGCACAAGAAGTGCCAAAGTATTCCAGGATATCCCGAAGGTTGTCCATGGTATCCAAAGCTACTTTCTCGCACTTGATCTTATCTTCAGACAAAGCATTCTTCGATGAAGATAGCTCATCTGTCAGGGATGAGAGTCTAGCTACCTCCGTAATCAAAGAATTCTTTTGTCCGAGCAAGTTGTTGGTCTCCTCCGTCAACTTCAGCTGCTCTTCTCGGAGCTTGACTAGTTCAACCCCTCTGGTTGCTTGCTCCCCCCGCAGCCTTTCCACTTCGGCCTGAAGCACGACCCGTTCAGCCTCGAGCTTATTGTTGGCAACCTCCAAGCTAATCCTAGCCTTTCTTTCTGCAGCCACCATCTCTTCCAGGATAGAGGTCCGAATCTTGGAGCTAACAAGACTCCCTTGAAGAGTTGTTATTTTCTCCTTGAGCCGTTTGCACTCTCGCTCATTTCATACAACCGCAGCTCGAGCTAGGACTATTTGCTGCTAAGGGAGAGAAAGAGCAATGTAAGTAAACTATTTACGTATGTTTTAACTAACTCTATTGTTGCAGATACTTCATACCTGGTAGGCTGCCCGCTCCAAAGCTACGTCTAACTCCGACCCCTCAGCTTCCCCAAGAATGGAAACCAAGTCAGTCTCCCCAACTTCACGACTAGCCTGAGCCAGAGGCTCTAGCAAAGTCCGAAGTCCAGTCCTTCGCTCCAGAAAAGGAGCTAGGAGGGGGAGCCTAGACAAGGCACTATGGTTGTCTTCATTCGGAGATGGGTTGGAGCGCAGCGAGGCGTCTTCGGAGGCTTCCGTCGATTGACCTCCCTCCGTGGATTGGCCTTCGTCATTAGACTCTGATGGGGTCCACCCTGGAATAGGAGCAGGCAAAGGTCCCCCTTTACCCTTACCTTTCCCAGGACCCATTTTCATAGCTACTTCAAGAATTGGCTTCAGAGACATGGTAGCCTCCAGCACAACCTCTGTAGCAGGAGTCATCTCCATGGGAATCGATCCTGTAAAAACCAAAGGTATTCGTTATTGCATAAATTTTGCAGGACACAAAAAGAAGGAAAAATAAAAGGTACTTTGCTAAAGTCTACCTTCAACGTTCTGCTACGGAGTGAGCACTGGACTGCTCGGAGGCTTGAACATCTGCTCGAAGTACTCTTCGGACTCCGAGCTTCGAACCGAAGGATCAACTACCAAAACTTCTCCTACAACTACAGCTATCACTTCGTCCAGAGGAGAGACTTGGGCATCCGCCATCTCAACTCCGCCTTCTTCCGCAGTAGGGGCTTCTTGACCAGGCAGGGCGTTCTAAGTCTCTGCCTGCTCGAGGTTGTCTCCAGCGATGGGCGCCGCCACCACTTCGTCTTGAGTGGGGACTTAAGCTCCCATTTGTGATTCCTCATCACTTGTTAGAAGGGCTTCGAACTCCCTTCCTATTTATATGTTTGCTTCATCTTCAGATGACTCCGAAGATGAAGTAGGGGATTTAGAAGGGGCAAGGGCCTTCAGTTTCTGGGCAACTTTATTCACAGGTGTCTTGGCTAGCACTGAAGTCCCTGCTTCCGCCTTCCTCTTCTTGGGAGCTTGATCGGAAATGTCCCAGTCCAGAAGAGTGGGAGATTCAACTTTGAGTACGCTCCATACACGGTTGAATCGCTCCTAGCTGCCAACTAACTTCACCCTCCACTCCTTTTCGGCGAGCGTAGGAGCTCCGAGGATCTTCTCTGAAGACCGGACAATTTGCTTCGGAGTGAGGGTGGCACGTGGAGCTGAAAGATAAGATTTCCTTTCAATTAAATCATTTTTATAATATCACTACTGCATGTAAAACATTTTGCAGGGCGTTCAAGGTTACCTGCTACACTTGAAGAAATTTCTCGGAGTCCACCCTCTAGGATCTCTTTGAAGTTTATCGGCCAGCTGGCCATCAAAGGCGAAATTCGGAGTCCAATGAACCGACTTATGGCTTGCAGCAGTCTGAGGTGAGCTTCGAGCTGGCCCGGGTCTGGATGAACATCCGCTTCCCTTCGGTAGAAGATATCTTCGAGGGGTCCAGCCAAGGCGTTGTCCACTCCTACTTCGGCATAGAACCAACGAAGGATCCAATCTGTGTACCATCTGGCGTTGATAGCCTTCGCTGGAAACCGAGTTTGGTACTCATCTCGAAGCTGGAAATTGATGCTGCCAAAAGCAATCACCATCTTCTCTCCTTTAGTTCTTTGGTAAGTCTTTGGCTGGTGGCAGGAGGCTTTATGAAGAGCTGCGAAGATTTCAGCTCTCCCTTCACAACCTTCGGCTCACATCGCCCATTCGAAGATAGCTAGGCGTGCAATGGCATTGGGTGACAGTTGAGGAAGAGTAACATGGAACAGTTCTTTTACCTCAGAGAGAAAATCTACCGCCGAAAGCCCCAATTTAGCCTCGAAAAAAGCTTCGAACATGACCACCTCTCCGGCCCGTGGAGAAGGAATTGCTTCTTTGCCGGGTTGGTGAATCTTGATCCCCAGACCCGTATTCCCCTTAATCGCTGTTGCAATGGACTTCTTTGAGCATGTCGATGGTCCCAGGCTGTACGAATGGTCTGAGTATTTGAACGACACCGGAAGAAGATCATGAGGACCAGCCTGACGAGGATTGCTCGAAGGCGCCGCTTCTGCTGCTGCCGCCATCGTCTGCTGCCTGGCCAAGGTTGAAGCAAGAACGAGAGCTTTGTGACTGGTTTTCACCATGAGAGAAGGTGGAATTCAGAGTTTGGGCTCAGGAAGCAGAAAAGGGGGAAAATGCGGGAGAAGTTGGTAAAGTATCCCAAACGCACTCTTACTCCTCTATTTATAGTCTGTGTTCACAGGAAGTGTACCGTTCATATGTGTCTTTCCGTCTTATTTACCGTTGCAATTTATCGCGACTATTCGTGAGAACTCATATCTCCATAAAAGAAGCGGCACTATAACTCCTTCTGAGAAAAGGAGTAACAACTATTTCTGTGAGTTTAACGGTTATTTCAGCTTCGCAAGGATTGTTTTTGAAGTTGCTTCGACGATGCCTTCGCATGGAAGCTGATTCGAAGATTGCGAATCTCTGAATGCTTCAAAGGATGATAAATTTCACTAAGTCCCTGAGCATGAAAATATTTCTTGCGCATACTGCTTTCCTTGCCTTACAGGTTATTCAGAGAAGCGTATTCGAGGGGCTACTATTAGGGGAAAATACTTTATCCCCAGGATCTTCAAGGTTATAAGACAAAGACAATTCACTAGACCGAAGTCCAAGACTTGTCTCTAGCCTGGCGTAGGATTAAGTCCGGGAGATCCGTCCAGACTCCCGTTCGAAGATACACTTCGAAGGCTCAATCTCCATAGTGGACAGCTCCCAGCAAGGACAGAAGGTTTATCTTCTTTCTGATTAGATTAGTCTTTTACCATTTTGGCCCTATTAGGGGTACCGAAATAGTTTCCACTATGTCGGTTGTAACTGAGTGGTAGAAAGGTCTTTTCCTTAAAGTTTTTACCTATAAATACCCCCATTCTCACCCTGTAATAGGCATCGAATATTCAGATATTCAATACACAAATTCGAACTACTTCGAGCTATTATCCAATTTGGAGGCTTGAGATAGTCCGCTTCACAAACTCTTTGTTTGTTAGTTCTTAATCTTAGAGAACCTGTTAGTGTAATCTTTTATGCCAACAGTTGGCACCGTCCGTGGGGAACTTAGTTCTAAAAGCTAGTTCTCTGCCGCTGACTGCACTTCGAAGAGCACTTGCGGAGGGAGTTTCAGAGCTAAAGATTCCACACACCCTTCAGTAAGGGGCTTCCAAGTGTAGTTCGAGGGCCTTTTCTCGCCTTCCCAAATCATTCGAAGTCTTCAGTCTTCGGACCTTAACTCCGTAAGCCATGCCGTGGGATCAGTATGGCGACTAGAGGGGGGGGGGGGGGTTGAATAGGCATCTTGACTAATTTCCTTGAATTAGATGGCCTTCTCGAAAACACCCAACGCACCTCCAAACACTTAGTTTCAAGTTTTAAATTAATCAGTACAAAATTTGAGCTCCACTAGATTGAAAAACACAATTCAGCTTAGTTTGAAGATTGTTTAGTTGACAAATACCAAAACACTCACACAAGAGTTCAAATGAAATTTGTAATAGAGAATCAGCTTGTTTTAATTGAATTTCAAACGAAATCTCAACACATCTGAAACACTATGGACGATGAATAGTAACAGTAAATTTCAAAAAGATTTAGAATTCAGGTTTTGATCCAATTTGCAGACTTCAACTTCAGAGCAAACTTAATTCCAGCACATCAACCTTCAAGCAGTTTTCAGACTATCTCATATTTGCAGTTAAAACAGAGACATATTTAATTAACTGAGAATATCCAACACAGGTGATCTAAATTTGATTAGATATGATTTAGCATTGAAAACAACATTCAAATCTTAATCACACTACTGAAACTGTATTGAATTCCATTGCAAACAGTATATTCACAACAAACAAGATTCAGTACAGTACCAGTTCTGTAATTTCAGTGAACCTCTGAGTGGAAGTTTTAAAGATGTTCTCAAGGACTGAGTATAGTCTGATAACAGGTTTCACTTTCTAAAGAACAATCTTAAGGAACTAAATACAGTCCAAACAGATCAGAAAACAATTTGAATCAATTGAGTAACCAGCAACTGAAAACTAGTAAAAGTGATTCCTGTATCAGATCTGAAATAACAAAAGTATTGGTAAACTGAATCAATTTTATTCAACCAAGAAGGAAACTAGTTATTCTGATCAAAATTCAAAAGTATATTAACTTCAAAACAAAACTACTGCTATACTGCCTTATCTAGAAAACATGATAAACTGAAACAATATAAACTAGCAAAAAGAAACCAAATATTGAAAATTACAGTGAACAGTCAAGAAACAAAACTACTATCTAAATATTGGTTGACAGAAAAATTTTAAACTGTATGAAATGTTTACCTAATTTACAAAACTCTTGTACACATGTAAATCATTTAGACTTCCGTGAAAAGTTTGCTTTCTATCAGTTTTAAACATATAAAGACAGAGTTTAAAGTATTGGTTCATGAACAGTTGAGTTTGGCAACAGATTTGAAATTTGATTAGAGAAGGCTTACAAATACTGATTCACAGCTTAGACAATGCTCACAATAATAAAACAGAAGACAGAGAGATTCTGAACAAATCCTAAACATCAGTGAATGAGACAGAAATTGCTCAACTGAAATATACTTGATCTACAAGAAGGATCTAGGAAAGACCAGCAAAAACAATAGAGAAACCATGCACATACATACTGCTCACAGATCATATGAGAACCAATAGATTTCTGAAACTTGTAACCACTAGGCAACACTGTAGCTATTTGTCAAAAATCTTCCTCTGCTATAGTTCAGTCAATCAAATCAGAGAAACTCATTTGTAACAATCAGAAGGAAGAAGGCATATTCAACTCAGAAGATAATTAGTTTCATAGCACTAAAAATAAACTGAAGCTCTGCGGCTGCTGTAGCAAATCCGACAACCAAATCAAGACACTCTTCAAAGCATCTCAGTTCTCAAATCATAGAGAATGCCTACTAGGCAATGTTCACAGCCACAAATCACAAAAACATATTTTAAGCAGAAATGAAACATACACTCTGATTAACTGTGATGAAACTGATTCAGTGCTTAAACATGATATTCATATGAAAACTAAATGGATTCAAGGATCAAACATATTCAGCATAGAACACAACTACTTCAAGATGTAATTTCACAAGAAATCAATCAAGATCATCAAGAAATTCCATGAAAAACTGAAAAGAACTTACAGATTCACACGCTGGAAACAACGAACGCTTTACGCTGAACAGTAAAATCGACACAGCTCTGTGGCGGATCCGAAAAGGCCACCCGAACACTGTACGAGATCAAGAAATCAACAATCTGAGTGTTTCTCTGATTTTCTGATTGAAATATTGAGCCAAAGTTGTTTCTCCCGATTGGTTCGGCTACCAGACATCCAATGGATAATATCCCAACAGCTCATGTTCTAGAAGCCCCCTTTTTACACATAGTCCCTTAGTAATTTCAGAAATACCAATTCTGAAAATTATCCATTAAGTCCTAAAGGAAAAAATACAAAAAAACTCCCCTTTTAATATATTTTCAGAGTAGGACCACTCTAAAAATACACTAAAAGAATACACTATGAAACTGAAAAATTTAAACTAACACTAGACACATATTTATTGAATTTAACAAACACATGTAAAGTTTCGACGGTATTCAGCAAAAACCGACAAAGCCTATCCTGATCATTGACGATCGTCATCAGTCCGTGAACCCGACCGCCAGAAAGTCTCTCCCACTCTCGATCCCTCGAGCCGCCTTGTCACTTGTACTGGCTTCCCTTTCGCTGACTCGATCGACGCTTCGTCTTGATCAATCTTCAACTCACGTCCTGTTCGACCTTCATGCGTACATCAGAGTCCACTCTCGACTTTGACTAACACCCTCGACCATCTGGCATTAAACTCCCCGTCTAACCCGGATCCTATGCCATTGATAGTTGATGAGTAACTCAAGCCTGCACACACAAGACAAACACAGACACACGCACCATATCCAAAGCATCCAGACATAACCCATGATTTCACCCTGTCAATCACTCATCATTACCTCAAACTATAGTGACAAACCTCACTATGTTCCTCACATGCCTCCCAAGCGGAGCCTAGCCACCGATCCTCCCCGAAGGTCCCCCCGACCAATGGTGCAGGACCCTCAGTCATTCCACCAACTCCCAAAGTGGTCATCAGACCTCGAGCACCAAGAGTTCCCCGAGCAGCTCCCTCAGTGCTTCAAACTGATTATCCTAGTTCTCATGACCCGGAGGTCCCCTCCGGAGGAAGTGAAGACCTTCCTAACGATGCAGCCACCCAGGTAGCGCGGCTTTAGGAGGAAGTAGCAAGGTGGAGGCAAGAGGCTGCATATAGGCTTCGCCCTCAAGCCTTCACTCTTGCTTCGGAGGTGCCTCAAGACGATGGTCGTGATTATCCCGAAGCTCTTTGAGTCCCGGAAGATGCCGAGAATGCATCCTTCGACGACAAATCTCCACTGCATCCCAAAGTATATCGTTCTTAGCCCATTGTGCTTTTGGCTCACTTAGTTTGCTAAAAGGCAGGGGGCATGTGTTGATAGCAAAAAATGGCATTAATGGTCGAGATTGTCAAAATATCAATTTTGGTAATTTTGGTCTGAAAATATGCAATTCCAGGTACAAGGCGAAGCCCTGAAGTGCCGACGACCCATCTGCATAGGGACTCAAGAGCCTTTTAGCGGCCTGCTCCGCAGGCTGGCTTCAGCGCAAATTCCCCTACGACGGCCTGCTTCACCGAAGCTTCGGCCCAAGGAGCATACTTCGACGGGCCTACCGAAGGCCCATTTCGGGTAGGCTTTGGATAGGAGTCTGATAAGGATTCAGTTTGCTTTATCTCTAATAAAGTCCTATCTTGATTAGGCCGAATCTTATCATATTAGAATTAGAGATAGGAAGACTAGCCCCTATAAATAAAGGGGTGAGGCCGGTTGATAGGACCCCCTTGCCACTGTTAAGGGTAGTCAGAACGCGACGTCATTGTTGTGTTATGGTTAGGCTTATCCCTACGTATCCACACGCTTTTGGATCGTCGAACCGACCCAAGTGCGGGGCCACATTTTCGTGTCAACAAAAGGTAAATTACATGTAACTATATTCCTTCTCTTAGTGGAATCAAATATGTCTAGAATTTATTTTTTTCTTCATCTTTTGTCATTGGTCTGGTCTATTCTTGTTATTATTGCAGAAGAAATCATAAGTTCTATTCTACTTGAACAGATGATGTATCTACTTTAGTTAGTTAATTCTGAACCTTCTTACATTACTTATATTAAAAGGAGGTGGGCTTTGCTCGCACCGTAGCTCTCCACGTCAGCAATTTGCGAAAAATTACTTCGATTCTCTGTAATTCGCTAAACATCCTTCCCACCTATGTTGTGTTCTCTTTTACAGATGAGACCATATGCTTGTGTGCACAACCGTGTGGTTAGCCTACCGGTCTCTATCTTTGGCTGTCGCCTGTTCCCTCGTCTGGCAGCTCGCCACCGTTCCAAGGGCTCGCCCGCCGCCGCTTCCCGCCGGCATGGATGCCGGTGGCTAACCGCCCCCCATCCCTCCCCCATTCCACGGCTCTCCTCTTCACACTACGCATCTCCTCCCCTCCTCTCCGCTCGCCAGTGTCCCCACGATGCTAGCAGCGACGAGCCGTCCCTATGCCCGCGGGATGTTGTGGTCGTGGGCGCAAGCTGCCACCGCCTCCCAAGGGCTAGCTATTCGTCGCTTCCCGTCGATGTGGCCGTTGGTGGCTCACCGTTCCCCATCCCTTCCTCCTATTCCTCGGCTCTCTTCTTCATAGTGTTAGAAAAATCAGTGATCGGTAACTGATCGACCAACCATCAAGTGGGATTAATCGGTTAATCGCATGATTAACTAAATTAATCGGTTGAACAATTAATCGGTCCAATATTAAATATTAGAGTTTTACTTAACATACATCTCTAATCAAATACACTCTTGAATATATAAACCCCTAAACCCTTACTTTCCTCTCCTTCAAACACTCTTGACTATATAAACCCCTAAACCCTAACTTTCCTCTCCTTCAAACCACCCACCTCTCTGTCGCCAGACTCTTCACCTCCTCTCTCCAACAACCCTAACTCTCCTTTCCAAGCTCTCCCTTCCTCCCACCTCCAGCCGCCAGTCTCTTGACCTCTCTCCAAACTACTATCTCTCTCTAGCCGCCATGTTCATGCTTATTTTCCCCGTGCGATTCTCTTTTCCCCTTCTCTCTACAAGTTTCCCTGACTTCTCTCTTCTTCATGCGTTTGTCTCTTCCTATTGTGTCGTGTGCTTGGCGTATGTAGGACTGAGAGTAGAGACCAAAGAGGGGGGGGGGCGAATGGGCACCTCAACAAATTCTTTCGAATCAATGGCCTAACCTTTACACCCAACGCTCCTCAAAATACAACCAACAGAAACAAACCGAATTTTTACATAATTACCATAGACAAAAACATAGCTATCACTCTCCTGTCAGATATAATGTGATGAGGCAGTATGAGAAACCACAAGCACTAAAAATAATATAGCCTAAAAATAACCGGTGTCCTAGTTGAAAAAACAGCCATTGGTCAACAATCACTCCACCAAAAACACAAGAATTTCATTAAGCACATGACATTCATCCCGAAACTCATAAGATCATCATCTAAAAGTTTGTTCTTCAAGAATTTATTCTGATATCAATTAAGCATTGTTGGCATAAAAGATTACACTAACATGTTTTAGTAAAATCGAAGGATTGACAAATGAAGTGTTTGTTAATGCGGACTGTTCCAAGCCTCCAAATTGGATAATAGCTCGAGACAATTCGAAGTGTGTATTGAATACCTGAATATCTGATACCCCTTACATAACGAAGAGGGGTATTTATAGACAAGATACATTGGGAAAATACCTCTTTACCCTCTAATTACAACCGACCTAGTGGATACTATTTAGTATTCTTCATAGGGTTAAAAGGGTAAAAGACCGAGCAAACAATAAGAAAGTAATTGTTCCATCCTAGCTGGTAGTGCCCCTTCGGGTGAAGATGCTTTGGAATTCTTTGTCATGCCGAAGCCTTAGTGGAAACCTCCGTGTTGGAATGCTCTAGAGGTAGCGGAGCCTTGATGGCTGTTAGGACCTCCGGAGATCAGGGCTTCTAACTTATTTTTATCTTCAGATAGTGTTGATGCAGAGATTTTGAACGATGCCGAGGAAGAAGTATTTTCTCTCAACAAGCATTTTATCAAATAATAAATGTTCTAGAGAAATTAGTTTAGAAATATTACTTTTTTACTTACTTGAGATGGTAGATGAATAGTACTGCACTATTGGACTCCTACGCTCAACACTGTAGCACCAAAATCACCGAAGTAGAGTTCATATTGTGCAGCACCGTTCAAAACTGCACGTTGCTGTGCTTGCCTCTACGATGTTGTACGAGCCTGATGCAGCAGACTCAAGCCACGCACTGCGTCAAACTACCCTTGAGGCTCCACGAGGCCGTACACACTACCACAAAAATGGTATTTAGTGACGGATAAAAGACACGTGTCACTAATACACATTTTGTGATGGGTTGTTTCACACGTGTTAGTAATGCTGTCTCATTAGTGATGGGTCGCAAAGAACCCATCACTATAGATGAGGCTAGAAGGGGCGCCCATGTTAGTGACGTGTCATACAGTTACACGTAACTGAAGGTTGCCCCTAATGTGACGGTCTATGATGATACCACGTCACTAAATATGGGGCACCGCATTAGTGACGGTTGGTAGTACCACCCGTCACTAAAGAGTGTTGCGTCCGAAATTCTAAGGCCACCATTAGTGATGTCCTTATATGGATAACCATCACTAATGATATGTATATAAGTGCCTCACGCACAGAGCTCAACTCCACATTTATTTCTCCCAAGTCCCAACCATCGCCGTCTTCGCCATAACTACTGTTGGGGCAAAATACTTCATCCTCAGCATCGTTCAAAATCTCTGCATCAAAGCTATCTGAAGATAAAAAGAAGTTAGAAGCCCTAATCTCTGGAGGTCCTAATAGCCATCAAGGCTCCAGTACCTCCAGAGCATTTCGAGATGGAGATTTCCACTAAGGCTTCAGCATGACAAAGATTCCCAAAGCATCTTCACCTGAAGGGGCACTGCCAGCAAGGATGAAACAATTACTTTCTTACTGTTGGCTTGTTCTTTTACCCTTTTAACCGTACGAAGAATACTAAATAGTATCCACTAGATCGGTTGTAATTAGAGGGTAAAGAGGTCATTTCCCAATGTATCTTGTCTATAAATACTCCTCTTTGTTATGTAAGGGGTATCAGATATTCAGGTATTCGATACGCACTTCGAACTCTCTCGAGCTATTATTCAATTCGGAGGCTTGGAACAGTCTACATTAACAAATACTTCGTTTGTCAGTCCTTCAAGTTTACTAAAACCTATTAGCGTAATCTTTTACGCCAATAGGTGGTGCCGACCATGGGATACCGAGTACAAAAACTATGTTCTCTACCAATCCTTTCCCAAAGCCATGCCTCCTAAGTGGAGCCTTGGCACCAGTCCTCTTCGAAGGTCCCCTCGGACCTCCGAATTAGGATCTCCAAAAAACCCCGAAGTCGTGAGACCGCGGTCCCCCACTTCAAACTCCCAAAGTGACCACTAACCCTCGAGCATACAAAACCCATCCCACAGCTCCGTCAATGCTCCGAACTGACTTCATCAGTTCTCAAGACCCAGAGGGCCCCTTCGGAGGAAGTGAAAGTAGTCCAGATGACGTGGCTGCCCTGATGGCCCAACTTCAGGCGGAGGTAGAAAGCTGGAGGCAAGAAGCCGTTGATAGGCTTTGCCCTCAAGCTAGCCCCGTCATCCCGGAGATGCCTCAAGACGATGGCCCCATCTACTATCCCGAAGCTTCCAAGGTCAGGAGAGGCACCGAGAACGCCTCCTTCGACGATGAATCTCCACTGCACCCTCACCTACAGAAGGTGCACTTCGACTCCATGTTTTGAGCTTCGAAGTTGCACAAATACTCTAGAGAGGCCGACCCTGGAGAGTTCTCCCGCTCCTATACTCTTGTGATCGAAGCTAGCGGAGGGGTTCGAGACACGATGGCCAAGTGTTTCCCCCTTGTGCTCGAAGCGGTGACTCTTCATTGGTTCTGGTCCCTAAAACCAGGATCGATCAAGTATTGGGAGCGGCTGAAGAGAAGGTTCGTGAGCATTTTCAAGGGACCTTTGTGGCCCCAATGTCTACAGGGAGTCTTTTCTAGGTGAAGCAGCAGCCCAGAGAAACCTTGTGATAGTTCTTCAAGTGCTTCGCCCATACGAAGTCCTACATAAAGGGGTTGTCTACATCATCCATCGTAGACACACCGCGCAAAGTTGTCACAAACCTGGGCCTCCTCGACAAGCTTCACCAGAAACCTATTTCCTCGGTGGCACAGTTAATGGCCTACTTTGAGCAATATGCTATGTCAGAAGAAGAATGGCTTTGGAGGACTACTTCATCTTCATCGACCTTCCTTCAAGAAGTCAAAATTGAACTGAAGGCCTCAAGTCCACCACGTGTTTCTCCTTTCGAAAATCATCCGCATGATGCACGAAGAGGATAGAAACATCCTCGCTCTGAGGTTCTAAATATTGCCCCTTCTACTTCGAAATTGCCTCCTAAATATCAACATGCTCAAGGCAATATGGCTAGCGGCTCAAGGCCATCAGGTAAGCCGGTTGGTCAAGGACAGGCCTTCTTCTGCTGCGTGCATAGCTAAAATCGAAGCCACACCACTGATGCGTGCAAGTCCATATTAGCTCTGAGGAGCGAATATCTCGAGAGAAGCTGTGGTCGAGGCACTACTAATCGAGCCCCTCCCACGACACGTCCGGGGCCAGTGAAGGCTGTTGGGCATGCAGACAGTTTTGAAGCCCCAAGACATCCTCTAGTGGCCAACGTTATGCCACCACCGAAGCAAGAAGACACCCAAGATCACGGGAAATGGGTGGTCCTGCCCATCTCCGGAGTGGGGGACCCTAAGAGGCATGTCGAAGCGTCAGTGGAGGGAATACGTACGAGAAGTGGGGCACATTGGGACCTCGTCATCAGCAGAAGATATTCCCGATTGGTCTCGTGTGCCCATATCCTTCTCCATAGTTGATGCGTCTAGAATTAAGTTCCCCCATGCAGATCCTCATGTTATTACAGCTGACATTGCAGGGACCGAGGTCCGGCGAGTGTTGGTCGATGGTGGAAGCTCCGCGGACATCATCTTCATCCAATCCTTCGATCAACTATGTATCCCGTGGAGGCATTTAGTCCCAGCGGCCCGTCCGCTACAAGGCTTCGCAGGGCCTCCTCTCGATGCCCTCGGCCAAATAGGCCTCGAGGTCGCTTTCAGAGAGGGGTACCTGGCCAGATCGGAGGAAGTTATCTTCGACGTCGTCTACGCCCCTTATGCTTACAATGCTATCTTTGGAAGGGGAATGCTGAACCAGTTTGGGGCTGTATCACATCATAATTATTTGTGCCTGAAAATGCCCACGCAAGGAGGAGTACTTGCATTCCTCGGTGACCAAGCTGCAGCGTGGAGGGCAGAGTATGGCCATGGCCCACCCCTTGATTCTTGGCAAGTAAATAATGTGCAGGAGAATTTAGAGGATGCTTCGATGTCAAGAGACCCTTCGAAGGTCCCCTCCCTCAAGCCGAGCCCAGAGGGCGAAGTTGTAACGAAGATCATCGTCAAGGAGGGCAGGGACTATCCCATCCAATTTGGCAAGGAGCTGCCCCTAGAAATTTCCACTTCGCTAGAAGAAGTGGTTCAAGATAATCTAGATATCTTCTCCTGGTTAGACGAAGATATCCCCAGAGTTGACCGGAGCATCATCGAGCACAGCCGGCACGTCAACCCCAAGGTACGACCTGTTTGCCAAGGGCTCCGCAAGTTGTCAATAGAAACAGTAGACCTCGCCAAGGCAGAGGTAGAAAAAATACTAAGAGTTTAGATCATCAGGGAAGTGGCCCACACAGAGTGGTTAGCCAACCCCGTCTTCATCAAGAAAAAGGCCTCTGGCAAGTGGCGCATGTGCAGTGACTTCACATCTCTGAATAAAGCATGCCCACGTGACCCCTACCCCATGCCCCGCATTGATTATCTCATTGATTCTACAGCTGGCTCCGAATTCTTGAGTTTCCTCGACGTGTACTCCGGATACCATCAAATATGGTTAAAATGTGAATACGAAGCCAAGATAATCTTCATAACTCCTTCCGGAGTCTTTTATTACGTCTGAGTGCTCTTCGTCTTAAGGAATACCGAGGCAACTTTTTCAAAACTAATTGCTAAAGCTCTAGGTCACTAGATAGGCCGCAATGTCGATGCCTATATGGATGACATTGTAATAAAGAGTGTTTTGAAGCACCAGCATAGTCTAGACTTAGCAGAAACTTTTGAGAGCCTCCGAGCATGTGGAGTTTGTCTCAACCCCGAGAAATGTATCTTTGGGGCTCAAGCAGGCAAATTGCTAGGGTATTTAGCTTTGAGCAGAGGAATCGAAGCTAGCTCAACACAGATAAGTGCACTACAAAGGATGGCTCCGCCAGAAAATTTAATGCAAGCCTAGAAGCTTACCGGATGCCTCGCAACACTTAGCAGATTTCTTGCAAGGTCCGCGGAGCGGAGCCTCCCGATATTCAAAGCTTTGAAGGGGTCTAAAAATTTCTCCTGGACAACGGAGAGACAGAAGAGCTTTGATGAAATTAAGGACTACCTCAACAATCTTGCAACGCTTACTGTACCCCTTGCAGATGAAACTCTCCTTTATCTTGTGGCAATAGGCTCCGCTGTTAGTGTAGTACTTGTTCGAGAAGTGGACTTCAATGGAAAGCTAGTGCAGAACCAAGTATACTTTGTATCAGAAGCTTTGTCCGGGGCCAAAACACGGTACTCCGAGCAAGAAAAATTCACTTACGCCTTGGTCATGGCCTTGCAGAAGTTGCAACATTACTTTCTGGTGCACAATGTAATTGTTCCAACCTCATACCCCCTTGGAGACATGCTCCGAAGCAAAGATTCCACGGGGAGAATTAGGAAATGGGCTGTCGAGCTAGCCCCTGTTGGCATTTCTTTCACAGCAATGGGCCACATCTGCAGTATGGGCTCCGGAAGAATCAAGTGAAGGTGTGTGGATCGTGTACTCTGACGGGGCTTTCCAAGCATCCAGAGCAGGCGCCGGAGCAGTCATAATATCACCTTCAGGGCAAAGAGCGATGTACTCTGCAAGGCTCAACTTTAAGTCCACCAACAATATTGCAGAGTACGAAGGGATCCTGCTCAGCCTCCGTAAATCGCGCGTGCATGGTGTCGCTCATGTTGTCATAAAAATAGAATCTCGAGTCGTTGCAGGACATGTTGATAAAGTTTTTAGGCTCGTCATTGACATCTTGCAAAATACTTGGAAGAAATCCATAAAACTGAAACAACATTTAAAGGGATTTTTGTCTGGAGCATTCCACGAGCTGACAACCAACAAGCAGACGTCTTGGCCAAAGCTGCAGCCGGAGCCCTAGATGTCCCGAAAGGGGCTTTTTATGAAGAAGTTTTCACCCCTTCGGTGCCACAACTCCCTCCCGCTGAGGTACTTTGCATATCGAGCAGTGATTGGCGGGGTACAATAATGAACTTGTTGCAAGATGAGGCTAATTTTCCTGAAGGCCTAGAGTTGTTAAGGCTACAATCGATGGTGCGAAATTATCATATTATCAACGGTATATTAAACAAGGCTGGAGGCTGCTCTCACCTGCTCCAATGCATCTCTCAACCCAAAGGACAAGATATACTTCAGGAAATTCACGAAGGCTTGTGTGGTAGTCACCTAGCCCCTTGAGCTCTAGCAGGAAAAACACTTTGCTAGGGGCTTTATTGGCCTACTGTAGTAGCTGACATTGAGTCATTTGTCCACACTTGTCAGGGATGTAAGTGGATGGGAAGACGGAGCAATCGTCCCCCGACACCTCTTTAGGTTATCACTCTAGTATGGTCAATGGCTCGATGGGGAATGGATCTCATTGGCCTCTTCCCGATGGCAAAGGGCAGTTTGAAATTTGCAGCGGTAACAATTGAATATTTTTCTAAATGGGTCGAAGCCGAGCCCCTCACCGCTATCACTTCCAAAAATGTACAAAAATTTTTCTAGAAAAATATTATTTTCATATTCGGAGTACCTAGGCAGCTTACAATTGACAATGGCACACAATTCGATGCCGAGCCTTTCAGAGAAATCCGGGAAGGCCTTGGTATCCAAATGTGCTTTGCAGCTGTGCATCATCCCCAATCAAATAGAGCAATCGAGCGAGCCAACGGTAATATTTTGTCCAGCTTGTGTCCTAAAGCATCGTTGATCAACATGTCAGCTATCAGCATGGGATAGTTGTCCTTTGGGGTGGCCTTGTTTAGATCCCTAAAATCAATACAAACTCGTATTTTACCTCTCCCCTTCTTATCTATAGGCACGATGTTAGCAACCCATTCAGCATACCTGCATGGCCTAATAAATTCAGCTTTGAGCAATCGTTCTACCTCCTCTTTAACTTGGTCATACACGGCCGAATTAAAGCGGTGAGGGGGCTGTTTATAAGGCCTAAACCTTGGTTTTATAGGCAGCCGATGCTCTATGAGCTCATGACTTAGTCCGGGCATCTCACTATATTCCCATGCGAAACAATCAACGTATGACCAAAGCAATTTTATTACTTCGGCCTTTTCATCAGCTTGTAAATTTTTGTTTACAAAAGTCGGGCTTAGAATGCTACCATTACCTATATCGACTTCTTCTAGAGGATCGGCCGATGCAAAAATTTGACCTATCTTTTCTACTTCGCTAAAATCTTCAATGGCTTCGGCAATACTGTCTTTAGAGCACTGATATTGCTCCACACGGGACTTCAGCCAATCAAGATTTCTCTTACCAGACATGACTATGAGTTTATAAATATCCATGTTACACCAGCCGACTTTATAGACATGGGTACAAAACATCCCCCGGACAAGCTAACGAAGTTGTAATCTGAGAGGTCTCTACCTGATAGACACTCTACTTTATCATGGATGGCATCGATAGACACATCGGCCAATGCTACTTAGGCAGAAGTATCTGCTGGCACAATCTCCACATCATCGTCGTCCCACTGCATTAGGCACTGGTGCAAAGTAGATGTGATACAACAATTTGTGTGAATACAATCACGCCCGAGTAGCACACTGTAGTTACCTTGCACATCAACCATGTAGAATGTTGTTGGCAATGTTTTGTTGCCCACCGTCAATTCTAGGGAGAGCATGTCCTTTGCTTTGAAGCTCTCGCCATTGAGTATTAGGTTGGTTTTCTTTAGATCCTCTTCGCCCCTGCCGATCTTCTTCAAAAGGGAGTACGACATCAAATTGACAGTGGCACCACCATCAACAAGGATCGTGGAGATCGGCTTCCCGTTAATGTGCCCCTTGACATAGATAGGCTTCAGGTGACGACCGTATCCTCAGGCATCTCGAAAATAGCATCTCGTGGGATGAAGTTCAACTGAGTGACCTCGGCCTCGTCTCGTGGTAGTGCGAACTCACTGAGAAGCATGATGATGTTTATGTCCATTGCCTGAGGTGTGGACCCCTCAGAGATGAGCATGTAGTCATCATCGAGCATGTCATCGTTTTCGTCGCTCGGAACGGGAGCCAGGTTATTCGTCTCAACCGGCTTGGGCTTCCATACTTGCTTAACGACTGGCCGATGGCTGATTTCCTCAAAGATGGCATCTCGTTTATCCTCAGCCTTCTTCTCGCGCATCTCTTGTGACCGCAGATGTTGTATGCGTCTCTTATGTGATTTGGACATGCCCGGTGGTTCCCAAGATGGTTGTGGCTTAGTGCCAGGAGCCACCTACTTGTTCCTGTGATTTTTGGCTGAGTGGGAATTACCCGGGTCGGCCTCATGATCCTTGCGCTTGGCAAGAACTTTTCCCTGTACCCTGTCGGTCGGACCGGCCTCGTTAGGCCGATCGGGCCGAGCTTCGGTGATGGCCTTGGCTGGACTAGGGGACTTACCTCCGTCGTGCTTCGGCGAGGGGGCCTTTGGGATTGGGTCCTACTGAGACCCTACCTTGACTGTGATAGCTTCGAACTCCCTCTCCCTCGCCTCTTCGTGCCCATCTTCCTTGGCTTCGTCCTACATGAGTCGATTCAGAGGTACCACAGACAGCCTGTGGAAAACGTTCCCCTTCACCGTGTCCACTTGTCCTAGCCAATCATAAAAATCCAAAGGAAAATAGTGGGCAACATTATACTATGAAGGGTACTCCGGTGGCGAGGTGTAGTTCAGAGCCCACGAGGATCCTACCGAGTAGTATGGCGGAGGCATCAGTGGTTATAGCGGCTTTGCCCACTGTGAGCCGAACCCATTGCCTGAAGAGGGGGGGGGGATTCAGCCATGTCGAGGGTATGTCGAACCATATCAGCGAAGGGTCCCACCAGGCCAGAGGTATGTTCGGCCATTGCAGGCCGAGCTCTCCCACTAGGGGGCTCGCCCATAGTTGAGGTGGGTTCGGCCACTGGGGTCCGAATTCACTTAGCAGAGGGTTTGGCCAATGGGGTCTGAACTCACTATGTGGAGGGTTCGTCCATTGTGGTCTGAACTCACTATGTGGAGGGTTTGGCCATTGGGGTCCGAACTCACCATGTGGAGGGTTAGGCCATTGGGGTCCAAACTCACCCTTCGGGGGGTTCAACTGTTGGGGCCCGAGCTCCTACTCCGAAGGGTTTGGCTGTCTTGGCCCCTTCGTCTATCTTGGCATTTTTGGTCGGGGGCCTACTTTCTCTGCTTTCTTGCGAGTCCTAGCTGAAGGAGTTCTCTTGATGTTCTTTTTCCACACGCCTACTTTAGGATTCTTTGGTATGAGTGTGTGTGTGCGTGATTCTCCAATAATGACCGCTTTCCCCTTAGATGACTCGGCCTGTTCCGGCCGAATCAGCACCTTCTTCTCGTCGAGGTCGACGGTGTTTACGGAAAGGGGTCTTTGTCCAGCTTCATCATTAGACTAGAATCTATTTTAATCGTCCTTCTTCTATGGCCGATTGAACCTGCTGATAGAAAACATTGCAGTCGTTAGTATAATGAGAATGTGAATCGTGCCACTTATAGTAGGGGAACTTCTTTAGTTCATCGGCGGTCAGGATGACCTGACCCTTGGGTAACCTGAGAAGCTGGCTCTTCAAAGGAAATCGAATATTTTATCGCAATATTAACATCAAAGGAGTATTTAACTTCGCTGGGCCGACTCTTAGTGGGAGACGACCACAACTCAGAACAAGTGACAAGCTTGCTCTTAGTGTTCCAAGCCCATTCAGGCGAATACATATCGGCCGAATCATCCTCTTCCTCCGACTCTTCCTAGTCGGAGTGTTCCATGATGTGAACTTTAGCCCTAGGTTTGTTAAACGTTTTAATGATTTTTTTATCCATGGCTCGGCCTTCTTAGACTAGAGCTTGCTATAGGACTTGTCTGACCTCTAATAAGATTTGGTTGTCTAGCCTATCTTTAATCTTAGAACGCAACCCATTAAAAGCCAGATCTGCCAAATCCCTTTCTGAAATGTTGAGACTAAAACATCAGTTTCTGGTATCTCTAAAGCGCTTGACGTACTAAGAGGCACTCTCGCTAGACTTCTTTTTGACCGATGTCAAGTGTGAAATCCTAAGTTCTGCCTCGCCTGTATAAAAATAGTCATGGAACTTCTGTTCTAATTGGGCCCATGTTTGGACGGAGTACGGCGAGAGTGCCGAAAACTAAGTGAAAGCGGTGCTGGATAACGAAAGAGAAAACAGTCTAAGTTTCAATGAGTTCGACCCACTAGCTTCTCCACACTATGCTAAGAATTGGCTGACATGCTCTAGTTTGGTCTTGTTACCCTCGCCGTTGAATTTTGTGAATTCAGGGACTCTATAGCCACGAGGGTAGGGTAAGGTATTGAAGTGATCGTGATACGGCTTTCGGTAAACCCTAGCCTGATCCCGAGGCGCGAAGCCGGTACACTCCCTAAACTGCACGTGGATCCGCTCCTAAATGTCGTCTTGGCCTCCTACCTATACACATTTCTCATGCAGAGGCGTGACACACGGTGGTATGTTGGCGTGTTGTCCGTGGGGCTCCTCCTCCCATGTTGGCTCAAGGTATACGACATACTCGGTCTATGCGGGTTCGTAGGAGCATGCGGCGTAGGCAGCGCGGGAGAAGTTGGTGCAGACGTAGGTGGAGGCGGCGGGTAATAAGCATGGTTAGCTTGCCCGTAAGTGTAGTGGCTTATCTTGGCCGGAGACGTGATAGCTTTGCCAATACTACCATCAGTTCTAATATAAATGCAATTTATCGGTGGTGTGCTCGTGATTGGAGTTGGAGGAACAACCTCAGTAAAGCCGAACCTTCTAAACGTTACCTCTACCTGAGAGCTGACTGTCAAATCTAGACGGTTGGCTAGAGAAGCACTAATACCTTGATCTACAGATGCGACTATCTTTCGCTCAATCTATAAAAAAGATAAAGGAGGTGATACTGGTGTTACCTGAGTCCAAGCGAGGTCGGGGATGTTGATGTCGCGCTTGATGAAGCCCGCACGTGTCTTGACGTAGCTCTCGAGCATGAGATCTTGGAGCTCTTTCATCTTTGCCTTGATCTCTGCCTGACCTTCCTCGAGGATATCTTCAAGGGTGAGCATCATGATGTTGCGGTTGTCTATCTATGCACCCCCATGGGATCCATCGGTGTTGTAGAAGTAGTAGTCTTTGTACAGGTACATGCAGCCGATGCAGACATACTCATCAAGTTGGCATAGTGTTCCCCAGCGGAGTCGCCAAAAAGTATGTTGACACGAAAATGTGCCCCCACACTTGGGCCGATTCGATGATCCAAAAGCATGTGGATACTTAGGAATGAGCCTAAGCATAACACAATACTGACGTCGCGTTCTGACTACCCTTAATAGTGGCAAGGGGGGTGGAGTCACCATGTAATCATATCACAAAGAAATAATCCAATTAGCCAAAATATATAGATAAAACAAACCAATCGGCTGAACGGAGCCTGATTGATTCGGAGTATAACATGTGAAGGGTCACCGAAGGGGATCCTTCGGCGTCTGATGCGAAGGGTGCGCCGAAGGTAGCCTTCAGTGTTCGGATCGATCTGACGGAAGACAGGCTCCGAACAGATCGCGGCGCAAAATCACCTCCGAACGATAGGGTTCGGTGTGAAGCCTCAGACATGACAAAATCCAAAGCGGATCGCTGGCACGATGAAATCTAGTCTAGAGCGCTGGCGTGACAAAGTTCGATGCGGAGCGTTGGCACGATGAAGTCCAATGCGGAGCGGGCTCTAGTGTGACTCTGGTGCAAAGCAACTCCGAATGTGAAGTAGCTCCTGTTCACGGGACTTGACTAGACCGAAAACAGCGTGATGGATCCGGCATGATCAAACGATGCAGAGACTTGCCGAAGGGTGCTCTAGCGGCCTCTGAAACCAACTTCCAAGCTCTGAAAACCTTCGGCGAAGGGGGCTCCGAACATGAAACCTGTAGCAAAATGAAGATCAAGTGCCAATTCGTCCTGGAGACCGAATTACCAAGTGTTGCAGTATACAAAACGAAGGGTAGCAATCTATTACGTAGATTAACGGATGATTCACAGGTGAGCCAAGAAGGTGATAGCAATCTGTTACGTAGATTAACTGATGATTCACAAGCGAATCAACAAGGCTTACCATAATTACAGCATGGCCGACGGAGGGCTTCCAGCGCAAACCCACGAAGGTGTACTAATCTAATGCGGAAAGTAAAGAAAATAAAGGTATGGTTCAAACTAGGGTTTGAAGAGTTGATCTATGTTGGGAGGGTGCTATGAACCGGCCTCACCCCTGTATTTATAGGGGCTAGTCTTCTTATCGATAACTCTAATCTGATAAGATTCAGCCCAATCAAGATTAGATAAAAACAACATGTATCTGTATCAGACTCCTATCCGAAGCCTTTTTTGAGGAATGATTCAGGCTCCCGGCGGTGGACTTCTTGGCGGAGGTACTGGATTTGTTCCATGTAATGCTCCCCAACTTCCCCCAACGCAATCGCTCTCCTAGCCATCTTTGAGTGGGCCATGTGAGTTGAATGGTGCGTGGGGAGGGCAGAGATCTTCGCTGCTCTCCACAAGGCCTCATGTTAGCCGAAGACATTCACTAGACCCAGAGGGGAGAAGATGGTGGTGGCCTTCGGAAGTATAAACTTCTAGCTTCGCGATGAGTTCTAGGACCGATTTCCAGCGAATGCCATCAACGACCGGCAGTACTCCGACTAGATCCTCCACTGGTTCTATGCGGAGGTGGGGTCGACCTACGCCTTGGCGGGGCCCTTAGAAGAGATCTTGTACCGGTGGGAGGCGGAGATCCATCCTGATCTGAGCAAACTTCAGGTACATCTTGGACTGTTGCACTCCGTGAGTTGTTGCATGAGCATGCACAACTTAGCGGAGGAATTCATCGGCCTCCGAATTCCTCCTCTGATGGCCACCTGGCAAATTAACTTCGAAGAGAACCCAGAGGGGGGACTTCAGGAAATCCCTTCAAACTCCGCAGGTAGGCTTTATGCATATCCTGCATCAAGGTGTTTCATACCTAAATATTGATTTAATTTCAATAAGTTAATTGGATGATATCTTATCTTTCAGCCCCACGCATGACTTGGACCCCGAAGAAAATTGTTCGGGCTGCGAAGAAGGTCCTCGGAGCCCCTACGCTCGCAGAAAAGGAGCGGAGGGTGAAGATGGTAGGGATTTGCGAGCGATTCAACCAAGTATGGAGTGTACTCAGAGTCAAGCCCCCAACCCTTCAAGACTGGTTTGCAAAGGACTATGCTCTGAAGAAGAGGAAGGCTAAGGCCGGGCCTTCGGCCCGATGAAGACACCAGCGAAGAAGGTGGCCCGCAAACCAAAGGTGCTTGGCCCTTCAAAATCGCCTGTCCCCCGCGAGAAGAGCTTCGAAATCCTCCGCATGGGAACCGAGGCCCTCATCCAAGATGGCACGGAGGTGGCGCCAACAGTTGAGGAGAGCGATCTTGGGCAGACGGATGCCAAAGTCACTACGTCTAGCCAAACAGATGTCCCTATTTTGGATCAAGGCGGAGTCGAGACCAAAAGGGTTTAGACCGTGGATGCGGAGGTCTCAGCTCCGGACGAAGTGACGGTTGATGTGGCCGAAGAAACTCCAGCAGGTGTTACTCCGGTCTGATCTCCGGAGTCCGAAGAAGACTTCGACCAAATGTTCAAACCTTCGAGCAGTCCAGTGCTCATCCGGAAACAAGGTGCCAAAGGTAAACCTCGACTGAAGCTTCTTTCTCTTTCTTTTACCTGCATCATTTAAAAAATAGCATATACCTTGGGTTTCACAGAATCAGCTCTGACGGAGGTGGTCCCGGCTACGGAGGTAGTCCCGGAGCTTGAGGCAGCTTCGGTGTCATTGCTGACTTCAGCGCAGGAGACAGTTCTGGCACTAGAGGTGGCTCCGATGCAAGAGTCAACTCTTGCGTAGGAGATGGCTCTAAAGTAGGCGACGGGTCCTGGAAAGGGCAAAGGAAAATCTTGGCCGATGCTTGCTCCTACTGCAAGGTGGACTCCGTTGGAGTCGACTGACGGAGGCCAGTTGACAGAGGCCTCGAAAGACACTTCGCTGCGCTTCGGCCCTTCTCCCAACGACGAAGATCGGAGTGCCTTGAAGAGGCTCCCCCTCTTGGCCCTCTTTCTTGAAAGGAGGACAGGGCTTTGAACTTTGCTGGAGCCTCTGGCTCGGGCTAGTCAAGAAGCTGTGGAGACCAAATTGATCTCCATCATAGGCGAGGCCGAAGGGTCAGAGCTCGACGCCACCCTTGAACGGGTCGCTTGCCAGGTACGAAGCACTTGTGAAAGTTAGTTTCATTTAAAGTATATATATATATAACATAGTAACATTGCTCTTCTTTTCCTTTGTCAGCACATTGTTTTAGCTCGTGCAGCTGCTGTTTCCAATGAGCGCGGGTGTAATCGGCTCAAAGAGAAGGTGACGACTCTCCAAGAGAGCATTGCTAACTCTGAGAACCGGGCTTCGAGCTTGGAGGAGATAGCTCACGCAGAGCAGAGCGCAAAAGTGAAGCTGGAGACTACGAAGGAGGATCTTGTGGCTGAACAGGTGGTGCTACGAAATGAAGTCGAAAGGCTTCGAGAGGAGCAAGCAGCCTCTAGAGCTGAGGTTGTAAGGCTTTGGGAAGAGTGGCAACGCTTGGCTGACGACACAACGATGTTGTTTGGGCAGAAGACTGTCCTTATGAAAAAGACGGTCGTGCTCTCCACTTTGTTTGTGACATAAAGCTCTCGGCAGAGGCCTTGATCGCAGAGAAAACAAGGTGTGATAGCATGGCCTCTTAGACCATGGACGTCCTTCGGGGTGTCCTAGAATATTTCGGGACTTATTGCACCTCCTCGTCGTCGGCCAACGATACGTTGATGCAGAAATTGAAGATGATCCAAGCAGCGGTGAAGACAATGAAGATTTCGGGTACTCCGTACGGAGAGATCTTCGGACAAGTAGCCACTCTCGGAGTACTTTGCCACTTCGAGGAAATTGGGATTTCTATTTCGCGAGACCCCGAAGTAGCCCTCGCTAGCTTTGGCGGTGACCAGCTATTGACCCCTTCGCCCGACGTGGTCGCATCTTGGGAAGCTTTTCAGCCATCCTGGAGAGATGAAGGACAGACGACGGTGAAGGCATGGATCGATGAAGGCCACCATCAAAAGCAAGCGCGGATGCTGCCTTCGACCAACAAGCCTCCTTCAGACCCGAAGGTCTAGTACTCCTTAGGGCCCTGTTATTTAGAAAACTTGTATTTCTATCTTTGTTTGAATGAAAAAGACTTATTTGGAAATGTTTTTAGGATTTCCCGCGTCTTTTGGATGATGAACTCGAAGAATTAGAAATTAATGAAGGGCTCCATCAATAGTGGGCTACCTTCGAAGCCTTAAGGCCTCACAGGCATCCTCAATTTTCAATTCCTCGAGGCAGCCATGGAGAGGTTATACCTGAAATTTGTAAAGAAGTATTAGATTATATTAAGGAGGAAAAGGGGGACAAGAGGTTGTAAATTTAGCATCTTCATCTTCAGAGGATGTTGACTGATCTGAAGAGGAGTGGTCTGGTGAAGATCAAGCAAGGAATAGCCCCAAACGACGTCGGACCTAGGCCGAGCTTCACCAAGAACAAAGAGATTTTTGGGCTTCAAAGGAAGGGAAGAAGGTCAAACATAAAGTTTTGAAGACTCTCGGCTTAGGAACAAGTCACCCCCGAAGTCATACGAACTTCGAATCTAGTCTTAGGGACCGAAGGGGTCTTTGCTTTCTTCTTGGCTTAGACACTGATTTTTCGTAATGTAATATAATTGATTGAGTAATATAAACTGAAATGTTTCGAAATTGTCTCTTTACCTCCTAGCCCCTCTTTGAGAGTCAGCGCCTTCGATTTTTAAGCGAAGATGCTCACGCACAATGATTGTCATGCCTCCTAAGAGTACAATTTCAATAAGGTTTTTGATTCTGGGTGTTCGGAGCCCATATTGTATTGATAAAGAATTGGGAACCAATGGTTCGAAATCGAAATAGATGGTTATTATGGACCTCGTAGGGCTCTTCGAACCTATAGGTCCGGAGTTCGTAAATGGTATCTTAGTACTCTTTTTAAGATGTATTGGAATCCGATTATTCTAGTCTCTTCGGACTCTTTTACGGATGCTTTCAAGACAATCGCTCAAAATCCATGTATTTTGGCCACCTTCAGCTCTTTTTACGAATGCTTTCAAGCCAGTGGATCAGAATCCGTTTTCATGGTCTCCTCCGACTCTTTTTACGGATGCTTTCAAGCCGATGGCTCAGAATCCATATAATTTGGTCTCCTTGGACTCTTTTTACGGATGCTTTCAAGCCGATGGCTCGGAATCCATTTTTCATGGTACTTTACCACCTTGACGGATGCTTCAAGCTGGTAGCTCGAAGTTCATTGATTGGGTTTGAATGAATAATACTTACCTCCGCAATCAGCTTCGTCCCCCTAGTGTGTCCACTAGGGGTAGGAATCATCTTTAGAAGCATGCATTATTCGAACCATAAGCTTTATTCATTTAGAAAGGTGTTTATAAGTTCTTACAATGAGCCCCGAAGTGAAGTATTGTTTAAGGTGCTCCGCATGCCATGCATGTTTAATTCCTCACCTTCTAAATTAGCTAATTTAAAAGATTCGGGGCGTCCTGAACACAAGATGATATATGGGCCTTCCCATTTATTTCATAATTTCCCCAGAGCAATTATGCTTCGCAATACTAAATGGCCTGGCTTAAGTTCGTTAAGCTTTATTTTCGGGTCATACCAAGTCTTCGTGTGATGTTGATACTTCATTAGGTTAGCAACAGCTCGAAGCCTTGTTTCTTCAGTCAAGTCCAGTGAAGTCTGTCTTTCATTGTCCAGTCCTTGTTTGATGGTGCGGAGGGAACCTCCTTTGAGCTCCGTCGGCATCATGGCTTCATCTCTGAATAGTAACCGGAAAGGGGTGAACTCTGTCGACCTTGCTTGAGTGGTCCGAATGGACCACACAATCTTTGGAAGTTCTTCGGTCCACTAACCCTTTGCCAATACTACTATCCTTCAATTTAAGCCCGACAAAATATTACCATTGGCTCGCTCGACGGCTCCATTGGATGGGGGATGACGGACAGCTACAAAGCACATTTGTATACAAAGACCTTCACAAAATTCTTTGAAAGGTTTGGCATCGAACTAAGTGCCATTGTCAATTGTGAGCTGTCTAGGCACTCTGAATCTACAAATAATATTTTGCTAGAAAAGTTTTTGCACATTCTTGGAAGTGATAGCGGTGAGGGGTTCGGCTTCGGCCCACTTAGAAAAATACTCAATCACTACCACTGCAAATTTTACGCCGCCCTTTGCCATTGGGAAGGGGCCAATAAGATCCATGCCCCACCGGGCCATTGGCCACACCAGAGTGATAATTTGAAGATGTGTTGGTGGACGATGACTTCGTCTTCCCATCCATTGACAACCCTAGAAAGTGCAGACTAATGCCTCTGCATCAGCTACTATTATAGGCCAATAGAGCCCCTAGCGAAGTGTTTTGCCTGCTAAAGCCCGAGGGGCAAGATGGCTACCACATAGGCCTTCATGAATTTCTCAGAGTATGTCTTGGCCTTCGGCTTGGGAAATACATCGGCGCAGGGGAGAACAGACTCCAACCTTGAATAAAATATCGTTGATAATTTGATAGTTCTGGACCCTTTATTGTAATCTTGATAGCTTTGGGCCTTCGGGTAAATTGGCTTCATCTTGCAATAAATCCATAATTGGGCTCCGCCAATCAGTGCTTGGTATGCAAAGTACCTTAGCAGGAGGGAGTTGTGTCATCGAAGGGGAGGCAAGCTCTACATAAAAAGCCGCTTCCAGGATGTCTAGGGCTGTGGCTGCAGCTTTTGCCAAAATGTTTGCTTGCAAGTTATCGGCTCGTTTGATGCTTCGGACAAAAATCCCTTTAATTGCTACTTCGATCTTATGGATTTCTTCCAAATATTTATCAAGTTCTGGATGCTGAACTTGAAAGCTTTTATCAATGTGCCCTGCTACAATCTAGGAGTCTATTTTTATAACAACTCTTGTGGCAACAAGTGCGCGTGCCTTGCGAAGCCCAAGCAGGATCCCTTCGTACTCTGCAATATTATTGGTGGACTTAAAGTTAAGCCTTGCGGAGTACATTGATTTTTGCCCTGAAGGCGAAATTATGATAGCTCCGGCGCCTTCTCCGGATGATTGAAAAGCTCTGTTCGAGTATATGGTCCATACACCTTCGTTTGATTCTTTTGGAGCCCATACTACAGACGGAGTCCACTACGCTACAAAATCAGCCACCACCTGTGACTTGATGGGTGTTCTTGCTATGAAGGAAATACCAAAGGGTCTAGCTCGACAACCCATTTTCTAATTCTCCCCATAGAATCTTTGCTTCAGATCATATCCCCAAGAGGGTAAGAAGTTGGTACAGTTACATTATGTACCTATTGGCGTAAAAGATTACGCTAACAGGTTTTTAGAGATTAGAAACTAACAAACGAAGTGTTTGTGAAGTAAACTATTTCAAGCCTTCGAATGGATAATAGCTCAAAACAGTTTGAAGGTGTATATTAAATAACTTAGTCTCCGATCCCCATTACAGGGTAAAACGAGGGGTATTTATAGGCCCAAACATTAAGGAAAAGACCCTTTTACCCCTATGTTACAACCGACATAGTGGAAACTATTTGGTACTCTTAATAGGGCTAAAACAGTAAAATACTAATCTAATGATAAAGAAGATAAGTATTCCATCCTAGCTGGCAAAGCAGCTCTCAGAAGAGTCAATGTTCGAAGATATACTCCGAACTAAAGTTCGCCTCCATCCTTCGAACTTGATCCAATATCCTTCCGGAGTTAGATGCTGGTAACCTTTATTAAATCACCTGCCTTGGTCCTGCTACAACAATAGCCTTGGGGATGGAGTATTTTCCCCCAACAGTAGCCCCTCAAATACGCTTCTCCGCTAGATCTGTAATGTTAGGAGAGCAGTATACGCAAGAAAAATAACCATGCTTAGGGGTTAACAGATTTAATCAACCTCCGAAATATGCGGAGATTCAAAACTTCGAATCAACTTCTAAGAAAGTTACATTCGAACTATCTTGGAATTAACTTAAGAAGCTCAAAAGTTATTTTAGACTTAGAAGAAATAGCCGTTGGCTTTTTACTTCCAGCGGAAGTTACGTAATGCGTTTACTTCGCAAGGGGTAACGGTCAAGAATGCAAAACAGGAAACGTTAACGGTAAAAAATCGTGGGCCTGGGCTATAAATAGTGGACCCAAATCCTTCCCGAATACTCTTCTCACCGCTTTTGTGCAAACAAGCCTAGCCTCCAGATTTCTCCTTCAGCAATCAGTGCGACTTCACGGCGAAGACAAGCTTCAAGGTCCCTGGGGCAGCCTCGGCCCTAGCTCGGCAGCAGGCTGCGGCCGCGGCGGCGGCAGCGGCATCAATAGCACCTTCAGCGGTGGTGACTTCGGCGGCAGCAGTAGCAGCACCAGTGGCGGCGCCAACAAGAAATCCCCAAAATGTTGGTCCTCACGATCTCCTCCCCGCATCGTCGAAGTATTCGGACCAGTCTTATCAACTGGGGCCATCTACCTGCAAGAGGGAATCGCTCGCAGCAGCAGTGGAAGGAAAAATTAGCTCGGAGATCATAATCCATAAACCTGGAAAGGAGGCCATCCCTTCACCGAGGCCTGGAGAAGTGGTAGTTTTCGAAGATTTCTTCGAAGCGGGGTTAGGACTTCCGGCAGTCGACTTCTTATCGGAGGTACTGGATTTATTTCACGTCACCCTCCCCCAACTATCTCCGAACGCCATAGCGCGCCTGGCCATCTTCGAATGGGCACTGCGAGTTGAGGGCTGCAAAGGAAGAGCAGAGATCTTCGCAGCGCTGCACAGGGCATCCTGCCAACCCAAGACTTACCTAGGCCCCGGAGGAGAAAAGATTGTGGTAGCCTTCGGGAGCATCAACTTCTGGCTTCGGGATGAGTTTCAACTAAGATTTCCAGCGAAGGCCATCAATGCCAGATGGTATATAGATTGGATCCTCCGGTGGTTCTATGCCGAAGTTGGGGCAGGCAGTCGTCTGGCCGGACCCCTGCAAGACATAAACTTCCGAAGGGAAGCCCTTGTTCACCCAGATCCCGGCCAACTTGAAGCTCGCCTCAGTATGCTTCAAAGAATTAGTCGCCGCATGAGCATGCGAGACCTAATGGAGGAGTTCATCGGACTTCAAATTCCTCCCCTGATGGCCAACTAGCCTATCACCTTCGAAGAAGATCCGGAGGGCGGACTCCGAAAAATCTCTTCGAACTCGAGCCCTATAGGTAGCTTCGAAAACAATATGTTCTATATATATTTGTTTTGATGAAATGACTAATACCAACTTATCTTTCAGCTTCCCAAGCCCCCATGACTTCGGAGCAAGTTGTTCGAGCTTCGGAGAAGATTCTGGGAGTTCCAACTCCGACTGAGAAGGAGTGGAGAATGAAGCTAGTGGGTAGTTGGGAGCGGCTCAACCGAGTATGGAGTGTACTCGGAGTTGCTCCCCCTCCTCTTCCAGACTGGGTACCTTCAGAGCAAGGGCCGAAGAAGAGGAAGGCCAAAGCCGGAACTTCAGCTCCTGTTAAGACTTCGTCAAAGAAGGTAGCCCAAAAGCCAAAGAATGTGGCGCCTCCAAGTCTGGTGGCTTCAGTCTCGAATTCCTCTGAAGACGAAAGAAGAATCCTCGTTGACCTGATCGACGAGGATGCAACCCAAGCGGATGCAAATAGTGGCGACGCCACAAACGCGCCAGATGTTCCGAGCAGCTCCGGGCAGGCTGGGACTTCGGCTGTCCAACCAGACTTGCCGCATGAAGAGGCCCCTATGACTGAAGGCGGAGTCGAAGTTGCTACTGAGCCAGCTTCGATTCCGGATGAAGCGATGACTGTAGCTCCAAGAGAGGCTTCAACAGTCAACCCTTCGGTTCTAGGCTTCGAATCGGATGAAGACTTCGAGGTAGCCTTTGACCCTCCGAGCAGCCCCGTACTCACCCACCGACAGGACTTCGGAGGTAAACTTCACATGAACCCTTTTTTCCTTTTCGCTGCAAAATTGTGCAATATATAATACCTTTGTCTTGGCAGGGTCCGCTCCTATGGAAGTGACTCCTCCCGAAGATACAACTCGTGGGACCTCAAACCCTCCGGTGCCGATTCCAGAAGTCGCACAAATGGGACCTGGAAAAGGTAAAGGCAAAATGGACCCCTTTCCTTCTCCGAATTCAGGATTAACTCCGTCTGAATCAACAGACGGGGGTCAATCTATGGAGGGGGGCCAATCTACCGAGGTCTCCGAAGACGTAGCCCAGCATTCTGACCCCTCACCGAACGAAGACGATCAGAGGGCCCTGACCATGCTCCCCCTCCTAGCTCCTTTCTTGGAGCGAAGGACCAGACTTTGAGCAATCGTTCTACCTCCTCTTTAACTTGGTCATACACGGCCGAATTAAAGCGGTGAGGGGGCTGTTTATAAGGCCTAAACCTTGGTTTTATAGGCAGCCGATGCTCTATGAGCTCATGACTTAGTCCGGGCATCTCACTATATTCCCATGCGAAACAATCAACGTATGACCAAAGCAATTTTATTACTTCGGCCTTTTCATCAGCTTGTAAATTTTTGTTTACAAAAGTCGGGCTTAGAATGCTACCATTACCTATATCGACTTCTTCTAGAGGATCGGCCGATGCAAAAATTTGACCTATCTTTTCTACTTCGCTAAAATCTTCAATGGCTTCAGCAATACTGTCTTTAGAGCACTGATATTGCTCCACACGGGACTTCAGCCAATCAAGATTTCTCTTACCAGACATGACTATGAGTTTATAAATATCCATGTTACACCAGCCGACTTTATAGACATGGGTACAAAACATCCCCCGGACAAGCTAACGAAGTTGTAATCTGAGAGGTCTCTACCTGATAGACACTCTACTTTATCATGGATGGCATCGATAGACACATCGGCCAATGCTACTTAGGCAGAAGTATCTGCTGGCACAATCTCCACATCATCGTCGTCCCACTGCATTAGGCACTGGTGCAAAGTAGATGTGATACAACAATTTGTGTGAATACAATCACGCCCGAGTAGCACACTGTAGTTACCTTGCACATCGACCATGTAGAATGTTGTTGGCAATGTTTTGTTGCCCACCGTCAATTCTAGGGAGAGCATGTCCTTTGCTTTGAAGCTCTCGCCATTGAGTATTAGGTTGGTTTTCTTTAGATCCTCTTCGCCCCTGCTGATCTTCTTCAAAAGGGAGTACGACATCAAATTGACAGTGGCACCACCATCAACAAGCATCGTGGAGATCGGCTTCCCGTTAATGTGCCCCTTGACATAGATAGGCTTCAGGTGACGACCGTATCCTCAGGCATCTCGAAAATAGCATCTCGTGGGATGAAGTTCAACTGAGTGACCTCGGCCTCGTCTCGTGGTAGTGCGAACTCACTGAGAAGCATGATGATGTTTATGTCCATTGCCTGAGGTGTGGACCCCTCAAAGATGAGCATGTAGTCATCATCGAGCATGTCATCGTTTTCGTCGCTCGGAACGGGAGCCAGGTTATTCGTCTCAACCGGCTTGGGCTTCCATACTTGCTTAACGACTGGCCGAGGGCTGATTTCCTCAAAGATGTAATCTTGTTTATCCTCAGCCTTCTTCTCGCGCATCTCTTGTGACCGCAGATGTTGTATGCGTCTCTTATGTGATTTGGACATGCCCGGTGGTTCCCAAGATGGTTGTGGCTTAGTGCCAGGAGCCACCTACTTGTTCCTGTGATTTTTGGCTGAGTGGGAATTACCCGGGTCGGCCTCATGATCCTTGCGCTTGGCAAGAACTTTTCCCTGTACCCTGTCGGTCGGACCGGCCTCGTTAGGCCGATCGGGCCGAGCTTCGGTGATGGCCTTGGCTGGACTAGGGGACTTACCTCCGTCGTGCTTTGGCGAGGGGGCCTTTGGGATTGGGTCCTACTGAGACCCTACCTTGACTGTGATAGCTTCGAACTCCCTCTCCCTCGCCTCTTCGTGCCCATCTTCCTTGGCTTCGTCCTACATGAGTCGATTCAGAGGTACCACAGACAGCCTGTGGAAAACGTTCCCCTTCACCGTGTCCACTTGTCCTAGCCAATCATAAAAATCCAAAGGAAAATAGTGGGCAACATTATACTATGAAGGGTACTCCGGTGGCGAGGTGTAGTTCAGAGCCCACGAGGATCCTACCGAGTAGTATGGCGGAGGCATCAGTGGTTATAGCGGCTTTGCCCACTGTGAGCCGAACCCATTGCCTGAAGAGGGGGGGGGATTCAGCCATGTCGAGGGTATGTCGAACCATATCAGCGAAGGGTCCCACCAGGCCAGAGGTATGTTCGGCCATTGCAGGCCGAGCTCTCCCACTAGGGGGCTCGCCCATAGTTGAGGTGGGTTCGGCCACTGGGGTCCGAATTCACTTAGTAGAGGGTTTGGCCAATGGGGTCTGAACTCACTATGTGGAGGGTTCGTCCATTGTGGTCTGAACTCACTATGTGGAGGGTTTGGCCATTGGGGTCCGAACTCACCATGTGGAGGGTTAGGCCATTGGGGTCCAAACTCACCCTTCGGGGGGTTCAACTGTTGGGGCCCGAGCTCCTACTCCGAAGGGTTTGGCTGTCTTAGCCCCTTCGTCTATCTTGGCATTTTTGGTCGGGGGCCTACTTTCTCTGCTTTCTTGCGAGTCCTAGCTGAAGGAGTTCTCTTGATGTTCTTTTTCCACACGCCTACTTTAGGATTCTTTGGTATGAGTGTGTGTGTGCGTGATTCTCCAATAATGACCGCTTTCCCCTTAGATGACTCGGCCTGTTCTGGCCGAATCAGCACCTTCTTCTCGTCGAGGTCGACGGTGTTTACGGAAAGGGGTCTTTGTCCAGCTTCATCATTAGACTAGAATCTATTTTAATCGTCCTTCTTCTATGGCCGATTGAACCTGCCGATAGAAAACATTGCAGTCGTTAGTATAATGAGAATGTGAATCGTGCCACTTATAGTAGGGGAACTTCTTTAGTTCATCGGCGGTCAGGATGACCTGACCCTTGGGTAACCTGAGAAGCTGGCTCTTCAAAGGAAATCGAATATTTTATCGCAATATTAACATCAAAGGAGTATTTAACTTCGCTGGGCCGACTCTTAGTGGGAGACGACCACAACTCAGAACAAGTGACAAGCTTGCTCTTAGTGTTCCAAGCCCATTCAGGCGAATACATATCGGCCGAATCATCCTCTTCCTCCGACTCTTCCTAGTCGGAGTGTTCCATGATGTGAACTTCAGCCCTAGGTTTGTTAAACGTTTTAATGATTTTTTTATCCATGGCTCGGCCTTCTTAGACTAGAGCTTGCTATAGGACTTGTCTGACCTCTAATAAGATTTGGTTGTCTAGCCTATCTTTAATCTTAGAACGCAACCCATTAAAAGCCAGATCTGCCAAATCCCTTTCTGAAATGTTGAGACTAAAACATCAGTTTCTGGTATCTCTAAAGCGCTTGACGTACTAAGAGGCACTCTCGCTAGACTTCTTTTTGACCGATGTCAAGTGTGAAATCCTAAGTTCTGCCTCGCCTGTATAAAAATAGTCATGGAACTTCTGTTCTAATTGGGCCCATGTTTGGACGGAGTACGGCGAGAGTGCCGAAAACTAAGTGAAAGCGGTGCTGGATAACGAAAGAGAAAACAGTCTAAGTTTCAATGAGTTCGACCCACTAGCTTCTCCACACTATGCTAAGAATTGGCTGACATGCTCTAGTTTGGTCTTGTTACCCTCGCCGTTGAATTTTGTGAATTCAGGGACTCTATAGCCACGAGGGTAGGGTAAGGTATTGAAGTGATCGTGATACGGCTTTCGGTAAACCCTAGCCTGATCCCGAGGCGCGAAGCCGGTACACTCCCTAAACTGCACGTGGATCCGCTCCTAAATGTCGTCTTGGCCTCCTACCTATACACATTTCTCATGCAGAGGCGTGACACACGGTGGTATGTTGGCGTGTTGTCCGTGGGGCTCCTCCTCCCATGTTGGCTCAAGGTATACGACATACTCGGTCTATGCGGGTTCGTAGGAGCATGCGGCGTAGGCAGCGCGGGAGAAGTTGGTGCAGACGTAGGTGGAGGCGGCGGGTAATAAGCATGGTTAGCTTGCCCGTAAGTGTAGTGGCTTATCTTGGCTGGAGACGTGATAGCTTTGCCAATACTACCATCAGTTCTAATATAAATGCAATTTATCGGTGGTGTGCTCGTGATTGGAGTTGGAGGAACAACCTCAGTAAAGCCGAACCTTCTAAACGTTACCTCTACCTGAGAGCTGACTGTCAAATCTAGACGGTTGGCTAGAGAAGCACTAATACCTTGATCTACAGATGCGACTATCTTTCGCTCAATCTATAAAAAAGATAAAGGAGGTGATACTGGTGTTACCTGAGTCCAAGCGAGGTCGGGGATGTTGATGTCGCGCTTGATGAAGCCCGCACGTGTCTTGACGTAGCTCTCGAGCATGAGATCTTGGAGCTCTTTCATCTTTGCCTTGATCTCTGCCTGACCTTCCTCGAGGATATCTTCAAGGGTGAGCATCATGATGTTGCGGTTGTCTATCTATGCACCCCCATGGGATCCATCGGTGTTGTAGAAGTAGTAGTCTTTGTACAGGTACGTGCAGCCGATGCAGACATACTCATCAAGTTGGCATAGTGTTCCCCAGCGGAGTCGCCAAAAAGTATGTTGACACGAAAATGTGCCCCCACACTTGGGCCGATTCGATGATCCAAAAGCATGTGGATACTTAGGAATGAGCCTAAGCATAACACAATACTGACGTCGCGTTCTGACTACCCTTAATAGTGGCAAGGGGGGTGGAGTCACCATGTAATCATATCACAAAGAAATAATCCAATTAGCCAAAATATATAGATAAAACAAACCAATCGGTTGAACGGAGCCTAATTGATTCGGAGTATAACATGTGAAGGGTCACCGAAGGGGATCCTTCGGCGTCTGATGCGAAGGGTGCGCCGAAGGTAGCCTTCAGTGTTCGGATCGATCTGACGGAAGACAGGCTCCGAACAGATCGCGGCGCAAAATCACCTCCGAACGATAGGGTTCGGTGTGAAGCCTCAGACATGACAAAATCCAAAGCGGATCGCTGGCACGATGAAATCTAGTCTAGAGCGCTGGCGTGACGAAGTTCGATGCGGAGCGTTGGCACGATGAAGTCCAATGCGGAGCGGGCTCTAGTGTGACTCTGGTGCAAAGCAACTCCGAATGTGAAGTAGCTCCTGTTCACGGGACTTGACTAGACCGAAAACAGCGTGATGGATCCGGCATGATCAGACGATGCAGAGACTTGCCGAAGGGTGCTCTAGCGGCCTCTGAAACCAACTTCCAAGCTCTGAAAACCTTCGGCGAAGGGGGCTCCGAACATGAAACCTGTAGAAAAATGAAGATCAAGTGCCAATTCGTCCTGGAGACCGAATTACCAAGTGTTGCAGTATACAAAACGAAGGGTAGCAATCTATTACGTAGATTAACGGATGATTCACAGGTGAGCCAAGAAGGTGATAGCAATCTGTTACGTAGATTAACTGATGATTCACAAGCGAATCAACAAGGCTTACCATAATTACAGCATGGCCGACGGAGGGCTTCCAGCGCAAACCCACGAAGGTGTACTAATCTAATGCGGAAAGTAAAGAAAATAAAGGTATGGTTCAAACTAGGGTTTGAAGAGTTGATCTATGTTGGGAGGGTGCTATGAACCGGCCTCACCCCTGTATTTATAGGGGCTAGTCTTCTTATCGATAACTCTAATCTGATAAGATTCAGCCCAATCAAGATTAGATAAAAACAACATGTATCTGTATCAGACTCCTATCCGAAGCCTTTTTTGAGGAATGATTCAGGCTCCCGGCGGTGGACTTCTTGGCGGAGGTACTGGATTTGTTCCATGTAATGCTCCCCCAACTTCCCCCAACGCAATCGCTCTCCTAGCCATCTTTGAGTGGGCCATGTGAGTTGAATGGTGCGTGGGGAGGGCAGAGATCTTCGCTGCTCTCCACAAGGCCTCATGTTAGCCGAAGACATTCACTAGACCCAGAGGGGAGAAGATGGTGGTGGCCTTCGGAAGTATAAACTTCTAGCTTCGCGATGAGTTCTAGGACCGATTTCCAGCGAATGCCATCAACGACCGGCAGTACTCCGACTAGATCCTCCACTGGTTCTATGCGGAGGTGGGGTCGACCTACGCCTTGGCGGGGCCCTTAGAAGAGATCTTGTACCGGTGGGAGGCGGAGATCCATCCTGATCTGAGCAAACTTCAGGTACATCTTGGACTGTTGCACTCCGTGAGTTGTTGCATGAGCATGCACAACTTAGCGGAGGAATTCATCGGCCTCCGAATTCCTCCTCTGATGGCCACCTAGCAAATTAACTTCGAAGAGAACCCAGAGGGGGGACTTCAGGAAATCCCTTCAAACTCCGCAGGTAGGCTTTATGCATATCCTGCATCAAGGTGTTTCATACCTAAATATTGATTTAATTTCAATAAGTTAATTGGATGATATCTTATCTTTCAGCCCCACGCATGACTTGGACCCCGAAGCAAATTGTTCGGGCTGCGAAGAAGGTCCTCGGAGCCCCTACGCTCGCAGAAAAGGAGCGGAGGGTGAAGATGGTAGGGATTTGCGAGCGATTCAACCGAGTATGGAGTGTACTCAGAGTCAAGCCCCCAACCCTTCAAGACTGGTTTGCAAAGGACTATGCTCTGAAGAAGAGGAAGGCTAAGGCCGGGACTTCGACCCGATGAAGACACCAGCGAAGAAGGTGGCCCGCAAACCGAAGGTGCTTGGCCCTTCAAAATCGCCTGTCCCCCGCGAGAAGAGCTTCGAAATCCTCCGCATGGGAACCGAGGCCCTCATCCAAGATGGCACGGAGGTGGCGCCAACAGTTGAGGAGAGCGATCTTGGGAAGACGGATGCCAAAGTCACTACGTCTAGCCAAACAGATGTCCCTATTTTGGATCAAGGCGGAGTTGAGACCAAAAGGGTTTAGACCGTGGATGCGGAGGTCTCAGCTCCGGACGAAGTGACGGTTGATGTGGCCGAAGAAACTCCAGCAGGTGTTACCCCGGTCCGATCTCCGGAGTCCGAAGAAGACTTCGACCAAATGTTCAAACCTTCGAGCAGTCCAGTGCTCATCCGGAAACAAGGTGCCAAAGGTAAACCTCGACTGAAGCTTCTTTCTCTTTCTTTTACCTGCATCATTTAAAAAATAACATATACCTTGGGTTTCACAGAATCAGCTCTGACGGAGGTGGTCCCGGCTACGGAGGTAGTCCCGGAGCTTGAGGCAGCTTCGGTGTCATTGCTGACTTCAGCGCAGGAGACAGTTCTGGCACTAGAGGTGGCTCCGATGCAAGAGTCAACTCTTGCGTAGGAGATGGCTCTAAAGTAGGCGACGGGTCCTGGAAAGGGCAAAGGAAATCTTGGCCGATGCTTGCTCCTACTGCAAGGTGGACTCCGTTGGAGTCGACTGACGGAGGCCAGTTGACAGAGGCCTCGAAAGACACTTCGCTGCGCTTCGGCCCTTCTCCCAACGACGAAGATCGGAGTGCCTTGAAGAGGCTCCCCCTCTTGGCCCTCTTTCTTGAAAGGAGGACAGGGCTTTGAACTTTGCTGGAGCCTCTGGCTCGGGCTAGTCAAGAAGCTGTGGAGACCAAATTGATCTCCATCATAGGCGAGGCCGAAGGGTCAGAGCTCGACGCCACCCTTGAACGGGTCGCTTGCCAGGTACGAAGCACTTGTGAAAGTTAGTTTCATTTAAAGTATATATATATATATATATAACATAGTAACATTGCTCTTCTTTTCCTTTGTCAGCACATTGTTTTAGCTCGTGCAGCTGCTGTTTCCAATGAGCGCGGGTGTAATCGGCTCAAAGAGAAGGTGACGACTCTCCAAGAGAGCATTGCTAACTCTGAGAACCGGGCTTCGAGCTTGGAGGAGATAGCTCACGCAGAGCAGAGCGCAAAAGTGAAGCTGGAGACTACGAAGGAGGATCTTGTGGCTGAACAGGTGGTGCTACGAAATGAAGTCGAAAGGCTTCGAGAGGAGCAAGCAGCCTCTAGAGCTGAGGTTGTAAGGCTTTGGGAAGAGTGGCAACGCTTGGCTGACGACACAACGATGTTGTTTGGGCAGAAGACTGTCCTTATGAAAAAGACGGTCGTGCTCTCCACTTTGTTTGTGACATAAAGCTCTCGGCAGAGGCCTTGATCGCAGAGAAAACAAGGTGTGATAGCATGGCCTCTTAGACCATGGACGTCCTTCGGGGTGTCCTAGAATATTTCGGGACTTCTTGCACCTCCTCGTCGTCGGCCAACGATACGTTGATGCGGAAATTGAAGATGATCCAAGCAGCGGTGAAGACAATGAAGATTTCGGGTACTCCGTACGGAGAGATCTTCGGACAAGTAGCCACTCTCGGAGTACTTTGCCACTTCGAGGAAATTGGGATTTCTATTTCGCGAGACCCCGAAGTAGCCCTCGCTAGCTTTGGCGGTGACCAGCTATTGACCCCTTCGCCCGACGTGGTCGCATCTTGGGAAGCTTTTCAGCCATCCTGGAGAGATGAAGGACAGACGACGGTGAAGGCATGGATCGATGAAGGCCACCATCAAAAGCAAGCGCGGATGCTGCCTTCGACCAACAAGCCTCCTTCAGACCCGAAGGTCTAGTACTCCTTAGGGCCCTGTTATTTAGAAAACTTGTATTTCTATCTTTGTTTGAATGAAAAAGACTTATTTGGAAATGTTTTTAGGATTTCCCGCGTCTTTTGGATGATGAACTCGAAGAATTAGAAATTAATGAAGGGCTCCATCAATAGTGGGCTACCTTCGAAGCCTTAAGGCCTCACAGGCATCCTCAATTTTCAATTCCTCGAGGCAGCCATGGAGAGGTTATACCTGAAATTTGTAAAGAAGTATCAGATTATATTAAGGAG
Organism: Zizania palustris; assembly: GCA_019279435.1. Classification (NCBI taxonomy): domain Eukaryota; kingdom Viridiplantae; phylum Streptophyta; class Magnoliopsida; order Poales; family Poaceae; genus Zizania; species Zizania palustris. The sequence continues at coordinate 26,469,648 of JAAALK010000085.1, read as the reverse complement.
GAAAAGGGGGACAAGAGGTTGTAAATTTAGCATCTTCATCTTTAGAGGATGTTGACTGATCTGAAGAGGAGTGGTCTGGTGAAGATCAAGCAAGGAATAGCCCCAAACGACGTCGGACCTAGGCCGAGCTTCACCAAGAACAAAGAGATTTTTGGGCTTCAAAGGAAGGGAAGAAGGTCAAACATAAGTTTTGAAGACTCTCGGCTTAGGAACAAGTCACCCCCGAAGTCATACGAACTTCGAATCTAGTCTTAGGGACCGAAGGGGTCTTTGCTTTCTTCTTGGCTTAGACACTGATTTTTCGTAATGTAATATAATTGATTGAGTAATATAAACTGAAATGTTTCGAAATTGTCTCTTTACCTCCTAGCCCCTCTTTGAGAGTCAGCGCCTTCGATTTTTAAGCGAAGATGCTCACGCACAACGATTGTCATGCCTCCTAAGAGTACAATTTCAATAAGGTTTTTGATTCTGGGTGTTCGGAGCCCATATTGTATTGATAAAGAATTGGGAACCAATGGTTCGAAATCGAAATAGATGGTTATTATGGACCTCGTAGGGCTCTTCGAACCTATAGGTCCGGAGTTCGTAAATGGTATCTTAGTACTCTTTTTAAGATGTATTGGAATCCGATTATTCTAGTCTCTTCGGACTCTTTTACGGATGCTTTCAAGCCAATCGCTCAGAATCCATGTATTTTGGCCACCTTCAGCTCTTTTTACGAATGCTTTCAAGCCAGTGGATCAGAATCCGTTTTTCATGGTCTCCTCCGACTCTTTTTACGGATGCTTTCAAGCCGATGGCTCAGAATCCATATAATTTGGTCTCCTTGGACTCTTTTTACGGATGCTTTCAAGCCGATGGCTCGGAATCCATTTTTCATGGTACTTTACCACCTTGACGGATGCTTCAAGCTGGTAGCTCGAAGTTCATTGATTGGGTTTGAATGAATAATACTTACCTCCGCAATCAGCTTCGTCCCCCTAGTGTGTCCACTAGGGGTAGGAATCATCTTTAGAAGCTTGCATTATTCGAACCATAAGCTTTATTCATTTAGAAAGGTGTTTATAAGTTCTTACAATGAGCCCCGAAGTGAAGTATTGTTTAAGGTGCTCCGCATGCCATGCATGTTTAATTCCTCACCTTATAAATTAGCTAATTTAAAAGATTCGGGGCGTCCTGAACACAAGATGATATATGGGCCTTCCCATTTATTTCATAATTTCCCCAGAGCAATTATGCTTCGCAATACTAAATGGCCTGGCTTAAGTTCGTTAAGCTTTATTTTCGGGTCATACCAAGTCTTCGTGTGATGTTGATACTTCATTAGGTTAGCAACAGCTCGAAGCCTTGTTTCTTCAGTCAAGTCCAGTGAAGTCTGTCTTTCATTGTCCAGTCCTTGTTTGATGGTGCGGAGGGAACCTCCTTTGAGCTCCGTCGGCATCATGGCTTCATCTCTGAATAGTAACCGGAAAGGGGTGAACTCTGTCGACCTTGCTTGAGTGGTCCGAATGGACCACACAATCTTTGGAAGTTCTTCGGTCCACTAACCCTTTGCCAATACTACTATCCTTCAATTTAAGCCCGACAAAATATTACCATTGGCTCGCTCGACGGCTCCATTGGATGGGGGATGACGGACAGCTACAAAGCACATTTGTATACAAAGACCTTCACAAAATTCTTTGAAAGGTTTGGCATCGAACTAAGTGCCATTGTCAATTGTGAGCTGTCTAGGCACTCTGAATCTACAAATAATATTTTGCTAGAAAAGTTTTTGCACATTCTTGGAAGTGATAGCGGTGAGGGGTTCGGCTTCGGCCCACTTAGAAAAATACTCAATCACTACCACTGCAAATTTTACGCTGCCCTTTGCCATTGGGAAGGGGCCAATAAGATCCATGCCCCACCGGGCCATTGGCCACACCAGAGTGATAATTTGAAGATGTGTTGGTGGACGATGACTTCGTCTTCCCATCCATTGACAACCCTAGAAAGTGCAGACTAATGCCTCCGCATCAGCTACTATTATAGGCCAATAGAGCCCCTAGCGAAGTGTTTTGCCTGCTAAAGCCTGAGGGGCAAGATGGCTACCACATAGGCCTTCATGAATTTCTCAGAGTATGTCTTGGCCTTCGGCTTGGGAAATACATCGGCGCAGGGGAGAACAGACTCCAACCTTGAATAAAATATCGTTGATAATTTGATAGTTCTGGACCCTTTATTGTAATCTTGATAGCTTTGGGCCTTCGGGTAAATTGGCTTCATCTTGCAATAAATCCATAATTGGGCTCCGCCAATCAGTGCTTGGTATGCAAAGTACCTTAGCAGGAGGGAGTTGTGTCATCGAAGGGGAGGCAAGCTCTACATAAAAAGCCGCTTCCAGGATGTCTAGGGCTGTGGCTGCAGCTTTTGCCAAAATGTTTGCTTGCAAGTTATCGGCTCGTTTGATGCTTCGGACAAAAATCCCTTTAATTGCTACTTCGATCTTATGGATTTCTTCCAAATATTTATCAAGTTCTGGATGCTGAACTTGAAAGCTTTTATCAATGTGCCCTGCTACAATCTAGGAGTCTATTTTTATAACAACTCTTGTGGCAACAAGTGCGCGTGCCTTGCGAAGCCCAAGCAGGATCCCTTCGTACTCTGCAATATTATTGGTGGACTTAAAGTTAAGCCTTGCGGAGTACATTGATTTTTGCCCTGAAGGCGAAATTATGATAGCTCCGGCGCCTTCTCCGGATGATTGAAAAGCTCTGTTCGAGTATATGGTCCATACACCTTCGTTTGATTCTTTTGGAGCCCATACTACAGACGGAGTCCACTACGCTACAAAATCAGCCACCACCTGTGACTTGATGGGTGTTCTTGCTATGAAGGAAATACCAAAGGGTCTAGCTCGACAACCCATTTTCTAATTCTCCCCATAGAATCTTTGCTTCAGATCATATCCCCAAGAGGGTAAGAAGTTGGTACAGTTACATTATGTACCTATTGGCGTAAAAGATTACGCTAACAGGTTTTTAGAGATTAGAAACTAACAAACGAAGTGTTTGTGAAGTAAACTATTTCAAGCCTTCGAATGGATAATAGCTCAAAACAGTTTGAAGGTGTATATTAAATAACTTAGTCTCCGATCCCCATTACAGGGTAAAACGAGGGGTATTTATAGGCCCAAACATTAAGGAAAAGACCCTTTTACCCCTATGTTACAACCGACATAGTGGAAACTATTTGGTACTCTTAATAGGGCTAAAACAGTAAAATACTAATCTAATGATAAAGAAGATAAGTATTCCATCCTAGCTAGCAAAGCAGCTCTCAGAAGAGTCAATGTTCGAAGATATACTCCGAACTAAAGTTCGCCTCCATCCTTCGAACTTGATCCAATATCCTTCCGGAGTTAGATGCTGGTAACCTTTATTAAATCACCTGCCTTGGTCCTGCTACAACAATAGCCTTGGGGATGGAGTATTTTCCCCCAACAGTAGCCCCTCAAATACGCTTCTCCGCTAGATCTGTAATGTTAGGAGAGCAGTATACGCAAGAAAAATAACCATGCTTAGGGGTTAACAGATTTAATCAACCTCCGAAATATGCGGAGATTCAAAACTTCGAATCAACTTCTAAGAAAGTTACATTCGAACTATCTTGGAATTAACTTAAGAAGCTCAAAAGTTATTTTAGACTTAGAAGAAATAGCCGTTGGCTTTTTACTTCCAGCGGAAGTTACGTAATGCGTTTACTTCGCAAGGGGTAACGGTCAAGAATGCAAAACAGGAAACGTTAACGGTAAAAAATCGTGGGCCTGGGCTATAAATAGTGGACCCAAATCCTTCCCGAATACTCTTCTCACCGCTTTTGTGCAAACAAGCCTAGCCTCCAGATTTCTCCTTCAGCAATCAGTGCGACTTCACGGCGAAGACAAGCTTCAAGGTCCCTGGGGCAGCCTCGGCCCTAGCTCGGCAGCAGGCTGCAGCCGCGGCGGCGGCAGCGGCATCAATAGCACCTTCAGCGGTGGTGACTTCGGCGGCAGCAGTAGCAGCACCAGTGGCGGCGCCAACAAGAAATCCCCAAAATGTTGGTCCTCACGATCTCCTCCCCGCATCGTCGAAGTATTCGGACCAGTCTTATCAACTGGGGCCATCTACCTGCAAGAGGGAATCGCTCGCAGCAGCAGTGGAAGGAAAAATTAGCTCGGAGATCATAATCCATAAACCTGGAAAGGAGGCCATCCCTTCACCGAGGCCTGGAGAAGTGGTAGTTTTCGAAGATTTCTTCGAAGCGGGGTTAGGACTTCCAGCAGTCGACTTCTTATCGGAGGTACTGGATTTATTTCACGTCACCCTCCCCCAACTATCTCCGAACGCCATAGCGCGCCTGGCCATCTTCGAATGGGCACTGCGAGTTGAGGGCTGCAAAGGAAGAGCAGAGATCTTCGCAGCGCTGCACAGGGCATCCTGCCAACCCAAGACTTACCTAGGCCCCGGAGGAGAAAAGATTGTGGTAGCCTTCAGGAGCATCAACTTCTGGCTTCGGGATGAGTTTCAACTAAGATTTCCAGCGAAGGCCATCAATGCCAGATGGTATATAGATTGGATCCTCTGGTGGTTCTATGCCGAAGTTGGGGCAGGCAGTCGTCTGGCCGGACCCCTGCAAGACATAAACTTCCGAAGGGAAGCCCTTGTTCACCCAGATCCCGGCCAACTTGAAGCTCGCCTCAGTATGCTTCAAAGAATTAGTCGCCGCATGAGCATGCGAGACCTAATGGAGGAGTTCATCGGACTTCAAATTCCTCCCCTGATGGCCAACTAGCCTATCACCTTCGAAGAAGATCCGGAGGGCGGACTCCGAAAAATCTCTTCGAACTCGAGCCCTATAGGTAGCTTCGAAAACAATATGTTCTATATATATTTGTTTTGATGAAATGACTAATACCAACTTATCTTTCAGCTTCCCAAGCCCCCATGACTTCGGAGCAAGTTGTTCGAGCTTCGGAGAAGATTCTGGGAGTTCCAACTCCGACTGAGAAGGAGTGGAGAATGAAGCTAGTGGGTAGTTGGGAGCGGCTCAACCGAGTATGGAGTGTACTCGGAGTTGCTCCCCCTCCTCTTCCAGACTGGGTACCTTCAGAGCAAGGGCCGAAGAAGAGGAAGGCCAAAGCCGGAACTTCAGCTCCTGTTAAGACTTCGTCAAAGAAGGTAGCCCAAAAGCCAAAGAATGTGGCGCCTCCAAGTCTGGTGGCTTCAGTCTCGAATTCCTCTGAAGACGAAAGAAGAATCCTCGTTGACCTGATCGACGAGGATGCAACCCAAGCGGATGCAAATAGTGGCGACGCCACAAACGCGCCAGATGTTCCGAGCAGCTCCGGGCAGGCTGGGACTTCGGCTGTCCAACCAGACTTGCCGCATGAAGATGCCCCTATGACTGAAGGCGGAGTCGAAGTTGCTACTGAGCCAGCTTCGATTCCGGATGAAGCGATGACTGTAGCTCCAAGAGAGGCTTCAACAGTCAACCCTTCGGTTCTAGGCTTCGAATCGGATGAAGACTTCGAGGTAGCCTTTGACCCTCCGAGCAGCCCCGTACTCACCCACCGACAGGACTTCGGAGGTAAACTTCACATGAACCCTTTTTTCCTTTTCGCTGCAAAATTGTGCAATATATAATACCTTTGTCTTGGCAGGGTCCACTCCTATGGAAGTGACTCCTCCCGAAGATACAACTCGTGGGACCTCAAACCCTCCGGTGCTGATTCCAGAAGTCGCACAAATGGGACCTGGAAAAGGTAAAGGCAAAATGGACCCCTTTCCTTCTCCGAATTCAGGATTAACTCCGTCTGAATCAACAGACGGGGGTCAATCTATGGAGGGGGGCCAATCTACCGAGGTCTCCGAAGACGTAGCCCAGCATTCTGACCCCTCACCGAACGAAGACGATCAGAGGGCCCTGACCATGCTCCCCCTCCTAGCTCCTTTCTTGGAGCGAAGGACCAGACTTCGGACCCTGCTCGAGCCTTTGGATCGAGCTAACCGCGAAGTTGGGGAGACGGACTTGGTGGCCATCCTTAGCGAAGCTGAGGGTTCGGAGCTCAACGCCACCTTGGAACGGGCAACATACCAGGTACGAAGTATCTGCAAAACAAGATTAATTTCAACTTACAATTAGTTTCTCACCTTGCTTCTTTCTCTTTGCAGCAAATAGTCTTGGCTAGAGCCGCAGCTATCTCGAACGAGCGCGGAAGTCTTTGTCTTCAGGAGAAAGTTACTGCTCTTCAAAGGAGTCTTAACGTCTCCAAAGTTCGGGTTTCCCGCTTGGACGAAATGGTTTCGGTGGAGAGGAGGGCTAGACAAAATCTGGAGGCTGCAAATAAAAAGCTCGAAGCCGAACAAATTGTGCTTTGGGCTGAGATAGAAAGAATGCGGGCGGAGCACGCTATGGCGGGGCCTGAGCTAATTAAGCTCCAGAAGAAAAAACTAAAGCCGCGGAGGAGGCTAGCAACTTACTTAGCCAGAAGAGTTCTCTGGCTACGGAGGCAGCTAGGCTCTCCGCTATGGTGGATGAACTGACTTCGTCAAAGGATGCTTTGATTGAAGAAAAGGTGAAATCGAAGAAGGTAGCTACGGAGGTCTTGAACAATCTCTTAGGCATTCTAGAGTACTTTGGTACTCACTAGACACTACCTTCGAGCGACAACGTCCCCCTGGTCTAACGGCTAAAGATGATCCAAGGAGCTGCGAAGATGATGAAGACAGCAGGCATTCGGTATGGAGAGATCTCCGGCCAAGTGGCTGCTCTCAGAGTACTTCGCTACTACGAAGATCTGGGCTATCGATAATGCCAGACTCGGGGGCGGCTCCCATTACCTTCGACGAGAGCCAACTTCTAAATCCTTCTGAAGACGTGGCCACTGCTTGGCAAGCCTTCCAAACATCATGGAGAGCCGAAGGTCGTACTGCGATCAAGGCTTGGATCGATGAAGGTCTAGCTTTGTTTTAGGATCCCGACTATGTAAAAAATCATGCTTTCATACATTATGAATGAAAATTTATTTATCATGTTTTTAGGCTTCTCAACCCTGTATGGATGATGTCGAAGTGTTAAACGTTACCGAAGAACTCCGCCTGTTATGGGCTACCTTCGATCTTTTAAAACTTCATAAATGACCTCGATTTTTGATTTCTCGAGATAGCTCCGGTGCAATTGCGCCCGAAATATGTAAAGATATATTATCTTATATTAAGGAGGAAGAAAAAGAAGTTAACTTGGAAACTTCGTCTTCTGAAGACATTGCGTGGTCCGAGGACGATGTAGGACCGAAAGTAGCGACCAGAGGGGGGGTGAATGGGCGCCTAAAAAATTCTTTTCGAATCAATGGCCTGTTCCCAATACCCAACGCACCTCAAAAAGACTACGCAGCAGAAAATAAACAAAAGGCCTGAGTCTAAAGGTTTCTAACCTAGAAGCAAATGATTATAACTGAGAATTATTAAATAAGTGCAACTAGGCAGATGAACATGGTGTAACAGGCCTAAAACTTCTCAATGAAATGATCTAAGTATGTGTAAGATGAGAAGAGAAGTTACTGTCCAAATTTGTCTCCTGTTCGGAACTGGGCGAAGCCTCCTTCGCACGTCGAGGTCTGCTTCAGAGGTTGGTGACGGAGCCTGCTTCGGAGGTCAGTTGCGAAGCATGTTGAAGATGCCGAAAGTGTTTGGTTCTAGTCTAGTTCGAAGTGGCAAGAAGCGAAGTATGCTTCGAAGTGAAGTATGACAAATGTCGGAGCCTGCTTTGAAGTGTGTACCTCGAAGACAAAGCTTCGAACACAGCTTTGAACCAACAGCTTCGAAGTCAAACCTTCGAACACAGAACTTTGAACACAACAAACAGATGAACGACCTTTGAACAGAGAAGTGAAGCCTGCCACACGATAGAAAACCAAGTCCGAAGCCAATGCTCTACCTTCGAAAAGAGCAAGCTCCGAAAAGAGAGGCGAAGGGTGACATGCCACACAGAAGTCAGTGCGAGGCCTAGCGGAGCTACAAACTTCGAACCCAACTTCGAAACCTGTCGAAGTATGGACTTCGAACAGATAGAGCCGAAGCCCCTTCGCACTATCGTTCGAAGTATGCGATGCTGACGTTCAGAAAATGCTTCGAAGCTCAGCAACACAGAACGCAAACCAAAAAACAAAGATCGAACGAAGCCTTCGAAGGTGTTAGATCGAAGCCTGCCTCACGAAGCTGAGGGGCTTCGAACAGAGAATGGCTTCGCTCGAAACACAGCCAAAAGGTGACAGAGCCTGTCAGCTTCGATCAAAAAGCTGTGCAGAGAAGGTGAAAAGCTGCACGGAACAGTGTAGCTACAGGAAAGTAGTACTACTTGCAGCAGCAAGAACTAGTACTACTAGCGTGAAGAACACACCCAGCCGAAGCACACAAAACCTCAAAAATCATGGGAAAACTTGCTATGCTAATGAAATGTAGCCATTAAAAACTTAGCAGATGCTGCACACAACGAAGTAGGGCATTTACTGCAACAATAAATGCAAGACAATAAACACAGGAGAAAAATCTCCCTGGCGGCGCAAGCAGGGAACATGAGAAGAGAGAGGCAAGGCAAGAGACAAAAAATGACCCAATAGAGTGGATTTGATTTCAGCCAAAAGGGTAGTCCAAACCCTAGGGATTGGGGTCCTATTTATAGGCAGCCCAACACTAGGAATTTTCTACCAGCCCCGTAGGGTTTTTACAGACTCAAAAATAAAGGAGAAGACTCTACTGCCCTTAGGAATTTTTACAGACACGACTGACTGACTGTGGGCCTAGAGATACAGATGACTTATCTGGAAGCTAAGTTTTCGTAGCGGCTACGGCTTCTCTTCTGGACAGTCGGATACAAGATCAACGGTTGTCAGTTTTGCGCCGAAACTGACAAAGCCTCCACCGGCTCTGCACCAGGTACCCGGATTGGGCCGGCCCGACTCCGCAGCTCTCTCAGCCCGGCAATCGCTCACCGCCCGTGTACCTGAGTCAGTCCTGGTCAACAGCCCAGTGGGTCTTCTACTGCTTCTGGCCAATGCACCCGGATTGGGCCAGCCCGACTTCGCAGCCTCCTCTGCCCGACAGTCGCTCGCTGCCCGTGTACCTGAGTCACACGCGGCCCATGAAACAGCAGATCTCTTCTTCTTCTGTCCTCTTTGACTTTCGTTGACAATGACTCATCACTTCTGGAGCCATGAGGCCCACGCTATTCAGCATGGCTCCTCAATCTCCCCCTTGATGAGTGCATTGTCAACACTTCTCTTCTTCAGCTCTTCAGCACCTGCGAACAAATGTGGAAACACGAAAACAAAACACAAGAAAAAACAAAGAAGAAGAAAAATAAGGTAAAAGTTTAACCCTAATGACCAAAAGCCGAACAAAAGCAAGAAGCGGTCATTATGGTTAACCAAAACGTACAAGCTCAATATGAGTGCAAGGATATCAACAGAGTAAGAACTCCCCCTTAAACTCTGATCCCAAATTTTCTCCCCCTTGTTGACAAGTGAACTCATCAAGCACTCAAAAGAGACACATACTCCCCCTGAAATGCAACTCCCCCTCAAAATATGCAGTGAATTCAACTGGAGTGCATAAGGAGTGTAGAAAGCATGCTTCTCAAATATGATTGACTGCAATTACAACATCTAACAGGTATAGCAAAAGAGATACTGTCTAAGATACATGGCATGATCAGTGCAACAGATGATATCTAAAGAAAGTCATTAGCACGCATTTTTCAGTTTTGGCAAACAAAAGTATCACCACATTTTCTAGTAAACAAGCAAGGTAAAGCATGAGATGTAGAAGCTAACTGATATCTACCAAGATAAGCTTTGTTCAAAACAAAGTGCTTCAGCAAACTTGTTATCACTTCATTTTTCAAGCTTTTTCATTTTCCTTTTTCATTTTTGCCAAGGGTTATTTGCATGTCAAACCTTATGCTAACCGACCAAGTCAAGCCTAGGCCAGAACTGGACCATCAGAAGCTTAAGACATTGGTCTTGGCATACACTACACTGTCCTAGTTCATACCAAAGTGCTATGGTATGCAGTCCAGAACAAATGTAATGTGACAAAGCAAACCCACTTGGATCTTTTCAACTCAAGCATAAAAAGGCATGGAATTTTCATTCATGTTTGATTTTTATCATTTTTATAACTCATTTTCCATGTTAAAGCATAAAGATGTCCAAGTTGCATATCTGCATCTATGTGATGAACTAGCTACAAGGCATGTAACAGATAGCGAAAACACTCAGCCTACACATGCTAGTTACCAGAAGCAATGGTGATCATTTTTCAGGTTTTAAAGCATAAAAGCCATGCATATGACAGATATCAGACATATCATTTGAACTGAAGCAAAGCATGATCATCGACAAGTAATCAAAAGCATGTACCAGCTTGAACAAGTAAAGCAGTTCAATCATATAACAGAAGCAGGCTCAAAAGTGTGATATGTGAATATGCAAGATATGAACACACATAAAAAGACTCAAGAAAAAGAGTAAAGAAGAAAGAAAAACTGACGCAAAATATCCTAAAAAGGATACACAACACCCAAATCCCCTCGTAAACGCTCGAATGTAGACTGATCTAGGGGTTTGGTGAAAATATCAGCCAACTGATGATGGGTATCAACATGAACAAGGTCAATGACACCTTTCTCATATTGATCCCGCAAGAAGTGAAAGCACACATCAATGTGTTTGGTTTTTGAATGGAGACACGAGTTTTTCCCTACACTAATAGCACTAGTGCTGTCGCAAAACAATGGGACCCTGGTGGGAAAGAACAACCCAAAATCTCTCAAAGTGGAAATCATCCAAACCAACTGTGAGCAGCAGCTAGCAGCAGCTACATACTCAGCCTCTATGGTCGAGAGAGCAACTCCAGATTGCTTTCGTGAAGACCAAGACACAAGAGAAGAACCAAGAAACTGGCAAGTACCAGAAGTCGACTTGCGATCCAACCGGCACCCACCAAAGTCGGCATCCGAAAAGCCAGATAGATCAAGAGATGATGATGCTGAATAGTAAAGACCGAGATCGGGCGCATAAGTAAGATACCTGAAGATGCGCTTGACAGCCTGCCGATGAGACGCGCGTGGTGAAGACTGAAAACGCGCGCAAAGTCCCACGGCGAACTGTATGTCTGGTCTTGTTGCCGTTAAGTACAACAGCGAACCAATCATCCCTCGAAATTCCCTTTCATTTACCTTGACGCCGCTCTCGTCCTTGTCCAGACCCCCAGAAGTGCCCATCGGGGTCATCTGTGGCTTCAATTCACCACCAAAGTCAAATTTTTTTAACATATCACGAGTGTACTTACCTTGGTGGATGAAGGTGCCGTCCTTGGTCTGCTTGATCTGGAGCCCTAAGAAGTACTTGAGCTCACCCATGAGGCTCATCTCAAACTCACTGTGCATCTGCTCAGAAAACTTGGACACAAGAGAATCAGGAGTACCGCCAAAGATAATATCGTCCACGTAAATCTGAGCAACTAAGAAATCTGAAGCATCTCTGAGCAGGAAAAGAGTTTTATCCACAGAACCCATCACAAAGCCCTTCCCCAACAAAAACTGCTTCAATCGGTCATACCAAGCCCTGGGGGCTTGCTTCAACCCGTATAAAGCTTTGTGCAACTTAAAAACATGTCGAGGAAACTTGGGGTTCTCAAAACCGGGGGGTTGCCTAACATAAACCTCCTCTTCTATGTACCCGTTCAGAAAAGCACTCTTAACATCCATTTGAAAAAGCTTAAAACCCTTCGAAACGGCAAAAGCTAGAAGAATACGAATGGACTCAAGACGGGCAACAGGAGCGAAGGTTTCTTCAAAGTCAATACCTTCCTTCTGGCAATAACCCTGGGCAACTAGTCGAGCCTTGTTGCGCACCACAACCCCATCTTCACCTTGTTTGTTCTTGAATACCCACTTGGTGCCTATGGGGTTGCATCCTGGTGGCGACTCAACTAGTGTCCAAACCCGATTGCGGACAAAATTCTCAAGCTCTTCTTGCATAGCATTAATCCAATTGGAATCAGAAAGAGCATGAGAAATGTCTCTGGGCTCAAAAGATGCAACAAACGCAGATTCAGCAAACACAGCAAGAGAGGCAGAAGAACGCAAGGTTCTCTCAGTCAAATCACCAATGATGAGCTCTGAGGGATGGTCACGCTGAACTGCTCGGGTTCCCTGGTGATCTGAAGTCACCTCACCGGAGTCAGCAGCAGGCACCTCTGGACTCGACTGAGGGGGCTCGATCGTAGTGGAAGAAGTGATCAGAGGTCCGCCCTCATCATCAGTCGAAGTCTCAGAAGGTGTGGGCTCTGCGGGAGATGCAGAAGGCCCACCCTCAATAGCAGCTGGAGTATCCTCATCTTCCTCGAAGATGGACTCTCCGAGCTCATCATCACCAGAAAGCTCAAAAGAAGGGGTCAAAGAAGGCAAGGACTCATCAAATGAAACCTCACAAGTCTCGACAAGCAGCTGGGATTCGAGGTTCCAAACACGGAAGCCTCGAGAATGCAATGCATAACCAAGAAAAACACCATCCCAGCAACGAGACTCAAACTTGTCCAAATGCCCTCCTTTCTTGAGCACAAAGCACTTGCAGCCAAATGCTCGCAAGTGGCTCACCTTGGGCTGTCTGCCAAACCGCAACTCGTATGAGGTCTTACCTAGGTAAGCTCTAAGAAAAATGCGGTTGGCCAGATAGCAAGCCGTGTTCATGGCTTCAGCCCAAAAATTCCTAGGAGTCCTGTGCTCATCGAGCATCGTCCTGGCCATCTCGACTAGCGTGCGATTCTTTCGTTCCACAACGCCGTTCTGTGGGGGAGTGTAAGGAGAAGAAAACTGATGATCCAGACCCTGATCACTACAGAAGCTGATGAACTGAGAGTTCTTGAACTCATAGCCGTTGTCGGAGCGAATTGCTCGCATCCGACCATTGTTCTCATTCTTCAGCTTCAAAATCAGGTCATGGACAAATTGAAAAGTTTCATCCTTAGACTCCAAAAAGAAAACCCACGAGAATCGAGAGAAATCGTCAACAATTACAAGTGCATACCACTTCCCACCGACTGAGCGTACCCGAGCTGGACCTACAGTGTCCAAAAGTAAAAGCTCTCCCGGATACGAAGTCATCACCTGAGTCACAGGTGAGTGAGAAGCGGCAACCATTTTCCCATGACGACAGGGATGAAAAACTAGATCCTTCTCCATCTTAAGCTTGGGCAATCCTCGGATGAGGTCCATAGAGCTTAACCTGACTAGCAGATCAAAACTCAAGTGACCTAACCTCCTATGCCACTTCCAGAGCTCAGAAGAAGATCCAGCAATCAAACAGCGAGAAGGGCCAAAAGAACTAGAGAAGTCAATTCGAAAAACTTTACCGAAAGGTAAAATCTGACAAACCAAAGATCCTCTAGTATCAACCACAGAAGAATTGCCCTTCTTAAAACGCACTTCCAAACCATCCTCAAGAAGTTGCGAAACAGAAATCAAATTAAAGTTCAAATTTTTAACCAAAGCAACATTCTTCAAAGAGAAATGATCTGAAATGCGTATTGAGCCTATGCCACTTACTTTCCCTTGACCGCTGTTCCCGAACGTGATGTATTCTTTGGAGCTCGGGGGAGTGAGACTGGAGAACCATCTGCGATGTCCCATCATGTGGCGAGAGCATCCTGAGTCCATGATCCAAACATCCTCCAGTCCCCGGTCTTGCACAATCAGTGTCTGTAAGTGGGAGCAAATGGTCCGGCACCAGGTTTAGCAAAAGAGCTAAACCAGTGTCGAGCCATCTGCTCAAAAGATGGAAAGCGAAAACCATCAAAAGAGTTTGGACCAAAACGCGGCTCAAAGCGCGGTCCTCGGTTCTTCCTAACCCTGCGGCCACGAGGTCCAGAACTGTAGCCAACACGGTCTGGAACTCTGCCGGAATGAACACCACCAACTGGAGCACGGGCTAGAAAACCGTCTCCTCTACCACCACCTACACGACGCGGCCTGGCCTCTAGCCTCTCCCCGCGCCGAGGAACACGCGGTCTACCACCCTGCTGGTAGAACTGCTCCTGATCACTACGAGCCCTCTCTGCTCTCTCAACCCGCTTCCTCCTGAAGCAGAACTCCGCAAGATGCCTGTCTCTCTGACAGTACTCACAATGATAGGTGGGCTTCTTGGGATGTGGTTGAGGTTTAGGATTCTTGGGCTTGGTAGTGTTTGGTGTGGTCTTCTTGGGCTGAGAGGGTCCAGGAAGAGAGTCAAGAGAAGTGTGGAGATTTTTGGGCTTTGGAACCCAGATAGGTTTCTTGGGTGGAGCTTTAGGTGGTTCATGGATCACTCCATCCTTGGGCTGACAAGCCTGGGAAGACTCAGTGGAGTGAGTCTTGGGATACCTCTGTTCTGGAGTCATTTTACTCCACTCCACTGCCCGGCTAATGGCACTCTCAAAGTCAGCCTTGGTGTAGGTGTAACCTACCCCAAACCCATCCTGCCTCTTGAACTGCTGGATCATCATGCCAAGCTGTGGCTCTCTGGCACTGATCCAACTCAGGATAGAACGGAGGTAAAAGTTCTCATTCTGAGAATCTGCTAGCTCCTCTCTCAAGGAAGCTAGAACCTCCACCTGAGACAAGCAGGTCTCACACTCACTCTCTACTTGAACAGACTTCTCGGCTTTCAGCTTAATCAATTCCATTCTAAGAGACAAGCAGTTCTCACAGACAGTGGGTGGAACTGACAGTGTCTCAAGCTCTAGCCTAGTCTGGGCAAGCTCAGCTCTCAACCTCTCCAAATCACCCAAATGCTCATCGCCCTTGGAATTCAGCTCAGCTAAGGCAGCTAGATGAGATGGGCAATCAACACAGGGTGCGACGACAGTGGCTTGAGCATCTTTCAGCTCCAGCTGAGCGCTTTCAAGCTCAGTGGCCAAAGCGTCCCTCTCATCAACCCTTTCTGTGTACCTGGACTTCAGAGTCGACAGGTCACATAGAAGCACCTCACACTTCGGGCACTCACTACTATCACCCAAGCAAGGAGAAAAAGATAGACTCTCAATTCTGCCGTTGGCCACGGCAATCTCACTTTCTAACTCATCTATCCTCTTCTTAGCCCCCCTAAGCAGTTTTTCCCGATACTTCAACTCCTGACGATTGCTCTCAAGTAAATCAACAATTTCACGCTCATAAGATGATACCTTGCTGTCGTCGTCGTCGGAGTCGTCGGGGGAGATCTTTTCTTCCCTATCCCCAAGAGCCATTGAACAGAAGCTCTTGCGGGATCTTCGGCGCTGGTGTGAGTGGCTCTTCGGCTTGTCCCCGAAAGCCATGAAGCAGAGGCCCGCCGGATCATCCTTGTCCTTCCCCTTCCTGATGGCGATCTCCTCATCGCTTGAGCTCGATGAAGAGGAAGAAGACGTGGACTGCTTGGAGTAGCTTTTCTCCATCTCGGCGAAGAAGGCCTTGTCGCGCTTCTTGTTCTCTCGCCGGTAGTCCTTCAGGGCCTTCTTGAAGAAAAGGGTCTTCGGCTTGCCCTTGTTGAAGGATGAGCTCTCGTGCTTCCCCGAGTCATGGAAGCTGCCACCGGTGCCCTTCTTGTATCCATTGCGCTTGGGGCAGTCGGCGATGAAGTGTCCTGGATCACCACATTCAAAGCATCCAGATTTTGTGCCGTGTCTTTTGAACATTCTCTTATCATAGACACGACGCACCCGGTTGTTAAAAAGACACAAATCATCATCTCCCAACAACTCAAGATGGTCCTCAGTGATAGACATCAAGGAGAACGCAGCACAGCTCACAGAAGAGGGATCAACAGAAGGTGTAGCAAGGGCTAGGGATTTTGATCCTGAACCAGTGAGATTTGATCTCAGCTGGATAGCTACCTCAGTGGCCTTCAGCTTGCTAAACAACTCAGAAATGGTCAAGGTATCGTAAGAAGTGCTCTCAACGATAGAGGATACCTTGATCTCCCAGATCTTTGGGTCCAAGGTATGGAGAACCTTGAGCGCCTGCTCGTGATCTGAGACTAACTGAGCACCCTCAGCCTTGTTGTCCTGAAGCTTGTTTATGATCGACTGAAAACGACCAAACAAAGCCTCAACAGATTCACCCGACTTCTGTGTGAAATTCTCATATTCACACCGGTAGGTCTGATAGAGCCGAGCCTTGACCTGTGCCGTTCCCTCATGGTGTGCCTTGAGGGTAGCCCAGATCTCTCTTGCAGTGGAGAGATGACTCACACGCTCAAACTCAGTGGGACCTAAGCCAGAAAACAGAATGTTCACAGCCTTACTGTTGCTCAGATGCTGAGCAATGATACCAGCAGTACCTTGCTCAGTAACTGGCAAAATGACAAATGTGGTGTGAACGCAAATGTCCCATATGTCCGAACCCTGACTCATGAGATAGGCTCGCATGCGAGTCTTCCAATAATTATAGCCATAGGCTTCCAAGGACGGGACCTTGCCAGGAGACGTCATGGTCACTACTGGGGTTTAGAACCGGTTAAGGTATGGAAAAACCCTAACCTTGCTCTGATACCACTTGTAGGACCGAAAGTAGCGACCAGAGGGGGGTGAATGGGCGCCTAAAAAATTCTTTTCGAATCAATGGCCTGTTCCCAATACCCAACGCACCTCAAAAAGACTACGCAGCATAAAATAAACAAAATGGCCTGAGTCTAAAGGTTTCTTACCTAGAAGCAAATGATTATAACTGAGAATTATTAAATAAGTGCAACTAGGCAGATGAACATGGTGTAACAGGCCTAAAACTTCTCAATGAAATGATCTAAGTATGTGTAAGATGAGAAGAGAAGTTACTGTCCAAATTTGTCTCCTGTTCGGAACTGGGCGAAGACAAAGCTTCGAACACAGCTTCGAACCAACAGCTTCGAAGTCAAACCTTCGAACACAGAACTTTGAACACAACAAACAGATGAACGACCTTCGAACAGAGAAGCGAAGCCTGCCACACGACAGAAAACCAAGTCTGAAGCCAATGCTCTACCTTCGAAAAGAGCAAGCTCCGAAAAGAGAGGCGAAGGGTGACACGCCACACAGAAGTCAGTGCGAGGCCTAGCGGAGCCACAAACTTCGAACCCAACTTCGAAACCTGTCGAAGTATGGACTTCGAACAGATAGAGCCGAAGCCCCTTCGCACTATCGTTCGAAGTATGCGATGCTGACGTTCAGAAAATGCTTCGAAGCTCAGCAACACAGAACGCAAACCAAAAAACGAAGATCGAATGAAGCCTTCGAAGGTGTTAGATCGAAGCCTGCCTCACGAAGCTGAGGGGCTTCGAACAGAGAATGGCTTCGCTCGAAACACAGCCAAAAGGTGACAGAGCCTGTCAGCTTCGATCAAAAAGCTGTGCAGAGAAGGTGAAAAGCTGCACGAAACAGTGTAGCTACAGGAAAGTAGTACTACTTGCAGCAGCAAGAACTAGTACTACTAGCGTGAAGAACACACCCAGCCGAAGCACACAAAACCTCAAAAATCATGGGAAAACTTGCTATGCTAATGAAATGTAGCCATTAAAAACTTAGCAGATGCTGCACACAACGAAGTAGGGCATTTACTGCAACAATAAATGCAAGACAATAAACACAGGAGAAAAATCTCCCTGGCGGCGCATGCAGGGAACAGGAGAAGTGAGAGGCAAGGCAAGAGACAAAAGTGACCCAATAGAGTGGATTTGATTTCAGCCAAAAGGGTAGTCCAAACCCTAGGGATTGGGGTCCTATTTATAGGCAGCCCAACACTAGGAATATTCTACCAGCCCCTTAGGGTTTTTACAGACTCAAAAATAAAGGAGAAGACTCTACTGCCCTTAGGAATTTTTACAGACACGACTGACTGACTGTGGGCCTAGAGATACAGATGACTTATCCGGAAGCTAAGTTTTCGTAGCGGCTACGGCTTCTCTTCTGGACAGTCGGATACAAGATCAACGGTTGTCAGTTTTGTGCCGAAACTGACCAAGCCTCCACCGGCTCTGCACCAGGTACCCGGATTGGGCCGGCCCGACTCCGCAGCTCTCTCAGCCCGGCAATCGCTCACCGCCCGTGTACCTGAGTCAGTCCTGGTCAACAGCCCAGTGGGTCTTCTACTGCTTCTGGCCCATGCACCCGGATTGGGCCAGCCCGACTTCGCAGCCTCCTCTGCCCGACAGTCGCTCGCTGCCCGTGTACCTGAGTCACACGCGGCCCATGAAACAACAGATCTCTTCTTCTTCTGTCCTCTTTGACTTTCGTTGACAATGACTCATCACTTCTAGAGCCATGAGGCCCACGCTATTCAGCATGGCTCCTCAATCTCCCCCTTGATGAGTGCATTGTCAACACTTCTCTTCTTCAGCTCTTCAGCACCTGCGAACAAATGTGGAAACACGAAAACAAAACACAAGAAAAAACAAAGAAGAAGAAAAATAAGGTAAAAGTTTAACCCTAATGACCAAAAGCCGAACAAAAGCAAGAAGCGGTTATTATGGTTAACCAAAACGTACAAGCTCAAAATGAGTGCAAGGATATCAACAGAGTAAGAACTCCCCATTAAACTCTGATCCCAAATTTTCTCCCCCTTGTTGACAAGTGAACTCATCAAGCACTCAAAAGAGACACATACTCCCCCTAAAATGCAACTCCCCCTCAAAATATGCAGTGAATTCAACTGGAGTGCATAAGGAGTGTAGAAAGCATGCTTCTCAAATATGATTGACTGCAATTACAACATCTAACAGGTATAGCAAAAGAGATACTGTCTAAGATACATGGCATGATCAGTGCAACAGATGATATCTAAAGAAAGTCATTAGCACGCATTTTTCAGTTTTGGCAAACAAAAGTATCACCACATTTTCTCATAAACAAGCAAGGTAAAGCATGAGATGCAGAAGCTAACTGATATCTACCAAGATAAGCTTTGTTCAAAACAAAGTGCTTCAACAAACTTGTTATCACTTCATTTTTCAAGCTTTTTCATTTTCCTTTTTCATTTTTGCCAAGGGTTATTTGCATGTCAAACCTTATGCTAACCGACCAAGTCAAGCCTAGGCCAGAACTGGACCATCAGAAGCTTAAGACATTGGTCTTGGCATACACTACACTGTCCTAGTTCATACCAAAGTGCTATGGTATGCAGTCCAGAACAAATGTAATGTGACAAAGCAAACCCACTTGGATCTTTTCAACTCAAGCATAAAAGGCATGGAATTTTCATTCATGTTTGATTTTTATCATTTTTATAACTCATTTTCCATGTTAAAGCATAAAGATGTCCAAGTTGCATATCTGCATCTATGTGATGAACTAGCTACAAGGCATGTAACAGATAGCGAAAACACTCAGCCTACACATGCTAGTTACCAGAAGCAATGGTGATCATTTTTCAGGTTTTAAAGCATAAAAGCCATGCATATGACAGATATCAGACATATCATTTGAACTGAAGCAAAGCATGATCATCGACAAGTAATCAAAAGCATGTACCAGCTAGAACAAGTAAAGTAGTTCAATCATATAACAGAAGCAGGCTCAAAAGTGTGATATGTGAATATGCAAGATATGAACACACATAAAAAGACTCAAGAAAAAGAGTAAAGAAGAAAGAAAAACTGACGCAAAATATCCTAATAAAAAGGATACACAACACCCAAATCCCCTCGTAAATGCTCGAATGTAGACTGATCTAGGGGTTTGGTGAAAATATCAGCCAACTGATGATGGGTATCAACATGAACAAGGTCAATGACACCTTTCTCATATTGATCCCGCAAGAAGTGAAAGCGCACATCAATGTGTTTGGTTTTTGAATGGAGACACGGGTTTTTCCCTACACTAATAGCACTAGTGCTGTCGCAAAACAATGGGACCCTGGTGGGAAAGAACAACCCAAAATCTCTCAAAGTGGAAATCATCCAAACCAACTGTGAGCAGCAGCTACATACTCAGCCTCTGTGGTCGAGAGAGCAACTCCAGATTGCTTTCGTGAAGACCAAGACACAAGAGAAGAACCAAGAAACTGGCAAGTACCGGAAGTTGACTTGCGATCCAACCGGCACCCACCAAAGTCGGCATCCGAAAAGCCAGATAGATCAAGAGATGATGATGCTGAATAGTAAAGACCGAGATCGGGCGCATAAGTAAGATACCTGAAGATGCGCTTGACAGCCTGCCGATGAGACGCGTGTGGTGAAGACTGAAAACGCGCGCAAAGGTACCCGGATTGGGCCGGCCCAACTCCGCAGCTCTCTCAGCCCGGCAATCGCTCACCGCCCGTGTACCTGAGTCAGTCCTGGTCAACAGCCCAGTGGGTCTTCTACTGCTTCTGGCCCATGCACCCGGATTGGGCCAGCCCGACTTCGCAGCCTCTCTGCCGACAGTCGCTCGC